>OY735200.1:64733850-65111350 GCA_963457665.1 Thysanoteuthis rhombus
ACTATCATTTCTGGAGGTAGTGTTGTCTCAAAAATTGAGGAGCTGAAAATGAAATGTTTCTGTTGACAAAATATTGTAACACAATCCTATTACTGATGATCTTATTAACTGAGCACACGTTGCAAGTTTTAAAAACATACTTTTGGTCATGTAGTGGTGAAAATATGAAAAATTTGAAAAATGCTACCTACCTTCACATAGCTGTAATTTTTCTCGCTCAACAGATATACAAGTTGACAACTTGTCAGAAACCTTATGAAATTCTCTTTCTAATAGTATCCATTCTTATATATCTCCATCAAGAATTCACAATCTATAGACTTTGAATAATGAGGTGTACATGGAATTTCTTTGAAGAATGCTAAATACTTGACTTCCTGTTTTTGAGTGTAAGTTTTCCTACTCTACAGATACCAATTGACTCAATACACTGTTGAAAAGATGGAGTTTTCTTTCTTATGATATATATTTGCGTACATCTCCATGATGAATTAAATCTACAATCCATAGACTTTGGATTATGAGGTACACATATATTTGAAATAGGTTCAGGTTTTGACTAAAAGTTTTATGCTCAATAGAAATAAATTGACATAATTGCAAAGAGGATGAAATTCTCTTTTCAAAACATATCATTGATTAAATCCACCATTCATAGATTGTGAAATGCTAAATACTTAACTACATGTTTTTAAAGGTAATCTTTTGTGCTGAACAGATACAAATTTACATGATACACTGTTGGAAAGCTGATGGAATTCTTTTATTAATGATATATATATATATATATATATCTCCATCAAGGATTAAATCCACGACTCATTGACTTATAAAGTGCTCAAAATATCCTTATAAAATGCTAGAACATCTACCTTCATGTTCTTGCCTTTAATTTCTTATGCTAAAAAGTTACACTGTTAGAAGACTAAAATTCCCTTTCTAAAAAAGATATCTGGTCAGTTCATTTGCTTTGTTTTTAGATTGACACTATTTTGCTCCAAATTGTACTGGACTATATCAATGTCAGCAGGAAAGCAGACACAAAACTATTACTTTTGACATTTCTCTTAGGAATTTTCAACTGGTTTAAAATATGCCTGGTATAATCAGAACATTTCATTTACACATTTTTTTTCTTAAAAAAAGAACTAGACTCTGCCTTAATTTCTGAGACAACAGTCCCCCGTAGAAAAAAAACCCTACTGAAATCGTAGTTTTTATCCCAAAATATTTTTGAGTATCTATCTTAACCATGAACTACAGACCTGAACCCATCTGAAAAACTGTAAGTGTCCTGTCTATTTTATCTGCTTGGTGTCTTTTGGGGGCTCTTCATTTGAGCCTCTTCATCTTATAAATCTTATTTGACAGCAGAAATACTGGTATGTATGATCATCTGTAACTCTGTGTGTTTGTGTTTGTGTGCGTGCGTGGATTGATCAATAGATGTGGGTTAGTGTGTTAATTTTTCCTTGATCATGTATTCTTGAAAAGTTGAATCCCAAGAAACTGAGAATTTTCATATCTGCTGGTAAGTTTCTGTGAAAACCATGTGTTATCTTAATCTGCTGTCTTCAGAAAATGGCAAGTACTTTCCCTGAGATGATGTTCTCAGTGGACTGTATTCCAGCTGCTGATAACACTTTGTTCTATTGTTAGTTGGCTAGCAACTCTTGTGTATCAGTTTTTACCACCACCACCACTACCACTACTACTGCTATGATGTCTTCATTACCACCGCTCCCAACCTCAGACTATTGCAGGTAGTCTGAGGTTGAGAGTTCAGACAGTTTGCCTTTAGATGTGAACACTGGCAGAACTTACTGTTGTGACCAAGGAGCAGAGCTAGAACTTGTGGCTCCTTTTCTTACTAAGAGGGTGACTCTAAAAAGGTAGGTTGATCATTGCAAAGTTTTTAACTTGACATTATTGTTATAGTCATAGTTGTTTAGTTTTCATTTTTTCAGAATTTATTTACTTTTTAGTTTAGTTTGAAAGAAATTTGGTGTTTTCTTGTTCACTTTAGTTTTTAGTATTTAGACTGTGTGTTATTTATCCATTTTTTTTTTTTTTCAATTTTTCTTAGAACTTGGAATTTATTTTTTGGCTTTTTTTTTTTCTTCACTTTTTGCTGCCCATTTATTTTCCCTCTGATAACTCTTACAACTGGTATAATTTAATTTTAAAGATCTGTTCAGTTTCATTTCACTTGAAATTGATGTAGAAGATTGAGTCTTAGCTTTAGAAAAAATCTTGAAAACACTTCCCAAAACAAATAAAAAAGATTCAAGAAAGATTTGAATTGAATATTTGTGGATTTTTAGTCAAGAAAATTCAGGATAATTCTTAAATTTCAAAATAAGATAGTAGGATGCATTTTATGAAAAGGAACTTTTGTAATTATTTTGAAGAAGTTTCAAAATTTGAAGGACTCTATTAAATATTTCTCATTGATTGTATTTCTTATTTATTTACTTTTTTCCTCCATAATCTTGGATCAGTTTTAGTCACAAATCAGTTGAATTTGGACAATTTGAAAAAACCTTATGAAAACTTATGATTATGTTGATACTCTTTTCATTCTTTGGTAAAAATAAGTCAATAACAGTATCATAATCAATGCTAAAAGTATTTCCTTAATCATGTTGTTTCAGGAAGTAATTTTTCAAGGCTTTTTCAGCCTATAGGTAGTTATCTGTACCAAAGGTGGATTGTAAACTCGAACGGCTCTAAGTGCCCAGAAACAGTTGTGCTATATCCTAGTGGAGGACATTATTATTTAACCGGAGGTAACTGCCCCCCCTCCCCTGCTACCCTGCCTCTGTGTAAACTCTTTTACTTGCATCTCTCAGTTGCTGGTAACTGATTTTATGCATGAAACTTTATAAACCCATGTCGAACATTTCATGTACATATTATGATATTTTTTTTTCTTTCAGTCTATAGTTTTCTCTTCACTATGAAATATTAAGGTGTTTCAATGTCTCTTTCTATGTATATATTACTTTTTCATGGAAGAGTGATTTATAAAAATTTTTTTTTCATTTTGTAGACAGTTTACACTCGATAAAGCTTTAGACAGTGTTATACATTTCTCTAAAGATCTTGTTGATAATAAAGTTACTAAAAATCTTAATTCTCTCAAGTGACTCAATGATCAGACTTGGGCAACCTTAGGTAAATCATTGGTCATCAGTTGCATTTTACGGAAAAATTTTGTTGGTGGGCTATTTAGTTGTTTGGCATGAAAGGTTAAACATGTGAATTTGAGATGGCTAAACCAAAGCAGCTGTGATAATTCACCGCAGTTATTTTTGAAACACTTTATTGATTATAAAAATATTTTCAAGCTTGTATGGAAAAGCTTGGATTGAAAAAGATCTTCATTGTCATGAGTATTTAAGAAAGAGATAAAAAGGATAAATTGCTTAGTGAATAATTTGTCTGCATTTATCGGCTCCATTTCAAGATCTCATGCACTATTTGATGCTATTGCTCATCCATGATTAAAACGACTCCTCCTACCCACCACCATCTTAACAATTCCTTCTTCAATAAAGTCTAAATGGATCATTGAATAATTGCTTTGGACAAAAAGATATCTTTGTATTCAACCTAAAAGATAGGATTGAACATTAGACTGTATAAGGGAATCAATTGTTTTATCTATGTATAAAAACCTTAATTGAAGATATATCATTTTATTAGTTCACTTGAATCTCAAGATTTTCAAAAATAAACTACAAGAGGAATTGGTTTGTGGTTTTCTTCCAATGGAAGTCAGACTTCTCAACTCTTCTGCTTCCTGCCAGGCTGCCCTTCATGACAGTTTTCACCGTAAGGATTATAAATGTGTATAATTCAGTTGTCAGTATACTGTAGATATTTTTAAGAACCATTTTGATTTGGTTTGCTGCCAAGTCTGATATAGACTGGATTTTGAATGGTACATCAAGCTTTGAGGAGTTTGAAAAAAGAACTCTTTCAGCTACTAACCAATAATGACATTATTAGAAAATGACTACAATTATTCATTCATTTAGGAAAAAAATCATATGTCTGTGTACAATTCATGAGTAAGTTTGGAATAACATAACTGTGTATATAACTTCATAAAAGTATCATATCTAAATAAATCAAACAAGATATTAAGCATGATTTATGAATCTACACACCAGTGTACATTCTTGTTGGATTTATATACCAAATCTAACACATTTTCTAAAGGTTATTTCTTTACTTTTATATACCAGTTCTAAAAGAAATATCGATACCAGCAAACTATTTTTTTTAAGCACACAGTTAACTCTCCTGTATGATTTAATAGCTGAAATCAATAGTTAAAATCTCTTCATAGGATTGGGTCTTTAAGATAGTGATCTGATGTACTGAACATTAATGATAATGTTAGATAAAGAAAATATTTGAAAATCATTTCAAAATAATTTGATATAATAAGTAATTCATTATTATTGATTTTCAGAAACTATTTACATTCATCATGATTGTAGCAAATTGTAGCAGAAGATTAATAATTATGATTTGCAAAAGGAATAAAATCAAATGATAATAACTGATGTTTTCATAAGCTTTGAATAGTACATGCACTTAAACTTCTATTGATGCTGTGATAATTATCAAAACTGGTTTGGTTAGTCTCTCAATAGAAACCATTACATGACCAACATCATTGGCAGCATGTCGTGTTGTAGGTGATCAATTAAAAGAGGGTTAATCTATTGGTAAGTTACTTCTCTCATCTTTTGTTGGATCACTAAAAAGTCTGAATTTTCGAAAATGGGCACAATTTTGCATAAACTCATTGCAAATTGAATCCCTTGTCGAAAGCTTATGGGGAAGGAGTTATGATACATACATTTGTAGCCAGCCAGCCTGACTTGAAAACCAAAGGAAGCTTTGTTGATGGTTTCTTATTATGGTTTAGCATATGCTCATTTAATTATGGAGAGAAAAACTTGGAAAAAAACAGAAAAGGTCACTGTTTGTTATATAAATAGGTGGTCCCCTTCAAATACCATCTCTTGTAACCGAAGTACAAAGTTTATATTTGATACTTTAATATTTAAATATGTATTATTTAATTCAATTTTGAAGATAATAGTATATATTTGCAGATACTGTTAAAATACCAAGTTCTTATTGCTAGTTTAATGAGTTGTAGTTTAACCAGTTGAGACAAGGAGTTTTTGTTCTGTGTTAGAATCAGTTTACCTGCCCAATTTTTGACATGGATTTGTAACATTCTGATCTCAACTCTTCCACAAGTGTATTGATTTATAGTAATTACAAAGAGTTTTAAAGCGTTAGAGAGAATCTGTCGATTAAATCAATATAACTATTGTCTTAATTTGATTAAAGAGTTGACTTGTCATTTAATATGTCATGTCACCCTTCACATTGAGGTGCTTATACCTGAATTGAGAAATTGAGATTCAACTTCGTGTGCATAGTGAGTGAGGTATATAGAGAATTGCATGGTCATTTCCACTGTGGGTAAGTCAGTTGTTTTTTTTTTTTTTAAATCTTGGATCTATTTGCTTCTTATCATACCACGCAATTCCAGCTGTTAGATTTTGATTAGCAATGCACTTTTCTTTGCATCATAATACCCCAAGTAAAAAACAATTTGAGGTTTGTTTTTTTTTAAATTCACTAAATTTAATATATTTTCCATTCCATGGCTATTAAAGTAACTTTTCCAATTTAATTTCTTTGGTAATAGAGCATTTTTTAGAAATCTTATGAGTGTCTTACATGGTTGAGAACAGATGTACAAAATGGAATTGTAAGAAATTTAATGACTGGGAAATTATCTCAAATATATTTATTACTAAGTATTAATACTTGTGAGAATAATTTTTTTTTTCTTATTCAAATTTAGTTACTGTTAAGAAATTGAAATTCATCAGATTTCTTTAATATGAAAAATTCCAAACCAAAAAGTTTCAAAGAATATGAATTATCTTTTTAACTGAAATTTCTCAAATTTTAATGTGAGTAACTGGTGTATAAAAGTTGAACAACTTATTTCAGAACTTTTTAATATTTGATCAAAATTCTCATTTCATGGATATGACTTTTTCTCTTGAATGTAATTGTCTGAATCAGACAAACTTATTACCTTAAATTATCTATCTGCTCTTTCATATAAAGTATTCTCCTTAGTTGATGCAAATCAAATCCTATTTTAGATGTATAATGCTCGTATGCAAATATACAAATATATCATGAGAAATGGTATGCACGCGCATTTATTTTAAAATATTGGTTTATATATAGACTAATATTGGAGCAAATTTCAATATTTGACAAACAATAGTATGATCTCATGGTGATATTTTCATGGATTTATATTGTCACTAATTAGTGAAGTAGTAGTCATTTTTCCATAGTATCTCACTAGTAAGAACTGAAAACCCTGAGAGCAGAGTAATTTTGAAGTTTTCTTTTTGTGTCCTTATTTAGTTCATTATAAAGATGAAATACTGATTTGTTGCTTTATTTAAGTTTATAGGATTCTATTATTTAATACTTTTATTATTTCTGCCTGTCTTTATTTCTATGAATGGTAAATATATGCAGAGATATCACAATAACCTACATAAATATTTTAAGAATTTTTCTTTCTGAGGGAATTGTCTAGTTGATGGAATGCATTAGCAGAAATCATTCTGTCTATTGCTTAATCTACTATTGGATATGTGAATTGTATTAATCCCTACTATTATTAACATTAGCAAAGGATTAGAACTCCTTGTAGAGTATTTAAAAAAATTCAATAGATTCAGTTATAAATTTTTAAAGACTGATTTTTGTCAAATATTATCAGGAATTCTGGGATGAGTCATCATTATTCCATAAATAGTTCTGGACTAGTATTCACATTTTTATCACTATAATTTATCAATGAGTTTTTCAGCTTTTCCCAAGCTGGATCCCCCATCCTAAATAGGTCTAGATCTAGCTGTGAAAGATTCTTACTGGCAGTGGTAATTCACTAGTCTGACTGGAAACAAATCTGGCATGCTTATTTTCAGTGCATTCCCAATATTTCGATAACTTTTATTCTTTTTATTATTATTTATCTAAGCTGCAGGAAGCCTTTGCATTTGTTTTTGCTTTACTGAATATAGGTACCTACATTCTATATTGGATTTGTTTATGCACACTATTTCACCCCCACACCTTCTCCAATAAGGTTCCCTATCTATTTGGCCTCATTCCAGAGAGGGTGATGTATTCACATATACATTCAAACTTGCCCAACCTAATGCTATGACTTTGATTATGAACGCATCTGCTGGAATTTAGTGATTTAAAAACAATGAAGGTGAATAGTAGTCATTATATTTATTGGACATTGATATAAGTTCGAGGCTGTAAAGCTTGAAGGATTTTTGTTTCTCTATCTCTCTCTCCTTCTCGAAGAATAATTTGATATTTCTTTTGCTAAACCCTCCAAATGCTTTACCTCAGAGGTCCTAAACCCCATGCTTGTGGGTGCCATGGTAGCCACAGAACCTTTTGCGTTTACCTACCACAGACTGGCTACCATTATTTTATTATTATCATCATTTTTTTTTTTTTTCTGATACTACCATTGATGCTTTTAATTTTCTAATGTTACAATTATATATTTTAACTCTTTGGGCCCACAACTTTTCTCATTAGGTTTACCCCTAACACCTTTTTTTTTCTGGTCATGGTGCATGCATTGTCTGCCTGTGACACTGTCTCAAGGTTTGTTGGCCACTGAGAAAAAAAACTATGTTGGCTGTATGGACTGTCTATGCATAGTTTACACATGTCCTGTTGAAACAATCATCTGCCTTGGATGACATACCTCAGGGGGTAATGGCCATGATTGAGAGGTTTATTATCCTGCTCTATGACCGAACCAGCACTTGCACAGAATTAGACAAGGCGAGGAGGAAGCTTTTTTATGAAGAAGCACAATGTGCAGTCAATCCCTCCAACAAAGGCTGACCTTAAGGAGCATGTTGAGAAAGCAACTTACCAAGGAAATCATGTGTGTGGTCAGATGCTAGTGTCTACACCAGAGCTAACTTCATTTTGTTGATAGACCTAGTGGAAGACATCTGAAGGGTATTATGAATCCTTCTGGGCATACCCACCAGATGCAGGCAAGTCCAACGATGAACTTGTCCCCTGCAAATGTGAGGAGGGTTTATTAGGGAGTGCAAGTACAAATGTGCTGCTTTAGACTGCACAACCTCTCTGTTACTATGAATGGGAGTTCTGAATAAACTTTCCTGTGATATAACTCACTTTTTTTTTTTTTAGATTTAAAATTTTCATTTTTTGGGTCCAAATCAAGAATAAATTATGTTGTTACATTTGTTGTTATCCCCCCCCCCAGGTATCACTAGGTATTATTGCTAATTGAATATATTTTAAAAAAAAGATTTTTTCCAAAGACTTGTGTGTGTATGTATGCACAGAGGAACATTGATTATCGGAATGTAATGGACAGGAAGTATTTAATTCAGATAACTGATCTAATCATAAAGGAATTGTTTCAATACTATTCAATGAACCTAGCACTCCTCACAGATAGGGGAACAATAATAAACTCCATCACTTGCTTTAGACACATACCTGCTTTAGACACTTGTGAAATCAAATATCCATGAGACCTTTCTATCTTGTACAGATATATATATGTATATGTATGTGTATATATGTATATGTATGTGTATATATGTATATGTATGTGTATATATGTATATGTATATGTGTATATATGTATATGTGTATATATGTATATGTGTATATATGTATATATGTATGTGTATATATGTATATATGTATGTGTATATGTGTATATATGTATGTGTATATGTGTATATATGTATGTGTATATGTGTATATATGTATGTGTATATGTGTATATATGTATGTGTATATGTGTATATATGTATGTGTATATATGTATATATGTATGTGTATATATGTATATATGTATATGTATGTGTGTATATATATATATATATATATGAAAATACACTCTATTGTATATAAATGATGTTTGTATGCTCTGTTATATGGATGTGCATTAATGTTGTTTGCCTGATGTGTTCAACTACCATATTTTACATCTGTTTAAGAACAGGTAACCTACCCTAGTAAAAACATAATTGTTCCCCAACAACTAAAAATCACCATCCTTTGCTGACATAGATTTTAAAATGTTGGGCTATTAATTAATGAAAAGCTATGTTCCTATCTTCATGAGTTTTCCAGCTTAAAAAAGCATGATATACCGACCAGGCTGGGTTGAGTTGTTTATTTTTAAAGAAAAAATCTTCACAACATAGTGAAATCATGAAAACTGCTTGCTTCTATCTTTGATAGTTTCAAAGAAATTTCAATTTTAAGGAATTCACATAGCAAACTGAAAAGGTTATTTGCTGAACTATTTTAAAAAAAGGAATTGTATTCACTCTACAAATTTTTTAATCTAACAAAACAATGTTATTGATTCTGTACTGATAATATTTCTGTGTAGGATTGTTTTCTATCTATAAGTGTGACCATCTCATAAAGTATACTATAAAAGAGTTGATCCTAACCGACTTATGCCTGTAATTTTGGTATACATTGTAAATAAATAAATAAAAAAAATTTCAGAAGTGCAAATTTGAAAAGTATATGGAGAAACATATAAACTGGCAGGAAATTAATTAATCATGACCTAATCCTTTTTAATTCTGTGTATGTATAATTATAAACATGTGCTCATGTTTTGAGCAAGCGTTGTTATTAAACAATGGAATTTCTTGAAGATAGAGAAAGATTTTTAATTCTATGTTGTGTAAGCCCAGCAAATTAATGAAAAAAAAGAAAGTATTTTTTGCAGATGTGCTTGTGTTTTTAAAAGAAATTTTTCTTTATTTTACAATTCTTTGAAATGTGTATCTGTAGGTATGTTTGAATGAATTGACTTTTGAATTGAATCAAAGTACACACATATACCACACTTTATCTCTAGAATCATAATTATTTTTGCTCTACACCGTAAGTATTCATTGTTACAAATTGTCATTTTACTTTTCAAATGAAGTCTCCATTTGCAAATATTCATTTATATATAATGTCTTTATCATTTTATTGTCTTGTCATGTTTGTGTTTACAGGTTATTCGGAGTTGATGCGATTGCTGATATACTCTGGATTTTGTCCTCGTCAGAAAGATAACTATGGTCAGACACCCCTGCACTTGGCTTGTATCAGTGGTAATCTCACGGCTGTCAAAGAGCTTTGTGAACAGGTTAGCATTATATAAACATGGAAAACCAAATAACAAATTTCTTTACATTTTTCTTTTTTCTATTTTTTGTCTCTATAAAAATAGTAATTCATAGATAGGATCAGCAAATGTCTTTTTTCAATAGTTTCCTTCTGAGGGCAAACCCAAGGATTTCTGAACTTTTTACCCTTTCTCATGAATAGACTTCAGTGTTTCTTAGAGCATTTTAATGCTGCTTTTCTTATAGCTTACCAAATCAGAATATCATACTTGTGTTTCCTCCTATTTTTTCTCTCTCTTCTGAAATCTGCTGTTTAGGTGTTCATAATAAGGGAGTTTTGTAACTCCTATCAGGCTCAAATTCTTGATGGGTTGAACGCTTGGCAATTGACTCGAAATTCCCCTGGTAATATATTTCATTTTTTCTTAAAGACTAGCCAAATTATAGATTATGCTTTTATTCACTCTCAATGAAAAAAAAAACAAAAAAAAAAACACCACTTACATGCACCAAACTATAGTTAACTTGGCTTATAAAAATATTTCTTATATTGGATTATGTATGTATATATATATATATATATATATATATATATATATATATAAGACAAAAACTATAAAGCTCATCTGATGTTAGTTCAATCAATGCTCTTTAATGATAGATTCTAGACTTGTAGATTCTTTGATACTGATAAATTTTCACTGTGTTTCAATAATAATGATCTTGATTGCATCATGTAGAGTGTAGTATATTTTGATTTTATGAGTATTAATGCTTTTGAATAGGTATAAAAAATCAAGATGGTCTTTCATTAGTCAATACAATATGAAATTGCAAAATATTTTCTGTTAAGAATGCCTTCCTTTGATGTCTTTCTGACCTTAGTCCCACAACCTTTCAACTATATAAACAATCACAATGTTCTGGGCTTGGATTTGATTTGGCAAAAATGGATCAAGCCTGAATCAAAACTGTTCTTATTGGCTTATACAATAAGAAGTAGGTGCAGTTTGAATGAACATATTCTATAATGTTATTTATATCTTTTCGGCAATGAAGACTTTACAAATCTAAGAAGTGTTCTTCATTATGTTGTTGAGGTGGTTAATAAGCCTTGTGTGGAAACTGAAATGCCTTGGCTGGCAGACTAGTTCTCTAATTACTCAATCTACAAATGCAATTTTTCAATGATGTCTGTTTTGAGTGTTTCGCTGTATTTTTTACTTGGGTATTTCTACTAGTATAATGTTGTCTAACTTGTCATTCTATACTCGACTTCAATTGTATTATCATTGAATATTATTGATATATTTCTGAATGGAATTGCATTTTCTACTTAGGTAAATTTATACTTCATATCTATCAACATAGAATATTTGAATCACCAAAGGAAGATAAATATTGTTAGTTCTTCATGTTGCATTTATTTTTGGACAGTATCTACATTACAATCATAAGTTGCTATTGTTATAAAAAATTGAAAGTTTTATGGTTGGTTGCAATTTATATCACTGTGCTTGTAATTTTAATTGTGAGGGCATCTTGTTTTCTCATGCATTTATGAGTTTTGTTGCTTTTAATTAAAATAACCATTTGATCCAAACTTGAACCTTACATGATCCCTTGAGTATTAGTACAGAGAGAAATATTTCAAACTTTATTTCAGATAAGTTACATAAGAGGCCTCAGCCTGCTTTTCCTTTTTGTTTCAAATCACCATAGCCCCACAAATGGCTCGACCAATCAGCCAAGTGGGCCAACGATTCTTTTCTCTTTGTTGTGTGTCCAGGGTGGTCCTAGTCACATCTAGAAACATATTGTATTTTTTTTCTTGTTGATAATTTTTGATGAAAGATTTATATATAAAGATAATTTTAGATAATTAGTTCTGGTACACGTGTGGGCTATAGTGATTCATTTAGGTGAGGTATGGATATATTTCTTTTCATTTTCAGTGTGCCCTCTCATCTGTTTTCATTTCAAAACTTTTATTTTCCTGTTTCTATAGATCCATATTTCCCATTCTTCTCTTGTATAGTATTTCTTCCAAGTTTCCTTTGTTTTCTTTAATGAATACCTTTTCCTTTCTCCTTTTTTTCTAAATTGATTCCTCTTTTCTCTTATTCATGTCTGTGTTTCTTCTGTCCTCTTTATATTTTCAATCTCATTCAGTTCTCTTTCTTTCTCCCTCCTGATTCATTCCTTTCCTTAATATCTCCACCCCTCTGCTTATTTTCTTTCCCTTACTCTTTCTCATCAATCCATCCATCATTTTCCATTTCCCGTCCCCACCGTTCTTTCTGCTTTTCCCATGTTTTGTCATTATCCTCAATGCCTTTTTCTTCCTCATTATTTCATTTTTACTGCTTCTCATCAATTTTTAAGAATTTTCCTTCCCAATACTTAGTTAACCAAACAATCACTGAATTGTTCGGATGCCCATTCTTTCATATTTATTAATTAGACAATTATTTACTTATATCTTTTTCTTTTCAAATCTATTTATGATTTTTATATTAATGATTGGCTCTAAATTTTTTTTGTTCTCTGTCAGAAAGCTAAAAGGAACTATTTTTATTTCAACACACTGTCAGGATATTTTAGGAAGAAACCGAATGTTACCACTCTGATTTTTCTTTTATTACAAATATCAAACAATTTTTGGAGATGAAACATTTTTTCAATTCAAATTCTTCGATTTCACTTATTTAAAATATAAAACTAAGAAAATCCAATTTATATTAATGATATTTGGAAAATATCTCATGAAATTCTCCATTCATTACTTTTGAGGTCGCAGAAAAAAAAATAAGATTCTCATGGACTTTCCACAGGAATGAATGATTTTGAAAGTCACTCTGAAAATTGATGTAAACTTATTTTTTCCTCAAATTTTTTGCATTTAGTACATAATTTTTAAAAACTTGAAAATAAATACCAACATAACCAAGATCTTTTGATACTTTAAGTAAGATAGGTGAGTTTTCTAATTATTTACTTCTGAAAGTTATGATAATCTGTATCTGGTACAAATTCTTTTGAGGTAAAGGAATTGAATATTTAAATAGTGTACACAAATTACCTCATGTAGACAAGATTCTTACGTTTCAGATAAAAAAAAAATGAATTGAAAAACTATTTACAAAATCGTATTTGAGTACTTGAAGAGGTTAGATATGTTATATACCAAGTAACAAAGATCTTCTTTGTTGTCTTTTCTGAATCTATGGTCTTGAATAGCCTGGGGTGTATTGAACTGCTTTTGCAAAAGAATAAATTAGAGGAACAATCTTTAATTTTGAAAAATTGTTGCTGTTCTAGAAGTTTTTAGGGGTGGATATTTGAAATATGACACACAAACATTCATACTTTCAAACAATATTCGTGGTTAGTGTTGATCAACTTCACTGATGTTTTAAAAGTTAATTTTTCATTTTTATTGAAGGAGGAAGGTATCATCTTCTATATCTTTATTGAGAATTAAATATTAAAGGGAATGATTCTGCATAATTGTCAGTGTTGAGAATTATATCTCCTCTTTTGTTCATGAGTGGCCTTCCCTTACAGGAAGTCAAAATTGAAAACAGTATTTAAACACTAGCATATTTCTATGCCAGTGTGTAGGGAACTCCCCAGCTCACCCTTAGAGCATGGACTGACCCTATTTTATTCCCAAACGTATATACATTTAGATTTGAATGAAGCCCTATTGATTTTTTGTTAATAGTCGTCGTTTCATCACAGTCAATTATACTGAGAAATCCGATACAGACTGTATTATTTTTAGGATTGATGGATCAGAGCTACTTGGAATAGAGTAAGAAGGATGCAACCTGACAGACTAAAGGCTGCTATACATTGTAAAGGGAAATTAGAAATCATTCCATTCTTGATAGAATGCCCCTTCAATTTTTATATAGATCAATACAGACTCTCATGAAGTTTCTATTTTTGCCTTTTTATATTTACAATACACTTTTCCATAAAACATTCATTTACTGTCTTGAATGGCGAACCTGAGAATAGTGTAGGGTAAATAAGAATGAGGAGCTGTTTATTATGCTAGAAGGAATGCCATCTTCAAAATGCATTCATAATCATTTTTAAATATAAATTTAATTTGATATTGATAAATGGTATGAATTGTCATTCATACTATACTTTTCTATCAGCTTTATATGGCATCCTTCCTATGTGAATGATGAAGTATTAGTTGTAATATTGATTATAAAAATGTTGATGTGAACAAAAGGGCAGTAATTGATATGATGTTTTACTCTATTGGATTCTATTTTAGATCTGTATATGTCAAAATGTTTGAAGTAATATTTGGAATATATTTTGGGTTGATTTATAACCTTTTTTTTTTTTCACTTCTAAGATGTATTTGTAGATTAGTTTTAAAAGACCTTATGGTTTGTCTTTTTAACACCTTATCCCGTTTTCCTTCAAAGATGAAATTGATCTAGTATTAATAAAGTTTCTCGTTTGAAACTTCTGCTAAATCCAAAGTTTGATTATGATTGCAGGGAATGCATTTGGTAGGGTCATTATTCACTAAAAGTTATTTATTCCTCAATTTATATGAGACTCTCTGTATGTTAATTGAACTACTGCTGCTATAACCATCAGTTTTATTTTTCTAAATTCAATTTTTCATCCAACTGTGTCTTACTTTCTTGATGAGGGTCTAGAACAAAGAGCTTATATCCTTATAATAGTGACCTAGAGGGGTTTTGAAATGCCTGCAAATTTCAATGTGTAAAATTGATGGCTGATTTTTCTTTTTTATAGCACATTTGCTATTTGTTTTAATTTTTCATGTGTTTGCGTTTTTTTTTGTTTTTTTTTCTTGGAATTTTTATGATCAAATATAGAAGAATCAATAGCTTTTCATTTATATCAGGAAGATGAGTAAAAATTGGAGTAGGAAGAAATATTTTTAGCATTCTTATACAAAATATAAAAATGATATAAAATATAAATTACAAGCTAACGTGTTTAAGTAGAGGGAATTTTTGGTGGGCTTTTGTATAAAAACAATGTAATGCATAGATATATATTTTGTGTATTTGTGGAAAATGGAAGTGTAACCTGGAAATGAGAGATTGTGTTTAAAAATGTATAGAACATGACTGTATGGGTATCTCTGTCTCTCATAATGAGCGAGATGTGTAACTTGTAGAGGTATAAAGGAGGGAGCATGGTGTAGAGAATGATGAAAAGTTGAATAAAAAGACAGAATGATTATTTATTATAATTCACTACAAGCCTGTCCATCTATATGTGACACTTTACCGCAAAAAATACACAACATAACCCCATGAAATTTTTTGTATATACCAAGATGACTCTGGTAGGAAAGAAAATTGATTTTTGATAATCACCTCATTAATATAATTTTGGGTGGATGGTGTGAATTTGCTACATGAATTCATGATAAAGTGGACTCATTTTTTGTGCCCACTTGAAATTTTTTTGTTTTATTTTTGTTAAGCTGTGTTTCTCCTAGATTGCTTTGGAAACAAATTAAATTAAACCCTGATTTACATCTATCTATCTATCTTATATTTTTGATAATTCAGTTTTGCAGTGTACTACAAAAAAACAAAAAAACATAGAAAATATGCTGTGCAATATGAACAAAATGTAAAAAGTTTTGGAAATCGTAATTGCATTGTAATAATATTTGTCATTGATTTATTTATGTAGACAGTATAATTATGGTTGAGAACTTGAACTTGTTCAGTGTTTACGCTTGTGTTTATCGTGTGGACTCTCATGAGCGTATACATAAATGTAAAAAAAAAATTCTGAACAATAGAATCCCTTGATCTGCCCCCCCAATTTTACCATCTCTTTCCCACATTGCCCACTCTTCCACAAAATTTCATTGAAATTCATTCAGTACTTTCGGAGATATTGAGTGGATAGACAAATAAGGTGACGATCAGACACAACAAAACACATATACCTCTTTACAGCTTTGTTGATAGAGTTAAATGAATGCTTTATTACTTATAAATAAAACATGAAAAATGGTTATTACTCGGGATTCTGTTCATGATAACTAGGGCTCTCTTATTCTTGAATGTCTCCTAATCAAATTTTGTTATTTGAATAAGAACAGTGTTGAATAGTTTGAAGAAAAATAATAGATTTAACTTGAAGCTTATCAAAGATTAAACTGTTTTTCTATAAAACTCTAAATACATGTATCATCTATCTTTTTATTAACTGTTGTAGTACAAATAGTACAATTCATAATGTTGGGATCGGGTTAGTAGTATAGTATTGAACTGGATGCCATGCAGTTTCATGATTCAATTCTTACTGCTCAAGTCAGATTAGTTTATTCAAGAACGGAAAAACTTCCACGATTAAAATAAAACCCTTATTAGTGTTCAGTTTGTATTATTGAAGTTGTAATAACAAGTTCAATGTTTTTAAAATGCAGTTTTAAAGTCAAGTATCAATTGATATCTATTCTGTGGTCATTTTCATGTTTTATTATTTAGCTTCTCTTTCTTTTTCCCTCTCTTCCTCCTTCTTTATCCCTTCCGTCCTCTCTTTCTTCCTCTCTCTCTCTATCCCCCCTTTTAATCTTTACCTTTCTCTCTTTTTCCTTACCTTTCTCTCTTTTTCCTTACCTTTCTCTCTTTTTCCTTACCTTTCTCTCTTTTTCCTTACCTTTCTCTCTTTTTCCTTACCTTTCTCTCTTTTTCCTTACCTTTCTCTCTTTTTCCTTACCTTTCTCTCTTTTTCCTTACCTTTCTCTCTTTTTCCTTACCTTTCTCTCTTTTTCCTTACCTTTCTCTCTTTTTCCTTACCTTTCTCTCTTTTTCCTTACCTTTCTCTCTTTTTCCTTACCTTTCATTTATTAATGATGTGGGAAATCTGAACTTGGCTTCATTGTTGTCATGATAGGAGAATAAAGTCAACTCCAATCCTAGTAGAAGTTTGACCACAAAAATTTTTTCCACTCCCATAGATTGTCAGAAAAAGTCTTCTAGAGAAGACATACCACTATGCTGAATTTCAGCATCCTGAGTGTATAATTGTGGCCTTCAAATAGGAACAGACATGATTACATTCACTTTTATGTATGAAGATTAGACATTCAGTTTATTCATTGTTTGGATTTTAATACTGTTTTAAAGTATGATTGATGTTTCTAATAATCTAATCAGCTTTCCTCAATTGTGTAATCTCATTGGAGCATATACTACAATTAAGTAAAATGAACGGAATCAGTATGATCGCATTCATATTGGTTAAATGTGTCAATGCAAGGAGTGATCCCCCCCCCAATCATTCGGCCTCTATTCTGTGAAGATGATACAGATTTTGCTTAATTTCTTTTTCTTAGTAAGAAATGAAATCTACACTAGATAAGCCAATTTGATTTCTCATTACCTGAATTAAAAAGAAAGTAGTTAACAGACAATCATCTATTTTTATATTTATCACATGGCCTCTACTCAATAGGTGAACAGCAAATTTGGTCTTCAGTTTTGCCTTTTGCACCTTTTGACCTTTGCATAAGTTCAGAGATGAAAAATAAATAAATGGAACTTATTTTTCACTCCATTTTGGCATAAATGATATCTGTGAAGGTGAACAGAAGGTTAAACCCTTATTAAAGTATGATTCTGTCTCTGTGAAGCGCTATCATGTCTTTGGAAGATTCTTCTCTACAATTAGGTGGTTCATTATGGTAAAATTGAATCTCTCCCAACATGATTCTTTTGCTAAGAGCATCATCATTTACACATTTCCTTCTAGCTTTTTTTTTCCAACAGGGATTGTTAGAATTCACTTTGCTTGCAAGGTTCTTTTCTCTCTTCAAGTAAACCTTCTATTTTGCTTCTTTATCTTTTTTTTCTTTTCTTGCTATTTTTCTTGTTTTCATTCCTTTTTTTTGTTTTTTGTTTCTTTTTTTTCTGCTCCTTTTTTCTTTTCTTTTTTCTTTTCTTTTTTCTTTTCTTTATTACTTTTTTTTTCTTGTTAATCCTCTATGTTTTTTATTATTTATTAAATTCTCATTTTTTCTTGTTCCTTTATTTCTATTCTTCATTCTTTGTATTTTGACTCTTCCCTCTACATCTTTGTTTCTTTACTCCCTTTCTTCAACCACATTCTTGTTTTTTCTCCCTTGTGCCCCACATTGATGTTGTTCTATTTATTTCGTTATTTTTTTAATCTATTTTTTTGTCTTAGATCTGTCTTCATCACAGATCTGAAAATGATGCTAATTAATGTCATATTGCAACCATATTGGAGGAGCAATCAGTTTATTTAGTAGACATATTACTCCACATACAAAAATCAGTTGATTTACTTCCTCATCCCTATTGGAAAGAAACATGCTCACTATCGACTGAATTTATGTATTCTTACATACCATCCTCCCCTAATCTATATATATAGTATTCTTAGACTTTTGCCTCTTATGATCATATCTAAGAGCAATCCTTGCTGCATATACAGATATAGTCATATGTATATGCATACAGAATCATAGCCATATACTATTGTTAATATTCACATCCAATTACAGTAAACCCTTGATTTAATATTCTAATGGTGATGGACGGTTGGTTGTCTGTTAATTGTGAATGACTATTAAATCAAAGTTACCAAAGAAAGAGCATTTCTTTTACCTGACTTTACTCATTCTATTTTTTTTTCTTATGTGAAACTGATATTTTTATTAAAAAAAATCCTGTCACTTTGTTGTATTTTTTTTTTTTTCTTTTTCTCTTCCTGCCTGTGTTTTCCAGACATCTATTCATCAACACTCGGAACTGTTTTTACTTGTGTATTTAATTTTCATAGGTATATTTTTCTTCCGATGCTCACAACAAACAAACGTACATACGTATGTACCAATTCATGGCCACTTATGCACTAAGTCCACAACGATAATGCCATTCTAGCTATCCATACAAACATTCAGGCTTTTACACATGCAACTGATGATAACTTATTTGAACATGACAAAATATGCAAACATATATGGCAATTCTTTTCAAGCAGTCGTTATTTATTCTCAAACAAAATGCCTTCAAAATGTTATTTGATTAAATCACATTCCTACTCATTTCTCTTTTTATCAAATCATCACATGTTTATTATGTACACAATTGAAAGGATAAGTGGATCACACTTATTTGTTTCACGTCCAAAGCTTAGATTTTATCTCCTCACATGTCTTGCTATCAGCTGCAGAATAGCACTGCAACAATTGTGCCTTCTCTGGCGCCGTAACGGGCATCCCTTCTCTGGCGCCGTAATGGGCATCCCTTCTCTGGGGCCGTAACGGGCATCCCTTCTCTGGGGCCGTAACGGGCATCCCTTCTCTAGAGCCATTTTTAACTATGGCACTGTTCGTCATCAACTATTTCAACATTTAGAATACCAACATTTTTCTGGAATTATATCTCTTGTTGTTAGTTATTGATGATTCGTGCTATACTTATCTTCTTTGAATGAATGAATCATAACTTTACAAAGCTAACTTGTATGCATTCCTGATTCGCAGTCTGAAGTTTTTGTAAGGTTATTCGGGTCCATGAGCCAGGGCCTGAAATTTGGATCACCAGTACCATCTGGGGGGGAATAATTCTCACGGTGATTTTTTTGACAGGATGTATATGTGTAATGCTAGAAAATATATGATAGCATTGTGTGGTATTGTGCATTTCATAACACTACCCAAAGGTACAGAATATATATTCAAGCTAATGATGATTTGTCATCAGTAACCTCTCAACATCGTAATTTGTCACAATGACAATGGTAGCCAATTTCAAGCACTATTCATCAAGTATTTGAGAATTCTACATTGAAAACAGTGTCAGTAGTGGTTTTTGAATTAGAGTGCTCAATTTTGATAGAGTTGATGAATTTCATTTTTAGAAATGTTAAACAAAAGTCAATGAGACCTCTGGGACACATTATTATACGGATTTGTTGAGAGTTTAATCAGGAATTCCACTAACTAATTACTTTTCCTATAAATTCCATATTAGCATTGTTGCCAGTTTTTCAAAGATATTTAAAATGGAGGACTGTGAAGGTACATCTCTTCCAATTATGTCTGAGGAATTTTGCATAGATATGTCCCAAAATTTGATCACCTTTTCTGCAGCCTATTGCCCACTCTCCCTCAAAATTTCATTAAAATTCATCGAGAATTTGGAAAAACAGGAGTGGATACAGAAGTGTATGAAAAAAAAATGCAAAATTATCTCTCAATTGAAAATATATTCCTGGATCCGTCCCAGAATTTGATCACCCCCTTAATTGATATGTATCTTACTGTTCCCCCCAATTTTTTTGGAATTAATTGAGAACTTTTGGAGATATTGAGGGGACAGATAAGAGTGAATACAGAAATGTAGGACCCTTTTGTTAACAGAAGTGGTTCAAAGTGAAGAGACAATTACTGTCAATTTATGAGAAAACATTTTGAGCATTCCCAGACCCCAAAAATGGTGTTAATGGTAGATTGGGATGATAGGAGGTACGGGAGAATGAGGTGAAGGGGAGAGAGGAAAAGAGAGTATACTAATATCACTTACTAATATATTATGATAAAAACTAAATCCTAACTGAAGTAGGAATTTCAGAAAGAAATATTTTGTAATCAACATTGACATATCTACAAGTAGATTATTTCGTTTTAGGGAATTTTTGCTTTGAACTTAATTTAAAACCAATGCACATCTAAAACACGAAACTGAATCCCACATGACTTTTCAGACACATTTTCCTTTTGCAAATGCTTTTTTCTAGAAAAAAACAAAAACAAGGAACCTGTAATTAATAAATCTATAACAAGAATTTTGCTGTTGGTAATGAAAAATATTTCCAAACCAAGGTACATGGGATTTAAACTAAGAAATAAAGCATTTAGCTACTTCATATGTCTCTATGGTTCAGACAGAACATTTGTCTTGTAATCTAGAGTGGTAGTTTGAATCCTCACTGCTTGTTCTGTTTCCATAGTAACAATGGCCAACTTATTTCTCATGTGAATATAAATGCTTCATTCTTAGTCCCTTCTTTGTCCAATCGGAATTTATAAAAATCAGATATCCAAAATTGCCTCACTATGATGAAATTAAAATAATCAAATTGACTACTCAGAAGTTATGAATGACTTTCTTAAAAAATCAGGACCAGTAAAAAAAATCCATATCTGCATAATGTGTTGATATAATTGTAAAAATTTGAAAACTACTGAAAAACAAGAATATTTTGTCATTAAAAAGACAATAAAATATTAATGCAGTGGCAAAATTGAACTATCTAATTTCACAAAGTTCAGTTACATGTTAGTACATGCCACAAAAAGTAGCTATTTTGTTCTATTGCATTAATATTTTTTAAATCTATTTTCAGAAAATTATTCTATAAATTGATATATCTTTGTTCATTTCATGTTAGAATTTTCTGAAAATTGTTAAAAAAATGTTAATGCAGTGATGCAAGATTTTTCGTCTCGTGTACTGACATATATCTAAACTTAATGAAATAAAATTGTTCAATTTTGCCACTGCAATAATATTCATGTATTTATTCAATGATGAAATATTCTTGTTCAGAGGTTTTTTAGTTTTTACAATTATATTAACACATTGTACAGGTATGCATTTTTTTTTTTACTGGTTATCTATTTGCTCTTGACAATAGGTTTATCAAATTGGTGATGAATTATATACAATATCAACATTTACCTCTTACACAGTGTATAATTCAGTTCAGATTTGTCTTGCACTTATTGGTTCAGGATCACTTAGAGTCAGTTGTTGATTCTCTTTCGTTTGAAATTTTTTATTCGGCTCCTCTTTTCCATTTTTCGTTCACTGCATTGGGGAGCCAAGATGCTGTCACTTGTGATCTTGAAAAACTGTGCGTGCGACATTCGCAAATCAAAATGCTTTGTCATTAATACTTGATTTATTTTTCATGCTTTTAAGGATGGTGTTGAAATTGAGTTACCCGATAAAAATGGTAAAACCCCCTTGATGTTGGCCATGGGTCGCAAACATGAAGCTGTGATATCTTATTTGAAGAGAGAAACCAAACAAAGAAAAAGTCTATTTCCAAGGTTTGACTTTTGGTGAGTAGCTAATAAAAGTGCTAATGATAAAAATATAGATAAGAAAACTGTTGATAACCTTTTACTTAAATGCACATCAAATTAATAATTGGGCTCAGTTGAAGGTATGATTTATCACTGAATAATTTTAAATAATAAGTTCATTTTTGAGGTGAGGAATTGAAGCAATACAAGAATTTATCTTTATTAGAATAATTTTAAACATATTTTTGGTGCGTTTTGGATGTATCATGTAATTAAACTCATTAAAAAATTTTGACTATTGAGTGTTTTCAAGGTTATTTAAAAAAATCTTGGTAAACCCTTATATGTATAAAAGCTGAAAATTGGGACAAGGTTTTTGAAATTGCGAAATTGAAACATTCTCATCACTTATGGGTATGAGAGGTGTTAGTCTTATGCAATGACTTTGGTGTGGGAATTTTCATTAACTCTAGATAATTATTTTTTATTGATGTGAAATTTTCAAACCTCTCAAGAAGGCTCTTGTTAATGATGTGTCAAAATGCAAATTAAATCTTTGTTTGATGAAATTAATTTCTTCATCAAAGTTCTTTTGTAGAGGTTATGCTGCCATTTCCTTAAATGAAACACTGCTAGCTTTACATCCGTTTTTGCAGTTAGATATCTAATTGCATGGCTATTTTCTAAAATTGTCAATGATTCACCCATTAAGTGAATCGAATATCACTGAACATTATTCTCATCTTAACACTGCCTTCAGAGAAAATTTATTTGAATTAATGTATAAATTAGATATTTTTACTGTTCAATGTATCTTTGTTTTATTTAATACATATATCTGATAATGTTATATCTAAATTCAATAACTTTCTGCATATTGAATATTCTTGTTTTCATTATTTTTTCAAGCTTTGAATCTATTTAATTTAATTTTAGACACTTTGCCAAAGTTTATTATAAATATTTATAATGTATAGAAACTCATGAATCAAAAAAAAGAAATTCCCTGTGAAACTGAGAAATGAGGGTGTAATTAGTCACGTAAAGCACTTGTTAGTAAAGTAGAAAACTTGAAAAATAGCATTCCAAGTGTCATGAAAGTATTTTTTAAAACAAACCATTTTGATGGGATAAGGATTATATAGTAATACACAAGTATTGTTGCTTTGTTATGCTCTATTTGTTATTCGTATCTTTCGTTCAAAAGCACGTTATTGAGTGATGGTGGGTTGGAAAAAGTAACCTCACAACCTGTCACATAACGATAACTAGGATAGAACACTATATTTGATAAAAAGGTTTTGTAAGTCTGAATTGATCCCATCCATATGTTGCCATGTATTAGTATATGTATAGATTCATATATACGTCACCAGATTTGATTTTATACTTGAAATGGCCTTTTTAGAACCATTATAGCATTGACAGTACTCTTTACTGTTATATGAAGGGTTCGTAACTTTCAATGCACTATTTCAAATATTATATCTTTTATATTTATGTTTATGACTCAATGAATACTTTTGTGTGTTTTTGTATAGGATCATGTGTTGTTTGCTTGTTTTGCATCACTTATTATGTGTATTTTCATGAGTTTGCAAGTACAAAGTTTTTAGGTCACCGATGTTCTCTTGGCATTTGTTATGCTGGCATATAATTAACAGAAAGTGGTTGTTCTAAATTTCATCGTTTCTAGATATGTTAGACATTATGAAATGGAAATGACAATTAAGAAAAAAAATGAAAAAAAATGAACCTTCTTTGTGTCATAACCCCCCCACCCTTGCTGTTGTATGAAATCGTAGAGAAATGTCCTTGAGAGAAATTTGAAACACTTCTCAAGCATAAAAAATCTAAACCAATCAGAAAATGTGCCCCCTCAGCTTTTTGTTTAATATTTACTACAGCTTTGGAGAATCTCTAGACAATTTTGAATAAAAGTGTAAAACTTCTATTGTTAACCACTTTTTTATTCTACTTTTAACACTGGTAGCAGAGCACAGTTGTACTGGCAATATAAATGATGATTAAAGTACATGGTTTTTCATGTAGCCTCTGAAGCTCAACAATGAATCATAGTATGAATGTTGAAAAAAAAAAAGACTTATTTATTTTGAGCAAATAAACTGATCTTTCTAAGGGTAAACGGTGTGGCGGTTCACTCGTCATTGAATAGGAAAGCAAGGGCTGCATCTTTGGAAATCAGCATTGGGGATTTTGGAGATACAGGTATACAAGCCATTACTGAAAAACTGGATTTATTTTGGCCAGATAAGCGTAGATGTCAGTTTTTTGTCTTCAATAATTCAGTCAATTTGTGTAGGACTGCTGACCTGGACATAGAAGATTTTTTTTATTGATTTTGATCAAACCTACTTTGTTTACTCAAAAGAAAATGACATTTCCAGACCCAGTGATGGAATTTATGCTCCTTTCTTTGGTGAACCTCCCTGAAAAAATTGCACACTTAGAAATGTCAGCGTTGAAGGATATAACTTTCAAAGATATGAAAGATATAATAAAATGTATTTGTGATTGGTTTTTCAAATGCTAATGGTTGTACTCGACCAGTGTTTAAAGTGGAAGGACATAATTCAAGTGAGATCCTTTATGCAAATGGATTTCAACATGGACGTGGTCATCCATATCTACGAGGCAGTGATATTCAAGTGGATATGGCTAAAGAAACAAATGTGATTACAAATTTCAGACAAAGGCAGCAAAAGAGCAGAAAACTAAACCTTACTTATTATAATGGGCAAATATTTAGGTGTGTGATTTGTGATTGGCTTGTGATTGCCCTCGTGCCTATGGAAAAAAAATGACCATGATAGTGAATCAAATGAAGATTCTGGAAATGGGCAAATGTTGTCATTCATTAGATATGCAAGCTGAGAAAAAAAACAATCTCTAACAGAGGAAGCTAAAATTTGTGCAGTAGTAGACACTGGTTCAGTTAGTGGTAAGAGATGGCTTCAATACTACATTGACTCTGTGGGAGATTAAGAACAATCTATGATTGCCGAAGAGCCTACTGATTCAACCTGTACATTTGATGACGGTGTAACTAAGAAATCCATAAATTGATACTTGTTGGGTCAGTAACTTGAAAGCAGCAATAATCACTGATGTGGTGGACTGCAACATTACTCTGTTAAGCAAGAATTTGAAAAGTTCAAAAATTGATTTTGAAAATAACATTTCAACTGTAGACATCACAAATATTGAATCATAATCAACCTTTTCTGGCCACTGTGCATTATATCTACATACATGACTACATCAGCAATCTTGCCAATTAACCATGTCAGTCTATGAGGTTGGAAGAGTGACAATTACCACCCTTCTTCAGAGATTTGATTATTAATGCAGGTATTAACAATTGTAAACTTGAACATGGAATTAATTCTATATTGGGGCAATGTGAAATTTGTGTTAAATTAGAAAAAAACCCCACCTAGACCTGTTGTCTGTCTTTCCTATAGCCACTGCATTTAATGAAACTGGCTTTAGATCTGCAAATATGGGAAAGGTTTGCTTTTTTGTGATTGTAGATCTGGCAACTCTCTTTCGTGCAGAAATTTATTGTGATCAGTATGTAATTCAGAAGGGGTATGAAGAAAATTAACCAAAATTTGATATTTTTCCAGAAATAAACTAGCCAAAAAGGTCCTGCCTCAAGAGAATAAAAAAATAGAATTTTTTTCAAGTAATTTTTGTGATTTCAATCCATGAGGCCTTGTTAGTTTCTATTGTATTAAAAGAATTTGAAATTCTTGAAAAATTTGAAAAAAGAAAAATATGAATCTTGCTTTTTCCACTTGAAGTTTTTTTTTTTTTTTTTTTTTCATCTCTGACCATTTGATGTTAGAAATGGCTTAAAAAGAAATGAAAGAATCCATCGAAGAAGAACAGAAATTATATTGCTACTGCTTCACTTCATTAATTTTCGTTGAAATATATTGAAATAATCTATACTGTCCAATGAAAAACGATTTTATACAGCTAAACCATACAATTACCTATTTATGTTGATCCAAATACCACAGAGAGAATGAAAATAAGATTCATTTTTTTTTTTTTTTGTAAAATCAGTAGCAACAATGAATTCTTTTTTTTTTCCGTAAATTGTTCAAACCCATGACTATTTTTTTTCATCAATCTCATTCCTGATAAATATTGTTAACATTAAATTTTATTGTAAATAAATACTTCCTCTACAATAATTCTTCTTTTTCATAACCCCTATCGCACTAATTTTAGAAAAAAAGAGTTGAACAGGATTTTTGCAAATAATGAAACATAAAAGAAAGGCCTGTTCAGTTACTCAAATAGTCTTCCTTCGTTTTTCAAGCAAATGAAGTGTTGATGAAGTGAAGAGTCGGCCATCATTATTCGGGATAATCAACTTAAGGAATCTGAAAGTTGGGATTATGAACCAGACTCATGAAATATGATACTTTACCAATTCTCATTTCATCTGTTTTTTGGATTTTGATTGCCACCCTTATTTCATATGGAGTTAAATCCCTTAAATGTTTTCAGAGAGACAAATGCTTTTTTTCACAATTTGCTATTTTTTCAATCAGACAGTTTTGAATAAAAATTATAAAACTTCTGTCATTATCAATTGTTTCACTTTTAACGCCTGACATGAGTTTCTTTTTTTTAGTAAAAGAAGTGATTATGTAAATATTATATCCTAGATGTAAATGTTATTTGTATTATAATTGTTAATGCAACAACTGCAAGTGATGAAAATTTCTATTATTGCAGTTCTATAGCTATCTCAATTACATTTCTATTTTATTGTGATTGATGGCAACTCAGTTTTATCTGTGCGTCAGAACTTTTATCTTGCAATGTATAACTATTACTCTTCATCACCATTAAGGTAATTGTTGAATTTTTATGAATGACTACTTTGTAAAACCAAATCGTATTCTTATTTTTTCTGACTCCTTTTTATGAAAAAACACAATCGGAAATGGTTGCCATAGAATTACGGGCCGAGTCAAAGATGTGATAAAAAGCAACTAAAAGTAGTCATTCAGAAAAATTGAATAAATACTTTTTCCCCAAGATGAAATATTCTGATGTTTGGAGGTGACTTCATGTTAACATTAGAGAGAATTTACGTATGAAAAGGTTTCTTTTAAATAAATATATTTCACTAAGAAGCATGGTGTTGGATTTCATAAGAAAAAGCTAATTATTAAATTTTAGTTTATTATTTCTCTCTAACACTGGAAAAGTCATGCTGATCCATATGTAAATGATTTCAGTTTAAAACCTTAGTTAAATCATTTAAGATATTTTAGGATTAAGGATACAATTTGAATTGATATTTAAAAACCTGGCATTTTATGATGAATTTTTGTGTAACCAAACTACTTTTATTAGTAAATTGGACTAGTTTTTGCCTTCATCTTAATTTTACAGCAACAAGTAAACATTATGATCAGAAAGTCTGAGTCAAAGTTATAAACTAATCAAAATTGATGATAAAAATATTGAGTTCATGTAATATTGAAAAGAAATTGATATTCAAAATAAATTGAACAAATATTGTTTGTTCTTAAGACTATTGATGTAGAGGTGACGTCATTCGATAAAGATTCAAAATACATTCTTTTTTTGATTTAATTCTGAGGTGCCATTTCCATATTTGATCTAAAATGCTTATCCTTACAAATTATAATGTAACTATTTGAAAAATATGATTGAAATCTTTGTAAATACTTTTTTTTTTCTTCTTGTTGCATAATGTTTTTTTTCTTTTTTATGCTTGTCTCAAATACTCATTTTGAAGTTTTATGATTTAGATGTCAGTTTTTTTCCTGAGGAATTTTTTAATATTCTGAATGCTTAATCGTTGGATCTATATCCAAATTATTCAGTAATATTAGATTTTGATAGGGCTGAACATATCACATCCATTTCTTGTATATAATATTGTGGTACTTCCGTGTTACCTCCCTTGCATTGGGTGACCTATTTTGCTTTTATTTGAGAGGTCGCATGATTGGAAACTCCCAGACGCTATTAATATCAACGCTCGGTCAGCTAATTGCATTGACTGAAGAAAGGTCCTTATGGGATGAAGTGCAAATTATTGACTGAGGGAACAATTGGCTAATACAATGACTGAAGGAAGCGGCCCACATACCTTCTTCAGTCGTACCAAATAACTTATTGAGCATTCATATCAATAGCATCAATGAACCTCTCATCATAAGAGACTTTAATAAAAAAATGAACACTACGAAAATAGCTCAACCATATCATATGTTATGATTGATACACTGTAACAAAATTGAGACAAGAATATTAGAAATGTATCTATGTTTCAATAGTAAAATATTGCACAAAAGTCACTTGTCTCTTATAAAATTGGTTTCTGACATTGGAATCATCTCTTGTAACCATTTTCTTGACAAAAATAATTAAATGAACAGTGTAAGAATTTTTAGATATTGTGCAAAAGGGTACTGTTATTTGTTACATGTTGTTGATACACATTCTCATGTTCTTAGGCAGTTTCATGAGGTTTGTTCGAAATTTTCTAATTTTAAAATGATTTTTCAAAGAATTTATTCGTATTTCTTTCATTCAAAATTTTTTTGATCGAAATTTCTCTAAGTTTTCTCGAATCAATTTTTCTGAAGTCAGTATACACTTATTTGAAAAAATAAAATTTCCTAAAAATCTGTACACATAAACAGGAATATTCAAGAATTTAAATTTTTCCCATTACAAATAACAATGACTTTACTGTTAGATTTAAACCCATGAGCCATTCTCTTCATAGTTCTCCAGCCAGCGATTGACATTGACATTCTCAATATCAGCAAGCATTTTGAGAAAGATTTGCACAACCATCTCTTGTCAAAATGGTATTCCACAGCTTTGTTGTATCCCTCTTGTATTCAGCTATCACCATTGGGTTTTCTATCCATCAAATTCTCATGTAATGATTAACTTGGTCTGAAAGATGAAAGAAAGCTTAATCACTGATCCAAAAGTTCAATGTTTGTAGATAATTTTTGTGATGATAAAGGGTCTTGCTCATGTATTTTGTTATCTTGATTCTTGAGCTGATGAACAATTTGAATTTGATAAGGAAACATTTTGACATCCTTTCTTAGCATCCTTTGAATCAAAGCTTTGCTAATATGAAATTCTAAAGAAACTTGTCAAATAGACTTAGTTTGATTCAGGTTATAAGCATTTTGAAGTGTATTTGAACCCTCTTCAGATCACAATTTCCTCAAATTGAGCTTTCAATTGGGATCAATTTCACAGATTGAATAGAAATGTGAAAAGTAAATGATTCAGGATATAAGGCTGGTGGGTCATGGGCATCAACATTTGCTCCTACATTATCCCCACTCGTTCAGGAGACCATAATTAAAAAAACAGATTTATACTGTAAGACAGTGAAGCACAGTTGGGAGGTTTTAATGAGCAATTTCTTTGAACTTTGCTTTTTAACTTGTAGCTCTGTCGTATGAGGTAGATTTTGAGGTTGCCAGTTGGTATCCAACAATAGGCATCAAACAGCTGGCTGAAACTATTGTTTTTAGTTTTAGACGATGTTTGGTCTACTATTATAATTGTCAACATTTAATTATTTTATTAAAAATATGACTCTTTTTATTACTGTAGATTAAATGAAAATATCACCTATTTTGTAGAAGGAAAAATCATGTTGATAGTATTTTTCTGACATGTAGATACAACCAAAAACATCTAGATTGGCAACACTGGATCACTGCTTGGTCATTATGCAGTTTGCTTTTTTGAACCCCAGCACTACGTTATAACGGGAGATTACTGTGGTCACTTTTGAGACATCCTGTATATTGAAAATGTTCTCATAGTGAGGATTCTTGGTTTCCTAACAGGGTTTATATTACTGTGAATGAGTTTGAGAATGTTCTGAATTTTTTTATTAAGCATTTCATTCATTTTAAAAGTGGTTAACTAAAAAATTAAGCTGGGGTAAATTTGGCACTTATCAAAGTTTGAAGACATTTTGCCATGATTTTTATGTCTGGGAGTAGATGGCTGAGAATCAGGTGGAATGTTAATTTCTAGAATTGGTTAAATAGGAAGTATTCATAAAACTTTGCTGGTATTTAAACCTTTGATATTGAATTATAATTATGAACAGTTGTAATGCAGTTTGTTTGGAATAATTATCAATAGAATTCTAACCTTTTTATAATTGCATGCTTGGAGCAAGTATTCTGTATGAGTTAATCTTTCACTTCTTATTGCCATTGAGTTAATATGTTTCCTCAATATATTGTGATATGTAGTGTGAAAGTTTTTACATTCCAATGATATTTGAGAATATGTCCAATTTGTAAAGATCTTGTACGTCTAATGATGGGGTATATCTTGAATTTTTATCTTTCTGTGCTTTGTGAGAACAGATTTTTTTATTATAGTCAGGTTACATATATATATTGGCAGGTGCCAACAGAACCACTTTGGCATCCTTCCATTCTTCAAATAGTCCACTAATCTGGCAAATTACAATTCAAAAAAAAAAAAATAGGTATTACTTTTGTTCTATTTGATCTAGAATATTTTTTCTTTATCTTGATCCATCTTTATAATAATATTATATTTTATTCACTAAATTCAGTTATCAGCATTTTTGCAAAGATTGGTAGCATCCACCTTGCTATTTTTCTTCATTCTTTTATAGATAACATTCAGAAAAGTAATTATTTGTATCATTATTTATCCTAGATTTCATTAATATTTGAATTAGATTATAAAAAGCATTAAGCTAAAAAGCTGTATACAAAGTATTGGAGATAATTTCTATGATTAAACCTAAAACAGCTGTGTCATTAATTAAGTTAATAGAAGAAGCCGTATCTTGACTATTGCAGGTGAACCTCACTAAACACTTATGTTTGGAGTATCCCCAGTTAACTTCAGTTGAGATAAGTAAGATTGAGAATAGATGAATAAACTCTTCCTCAGATTTTAGTGCAAGAACTTATTGAGTTGGTCAAGAAACATTTCATTTTATTTATCCAATCTTCTGTGTCTTGATAGCAGTCACATTGAATTCCAAGAAAATGGCTGCTATTAACTTAAAAACTAATTTCAGCTAGTTTCATGTGAAGCAATTAACTATTGTCATTTTAATAAGAGTACATTCTGCATTATCAATAATTGATCATGAATAATTCTAATAATCATTTGACACAAAAATAGTTTAAGCAATTCTAACACTTTTTGCTTCATTTGTAGGACTAATTATCCACTAAATCCATTAATATGATAATCATTTTTTTATGTTTCCAGCTGAAATAGTAAGAATTCTTTACTATTCACTATTTAATGGCTCCTCTCCCCCTCTTTTTTTTTTTTTTTTTTTTTTTTCCAAATATTTGCAGGTCCATATTATTCGGTCCTCCTGGTAATAGTAAAACTCCATTGTTGTTCTTATTGGTCAGCTTGCTTTTTTGGGGCTACCCAATGTACGTGATTAAGGTGAGTTATAGTTAAAAAAAAATCTTATTTTTTCATCTTTCTATATGCATGTTCAGTTTTTAAAACTTAGTTTATGGTATTTAAGTCATAATGTAGTTTATCCAAGTCACTAGTGAAAACAATCAAACAAGAAAATCTATTAGATTGAGAAATTTGATAATGCAGGTAAGTATTTGAGAAACTGACTGATCAGTTTTAAAACTAAGTCGATGTAATTCTATCAACTGAAGATGTCTGTATCAGTATCTTTTTTTTTTTTTTTTTTCTCAAATATTTCAGACTTGGTATTTCAAAAACTTTATAATGAGTTTATTTTTATGTTCAGTATTATGAAATAATCTCAGATTTGCTTAACTGTGATCATGGAAGAACTGTTATCTTGTACTTTAATTTCAAGTCAATATTCAGTTTGCAATGTACTGAAAAAAACTTCATTCAGTTGATGCGGAATATTTTATTTATTTTATATTTATTTATTCAAAATATACCATATATATATATATATGTGTGATCTCTTCTCCTTCTGCCATACCTGACTTCTCTACTTCACCTTTGGATATGGCTTTCACATGTTCTTTAATGGGTTGGATGGTTTCTTCCTTATATTCTTTCCCACATTTGCATAGGATGTTGTATGAGCATTTTTCTGTCCTCTAATTCTTTCATATGGGACCAGCTTTAGAAAGGAGATTGGAGAGAGTGAGCAAATATCTACAAATACTTGGGATTTGTCTAGTTAGTATTTCTACTATGAATATGTAATTGATGTCTGCAGGGTTTGTCCTCCCATTCCTGTTCCAGAATTTATGTGGGACTACTTTTTTTTTTTTTTTTCTTACCCTTCAGGTTACAACATATGCTTTCAGTCTTCCTTGACATTCTCAGAATCACTGCTGATGATCTTTTACTGTTGTCGGAAGCAATGAACTATCCTTCTAACAGCAAAGGCATTGTTTGAATTGGAATTCAGATCTAATCCAATTTATTTTAGATTATGAGGACATCTCCCCCCCTCCAAAGAAGTTATTAAGTTTTTTTTCCCTGTTGTCAACTGGACAGATGATTGAGTTTACATGCTCTGGCAGAATTTGTACAACTTGGTGAGGCCTGAGTATAAAGTAGCATCTAGCATGGACTTTTCATAAAAAGCAATGTTGATAAAAACATCTGAAATTTGTCACCTATCAATTTTATTATAATAATCTTTAGTGCTATTAATTTGGAGAAAGATGGTAAAAAATTATCGTCTAAAAAATATTTACGTATTGGTATATATATATATATATATATATATATATATATATATATATATATATATATATATATATATATACCTACCTCAAAAGAACATGGTTCCTCAAAAGATACAAAGACACTTATTGTTCAAATAATATTATCAATACTTTTCCCCCAAAATGGAAAAAGTTTCTCCTCAATTTTTACCTGAGAAGAAAGTTTCCCCTCACTTTTGGCCCTCTAAAATGGAAGAAAAAGGTGTGATCAGGAATTGAAGTCAAGTAGAAAACTATTTTCCCCAAAAAGTGTTATCAGAATGAATGTTCTCTTATGAAGTCATAACATTCTATTATGAAGGACACAAAATAAGAATGAATCTAGGTCCTCCTTAAAATAATGTAACTGTGGAAAATCACCCGGGTTAGTTTTATTCTTCAAGTTGAAGCATTTGTAAGGTGTGGGACTAACATCTGAGTGTGATGTGCTGATTTCATAATATACTATACATAGCCATATACCTAAAAACAGAAAAATTATTATTACTTGCTAAAAGACCACCTTCATCTTGTCACTTCTCTGGTATCGAATTAATATTATGATTTACGAATAAGGCAAACTATGATTTGATAAGTATTATTCCTGAAAGAGTTCCCCACATTTTTGAGCCCAAGAAAATAAATAAGTTTCCCCTCAATTTTGACCTTTAAAAGGGAGGAAAAATATCCCCCATCACTTTTGATCCATACAGAAGAAAAATAGACTTTGTCTCAATGCTAACCCCTTAAAAGAAGTCTCCCCTCAATTTTAAACCCTTACATACTCATAAAAAGTTACTGGGTTACTGATGTATGGATCCTCACTAAAGAGCTTGAATATATTTTATTGGGTAATTTATTTTGAATAATTCAAGTATCTTAATTTTAGTTATTTTTTCTTTCAAAGTCCCAAGTCAATTCAGGCTGTTTTAAAAGGTGATTGGACATAAAGTATTAATGGAAAATATCATGTGAGAAAAGTAACCACCAAAGCAACTGTCATTTGTAGAATTATACCCAATTGATTTTGTTCATTTTTTTAAAAAAAATTTCAGCATTATGAACATTTTCCTCTGTTTTCAAAGGTTTATCAATAAATTGCATCTGTAAAATGCCTTTTATTTAGTAGAATTCCTTTTTAACACATGAAGTATTATTAAATGTATTACTATTATTCCTTGAGACAAAGTTTATGTACAGAAGTTGGTATGCTAATGAGTGCATCAACATGTATTAAAAATATGCATCCTGTTTTAATTTGGTCATAATTGGTTATGAATTATACCTTGCAGGCGTGCATGTATACACACAGATTTTTTGGTACCACTAGCAGGAACAAACTATTGATATAACTTGAGAATTTTTATCAGGGCCTTTGTGCTTGAAAAAATCTATCTTACTTCATTTCAAAATAAAATTGAATATCATTTTGACAAACTGGGAAAAAAGTATGGCCAAATTTGACAAATCTGGCCTTTTAAAAAGGCATTTGGTTACAAAATTTTTGGGTTTGCTATACTTGAATTTTGAGCTATTTTGAATTTGTTGCAATAGTATTTTTTGATAAGTTTTTCTTTTTTTTCTTCTGGGCCAACCTCAGCCAGAGATGTATCAAAATATTTAGCAACTTCTTTGTTATCTGCGATCACTTAGTTGACTAAATCTAAAAAGGACAAAGGGAAAAGAGAGGGACTTCACTTCCTTTAACACAGCATTTCTGTGACCTTGTCTTTTGTCATGACTGTCATGTCATGATCACATTTTCAAAGCCTTTTATTTTATTTTTAGTTCTGTTGATGTTTTCCATATGGACAAATCCATTTCTTTCTTTTGGAAGTATGAGATCCGGTGAAAGATGTCGTTGAAAAGATGTAGCGACAACTGAATAGAGTTATCTTATAACTTTTATTAAGTAGAAATATCAGTTGTCTTTCAGACTTGAAAATTTCTTTGAATAATTTTCTTGGTTGTCCAGAGTAATCTCTCAATGTTAATCTCACCTTGCACACTTCTTATGAAAGGGATATTTATATTATATAGTATTATTTTTATATTATTCATTGGAATTTATTAGTGAAAATAGAAGTTCCTGCAATTTACTATGATAGTAATAACTAAAGTGTCTTGATGGAGTTGGATAATGTGTCAGAAAGCATAGATTGAAAAATGAAATATTAAGACTATTAGAAAACCTACCCTGTGGGTGTAATTTTCAGCTAAATGTCCACTTTGTGCAGTTAAACAGACAGTTGAAGATTCACTTCAAATCAACATAATGAATTAAGATTTAATAATATTGAGGATCAACAAAAACCCGACATTTTTGGCATATGCTTTTTTATTTAAGAAAGGTAAAAGCAAATCTGGGTGATATTTTTTTTTCCAACTGTTACATTATGTTCGAAGGGGAAGTATTCAATTCATTATGTAACTATATGGAACTAAATCCTTATTTTGTATTTACCAGGTATGATGTTGGAATAGAACATTATGACTTCATTAGAAAATATTTTATTCTGATGGTCCTTTTTTTTTTTTTTTTTTTATCAGAGTTCATATCATGATCACTCTCATTCCCTCCTTTTAGGGTCAACATTTAGAAGATATTTATTTTTCCCCCTTTCAGATGTGCCAAAATTGAAGGGAAGCCTTTTTTCCCCTCCCTTCAAGAGGCAAAATTTTGGGGAAACTTATTTTTCACTTTTGCGTGTAAAAAAAAAAATTAAAAAAATAAATAAATAAAACTGAGGTGAAACATTTTTAGGTATCAAAATTTAGGGAGAAACCTTTTTCTTTGTGGGCACCAAAAGTGAGGGGAAATTTCTTTTTTGCTTACAAAGGAAAATACTTATTTTATTAGTTTTGTATATTATTTATTTGTAAATAATTAGAATATCAATTTGATACAAAGGACGTGGTTTGGCATTGCATGTTGAATTAATGGAATTTGTCCTTTAATAGATAAAGACAAATTTATCAGATTTAGATTAAACTTCCCAGTTTGCCTAATTATAATTGATTACTACTATTTAGCTTGTAATTCTTTAACAAAAATACCTAAATTAGAAAATGCCACAGTGAAGCATTTTACTAAATGATTGAATTGATAATTTTAGCTTCCTTGTACCTCTGAGCATAGTTGTTACTACAATAACAAGACTAGTTTACTATCTTGCATGATATAAAAGCTAAATATGAATTCCTTATTCATTTTATGTAAAGCTTCACATTTGAATATTGCATATTTTACCAGAATGACTAATGAGTCAAAAGCTTTTGATATGAAGAAACAAAGGAATTTTGATGTCCAGTGGTTAATTGCTTTCACTACAAAGAGACATATATGACTTACCCTCTCTATTCTATTCATTTCTCCCTCTTCCCTAAATATACTCAACCTTGGTTTATTTGAAATCTTGTTCAGTCATCATTTTTACCTCATGATTCTATTTTCATAATTAGAATTTCAATAGATATTCAAAGTAAAGAAGAAAAATGGAAAACAGAATTCAATAAGAAAAATTATTGAAATTTTAACTGAAAAGGCTGGTTATGGGCTTTTAACTTTGAAAGATATGATTTTATAGCAATAGTTAATCTGATAATTTCTCAGATGTGTCTAAGTATATCTTTTTACTTGGATTTAAGATTACAGTCTAGAAATGTCATTGAATATGGGGCAATTTATTTAATGTTAGTGAGTCAAAATTCATTTATATCAAAAGAAAATGTTCAAAATTGACCCCCACATTTTTTAGTTAAGATCAGTATTATATATATGTATGTTATCATTTTTTTTGTATTAAATTTGTCACATTATTCATCAGTAAATATGGTATATGCAAAATAAAACTTCAGGAATTTCTTTGATGGAAATGATCAGATGATGATGTGCTTGATTGGCTATCAATTGATCTGTCTTTTAATTTTGGAGCATTTGTCATAACTATATGAGGTTTGAAGAGCAGCATAATCTATATATTTTCCTTCTTCTTTCCAATTATTTTATCTTATTGAATTCTGTTTCCAATTTTTCTTTTTTACTCTGAATATCTATTTCCAATGTTATTTCAGACCATTAATCTTTTTCATAAAGATTTAAAAAAATTTTTTTTATTCCTTTTTTAACATCTCTCCCAGTTATTCTCTTATTCCTCTTTTTCCCCAACCAGCACTTTATTTTCCTCTCCTGTACTTTTTCTTTCCATATTCATCGAACCCCGTCTCCTTGGGGAAAAAAAAAAAATCTGTTATCCTCATATTGAAATTCCATAACTTGTGCTTCTACATTTTTGTTGCAGTGTTTACCGCTGACTTTTTATGATCTTGAAACCCTTCACATCATCTTCATTACTCTTAACATTGTGATGTGGATATGCCTATTCCATGCAAGCCGAACTGAACCTGGCTTCCTGGAGAGGAATGTCCCCGAGTACCATCAAGCTATCAAACAGGTAAACAAATTATTAAAACTTTTATTATATTGATATCAGGAAAGGTTTATGTGATTATAAGAGATACATCTCGACATCCTTAAGGTAATGTACCATAGCAGCATTGAAATTTTCATCATGGACTGTTTCTAAATGCCTTCCATTGAAGAATCAGACTGCTGTCATATGCCATATGAATATTTTTTCCTATGAGCCATTATTGTCAAACTCCTACTTCTGACTTTATTTTCGTATGTAACAACATTGATTGATGACAACCAGACCAAAAACCAGTGACATCATCCATGAATAACAGTGACAGTGATGTATGCAAAAACTGTTGATGAATTCTATCCCACTTGTAAAGCCCAAGTCACATTGACTCATTTTGCTAAAGTTTACAAAACCCATTTACAGGAATTGCTAATAGAAGAATTGAAGTGGGACACATCGTTCAGGAATAATATTGTACGGAGAAATTCTGTTTTGTTTACTATATAGATTTTAATGAAACCAGGGAGTTTAAGCCGAGCACAACCAATCTTGCTTTTGATTGGTATTTCTTTCGTCTTAATTTCTGATGCTTATTATCATAACCATTATTATATGGTCATTAGTAAACGGCATGGATCAGAAATGATAAACTCTTGGCAAGACACAAACTCCCATCCTTTTGACGTCTGGAATACTGTCTATAAACAAAAACTGCTCAACTGTTTTGAACTATTAGAGCTAATTGTTGTCAAAGATCAAATCTTACTCTTATCTTATTTTCCTAACTTGCTTGGTGGTGCCATATTTTATGCTATTGTTTTGTTTTTACGTACAATCGTAGTATTATCTTGGATTTTTATTAGATGAAACATTGTCGACAATTATTCATTTTTGACTAGTATTTCTTGCATATTAACTTCTGTTGCTTATCGACAAAACTTTATCTGATAAAATTTTTTAAAAAATAAAAAAAAATATTACTATTTCCCTGTGAGGTTGTAATCGATGGTTTAGGTAATCCAGGATTATGTTCTAGACTCTCAAAATTCAGCTGCCCACTTCTTAATTGTAGCGTTCACTAGGAATAAAGTCTCCTATGTTATAATGTGGTTTGTTATAGCTTGGTTTGTGATATACAGCAGATGGATTGTGGACCCTAACATTTTTTCCTGTATTATCCTCACATTTCATGGAAACCAGTAATAAAAACAGATTTATAATCTAAGACAGTAAAGGTTTCTATTAGTAATTTCTTTGAACTCAGCTTTTTAATAAGTAGCTTTGTTGCACTGGGTAGATTTTAAGGTTGCCAGGTTTCCTTTGAAGTTTGACTGTTGATACCCAACTTGGGTAAAAGACAGCAAACGTCATCTATCACCCATACCCATCCTGTAGTTAGTCAGTGTTGTCAAATTTATTTTTAGTTTACCCCTAAAATTGAGTCAAAAAATATCTCAAAATATCTAGATTTTCCAGATATGTATCTAAAAATAGGAAATGTATTACATAATAATAGATTAATTGTGATTTTAATTGCTGAGATTTACTTTATTAAAATGAGCTAGATTTAGATAGAAAAAATTCTAGGTCTAGATGAAAAAACACATGAATCAGCAACACTGAATCGCTGCTTGGTTATGTGGTTTATTTTTTTTGGACCCTTTACACCCATGATATAAGAGGGACTACTGCATTACTCTTTGAAATCAACAAAACATCCCAACAGTGAAGTGGAAATTAATAAGAACTACTTGTGAAATCCTATACTTAGAATGTCTTCAATGTCTTAAAGAGAAATTCAATATGATAACATTGGATGAAAAAAACATATTATTGAAATCAGAAATAGAAATAGAACAAACATTAATCAAAATTTATCTAAAAGTATTTGAGAGAAACATAACTGCACATGGGTCTCAAACTTGGAATAAAACCGGAAATTAACCTAAAAAATATTAACAATGAAAGATTAAACTGTAATTCTCAACTTGACATCTCATATTTTGAAGTGAATAAATGATCAACTAATTTAATTTTAAAGGAAACTAATATAATAAAACCAGAGACTGGTTGTTTGAATATGAAATAGGATCCCCAGCCACCTCAATAGCAGCAGACGGAAATGAAACCAGTGTCTCCATCAATTACTTTTCTCCATCTGTTGATGCAAGAAAGATAACTCAATTATCTTAAATGTTATAACTAAACAAAAATAACCATTAGTCATTTGAATTTAAAAGAAACAAAACCATTTTATCACTGCTATAAAAGGACAATCAGTGGTCAATTAACTGCACATTTGAAGATCTACTAAATGGAACAGATCAAGCTTGTGCTGACAAAATTAGAATTATATTTTGTGTTTGAAGATAAGGTTTATATATATATATATATATATATATATATATATATATATATATATATATATATATATATATATATGTATGGTTTTGAGCCTTAGCAATTCATATTCATCATGTATGTTGTTGGTTTCTAAGTTGATGATAGCAACTTCAAGTCAAGTTGTAAAAGTTTGAATAATACTGGCTCTCCTCAATGTTATGGTTGATTCATTTAATCGTTGTTTTGTTTTTGTTTAATTATTCATTCATCTATTCCATCTTTTGTTGAAAGAAAACAACTGTCTAAATACCAAATATGATTAAATGAATTGCTAAATAAACACTGTTTCTTTGAACATGAAAAAGTTTTAATTTATTTAATAAACTGTTTAAACTCTGAATTCTCCTTGATTTACAAACTCATTTGGCTATAAAATGTACTTTTAATATTTTGTAATAAATTGTTTTATAGTTTCTTTATGAACTCATTCACCCATACTGCTAAGTAAAAGATGATTTTATTACCTCAATAAATATTTTCATAGTTGGTTTACCATCTCCTACTTATCCAGACTGCAAACTTACAATAATTTCAATTTTTGTAATAAATAGCTCTAACTTGATTGTTTGTTCCTGTGAACTTGGCTGCCATAGTGTTTCAAGGGGATCAGTATTCAAAGGGTTAAATGACTTTCAACCATTTACAAAGATATTAAGATTGCCAACCAACATGAATATTATATGCATGATTTTAGAGGTTTTTAAAAATAGAATTCTAAGTATCTTCCATAAATTGTGAAAGTTTTTAATCTTCTAGTTAGTGTCATTTGAATTTTTACTTCTCTGTGAGCATAAAATAGATTTCATGTTATTTGTCCGAAACGTTTTTTACAAAAATGAATTGAAAATGCATATTTTCTAGGTTGCTCATTTTGATGAATGGAAACAAGGAAATAACCCTCTTAGTCGTCTGTGTCACACCTGCCAAACTGTGAAACCATTGCGAGCTAAACACTGTAGAATTTGTAATCGCTGTGTACGAGAATTTGACCATCATTGCCCCTATATTTATAACTGTGTTGGATATGTCAACCGGTAAGTTATTTAAAAAATTATGATTACTTGGTTCTGATTTTTATTTATATTTTCTCATTTATCAAAACTTATGGCTTATAATGATTAGTTACTATAGAAATATTGAAGGTGAAAGTTTCAATTTCTGAAATATATGCTATTAACTGTGCATTACCACTAGAAATATATTGCGGGGTGATATTATCGTTATTCGCATGGAAAACTGAATTGATGTACAGTTAAAGCTTTTTTATAATGTTGTTCACTTGCATTAATACCCTTAAAAAAGACATGAATCTTCTTCTCCTTGCATCCTGTCCAATTACCAAATATCTTGACAAAATATTTTGTCACTGTCATGACCCGATGATTTCGAGGGAAAAAAGAGTTGGTGAATGAACAATAAGCATACCACTTCCCCATAAACACCTTACTATATTTGTAGCATCTAATTAAATTTTAAATAACCTATAAAAGGTTGTGTCTGAAGTAGTTGATTTCTTTAGAATGATGTACAATATAAGTGCTACATATTGGACAAAAATTTACTTTAAAGAATGAAAATAGCTAATTGTTTTTCAGCGTTATCTCATTCCAACCTGGGGGTTCCAAAGCAAGGCTAGCCAGATCATAATGAATGAATTCAAGTTTTTTTTATTTTCTAGGGAACCCTGAGAAACCATATATCATTTTGAAGGTTTCATCATATGGGTTTCATTTATGGCAAAATTATCCAAATATAATGATCATGTGACCCCCATTATGTATTCAAAATGGCCACCATAGTCAGGCATTTCATTCATGTGAGCTACTTATCCCTGCCTCAGTGACACTACAACACAATATAATTAAGGCAAAATGCATGTTTTTACAGAATGATATATCATTTGATATATTTCAAAGCAAGACTAAACCACAAATGTAGTCATAAAGTGATGAGCAGTTAGTCACTACCAATGGCAAGCAAATTCAAGCTTCTATAGATAGTTGGAAACTGAATCAATATTACAATATAAAAGTAGATATGAATGCATTCCAAGTTAATTGTACAAAAGACTATATGTGTTTAAAAAATATTAATCTATTCATTGGTCACATTACCTGATTATTTTTCAAAATTGTATCTAGAGTAAGCATGTAAGCAGTACCATTATTTAGTGCTAAATTTTTAGGGAGCAAAAGGGGAATTATCCCAGGCCCCTCTCTAGCCAAACATATAATATTTGAAAAGTTATACTCTTTAATAAGAAACAAATCAATAATTACTGCTTGGAATTCATTTTATTATAATGCCTACAATTTAAAGAATTTGATAAAACTATAGCTTGTACTTCAAGTTTACAGTAATTGGAGTATGAGTTATGAAAATAAAGCAATACTGCAAGGTCTGTAGTGGGGACTATGCCTCTTCTGAGGAACCACACTATCTAACCTCCATGTTTATTCATTCATTGCCAATGTTCTAAATTTTTAAACAGTCTTTGATTAGTAAAATTTGTGATTTGCCAAGTATTTCAATTTCTGTGTATGGAGTGGCCTACTGAACTTGAAGTACCCAGGGCCCCGAGGTCTGAACCTGGCCCTACCATTAGTATGCACATATTCTGTGCTATGATCAATTTCTATGACTATTATCGACTTCATCGTGTGATATTTCATTTTCATTAATTGAATGAAGATTAAAATCAACTTCCAAAAGTTTCAGTACATTGACATTGTACCTCATTTTTCTTGATGCCATCTTTTTATGAGGTCTTCTTGAGGGGGGAAAAAACAACCTTTTACAAAACTCATATTTTCAACTGCATATGTGGTGAAATGGCATCAGTGTAGATAGCCAAACTTTCCTGATTGGCCAATTTCGTATTAGATGGCTTTGTAGCGGTCTGTACTTGGCGTAAAATTCAAAGTGTACATGTGCTCCCTGCCTGATTGAGTTAATGAAACTCAGCAGAGATATGGGTTTTTATTGTGGAGGAGGAGAAGCAAAAAGCCTTTAAAGAACAATTAATCAGCTCCACTCCCATGTATTTGTTAGGGTTTTGAACTATTGTGTACAAGACTTATAATGGAAACTGACTTCATAAACATTGGCGATAGTCACACTCATTGTATGAAATATGGCCACATAGATATTCGATGGTTCATTGTAGTCAATTAGTGCATCAAGGTGAAAATTAGTCACAGGTTCAATTGTTGATTTTCTTTTTTTCCTTGCTCAGGATTGGGTGAAGATCTGACGTTTTCATTGGTCGAGACCAAGGAAATGTAAATCTGTTTGCTTTTGGTGAATTTTATGTTCAGACTTTTCTATGTAATGTTTAAAATCCATAATTCCCAATACATTGTAAAAATGATTGGGTCAAGCTTTCTTTGTAATTATTTCAAATAGCATAATAGGAAAAAAGTTTTCATATTTTTATGTATCTCCACCATTAATATATATTGTAAGTATTTCCTATTAGGTATACTTGTAAGCAAGCTGGCTCGCATGTAAGCATAGAAGTTTTCCCCCTTCAAAATTGTTTGAGTCTGTTAAAGATCTCCAATTTAGTTATCAATTCAAACACTTTCTGTATAGCAAAATGTCTACTCTTTTCCAAAACCAAAGGAGAGTTTATATCCAAAGGGGAGTAATTCATGATCAACCATGATTGATTAACATCACAGCACTACATTTGCTATGTAAATTAACAACATTGTACATCAACAGTCTTTCATAATGCATAAGTATTTTGTTTGTACATCTGTGTAGTTATGTAACAAAATCTGTATTGTTTAATTTATTCTAAATTTTTTAAATGCTAATTTCATTTATTTAGGGTATGGTTCTTCGGCTTTACAAGCTCTATTGCAACAATGTGTGGTATTACAGACTTCCTATGCTATTACATGCTCAAATATCATGAATGGAGCTGGCTTGTTGTACTCGGATTTTGCCAGTCTGGTATCTTCACATTTGTTGCTGGTGTTATCCCTTGTATGACGGTAAGTATATTTATCTATTGTATATGATAAAGAGATCCCCAGAGAAAGTTGAATACTTAAATTGGGATTAGGTGTGCAGCAAGCTAATAGTTACCATTGTGATAGATTCCTGATGTTCATAAAAACGAGACTTATCACTGGCCCAGGATTTTTACTTGAAGTGTTTTTATAGATATTGAAGAACAATATAATAATTTAATATTTTCACTTATAAAATTTAAAAAATTTTAAATTACAATGGTAATGTATTTTTAGGTTATGTTTGATGATTGATAAAAATCTAAATGTTTTGCTTTAATTGAATGGCACACTCTATGAAGTTACAATATTGCTATTTCAAAATGTTTTATCTTAGCAGTTAGTCTCTTAATCCACTGATGTATTTGGCCTATGAGAGGGGGGTGCAGCTGGTATATCACACTGAGGCCAAGAGAGCTGAGAATTTCTTGGGAACAGTTGTGTATTGAAACTTTCAAGTTTATATGATGCACCCACTAATAAAATATGTTCACTATCGTTTACTAGTCAGCGAATATTTTAGTATAGTGCACTAAAAAGTGTTTTAACTGATAATGGCTAAAATACAGGGGTATTTGTTCAGTGTGTATGGGGGGGGCTGCTTTGCACTGCCTTAAAAAATTCCACTCTGAGGCCATGGGTCTATACTTTTGTATCTGTCAAGTGTGGTTATCATTTTAGAGCCTGGAATTCACTGCTTACAGTTTTTATTGCTCCTGTTTGTTCCTGCTATGATGATATTGCAGTAAAACAAGTTTTCTTTTACCATTTGTTAGTTTGAAGTTCCCTTTTATCAATTGAAAATATAAGTGAGGATTTGATGCCTTAAAACTGAATTGCAATGGTCCAACGCAGTTGAATGATGCTCATCCAAGTGTATGAAAGAGTGTTTTAGCTCTAAATGCTTTAATAATGGTGATAAGGTATAAGGTGTATATTATTGCTTGGACACAGGAAAAAACATGGGATAAGCTTAAGACTCTCACCAAATGACTGATGTCTCACATCTCACAATGCTTCTGAGATGTACTGCCAAGTCCACTTTGGAAAGCTGTGAATGTTTTACGCTCTTATAATGGAATATTATGTTTAGTCCTTCAGTGTGATGAAAGTGATTGATCTAGTTGAAAACATGGAAAGTCAATTCAGCGATTCCATTTAAAAACAAACAAGTATTTTACTATCATACTAGTGAAAGCCCTTCAACTTTGCATTGTTCATAATTCTTTTCATGATGATTACTTTACTTTTTTGAATATTTTGTTATGAACTTATACACTTACTGCCTTTTAACGCTTAGCATGATCTTGCCTGTGAAATGAATGATTTACTTGATGTTTTTAGTTTTCTATCAAGAATAAACACTCATAACTATATCATCACTCATAGTTTTGGCATTTGAATGAAGAAGTACGACATCTATTTTGTATTTTTCAGATGTTTCATGCAAGTATGAATATTACAACAAATGAACGTATCAACTATCGCCGCTATCAGCATTTGAAAGATGGCAAAGGAAATTTTCACAATCCATATCACAAAGGCGTCAAGAATAATTTTTTAGAATTTTTCCATTTGAAACGGTCCCAAAGTGAAAAAGATGTGGAATTCCTGAATATGGACATTGTGTGAGAGTAGTTTGTAAAAACTGTTAAATTTTTACTAAAGGACTCTATTGCGACTGGCAGTAGTGTTTCATGCAAGCACCAACATATGACATTATTTTTTTGCCTACTATAATGGGACAAAAGAAATTTGTATATGTCTGTGTTTATGCCATATATATGTATATATATGTGCGCAATATTTTATTCTTTGTAACAGCAGGAGTGCATTTTTTATTTAATTTTTTTTTTTTTTAGATTTACATTTTTGAGAAAAATTCATTTATACATGCTTAAACAGTTTCTGTGCATATATTTACCAACATGCATATACAGGAATATAAAATACATATGCATAGTATAAAAATAAAGGAAAAGTGAGTTTAACATTTTTTATACAGAAAAGATTTTGTAATTGTATATGTATCTCTTTTTTCTTTAAGTAATTTTTATTTGTGTGTGAGTGTGTGTGTGTGTTCTGAATCTTTTAGCCTCATTTTTGTCGTGAGCTGGAGATTTCATTTGTGAATTTAAGCCATTTAAAAATTTTCTCTCGGTAAGTTTGCCATCATGTTGTACTTGTACAGCTATACATCCAACTATCAAAGTGTACAACCATTTTGACTTCATAATGTTAGGAGGCATCGTGTAATATAATCCAAAAGTTGTTTCAGAAACAGAAATTTTTGACAAGATCAAAATAAATGGGTCAGGAAATTTTTTTAATATCCGTAGTCAACATTCCCCGTCCAAATTTTTTTTTTTTTTCTTTGTATAATTTTTTTTTTTGTTTTGTTTCAAAGGATTGGGACAAGCTTTTTATTGATAAAAGAAAAGGAGTTATTAAAATTACGTTTAAGGTTGAAACTGGGCCTTTTGTCCCGTAATGGAAAACTCTGTGAAGGTAACTCCTATCGGAAAATCAACCACATTCTTTGCATCTCTGCAAATAAGCGCCGGAAGTGGATTCAATTATTTTTTTTTTCTTTATTGGGACTGGTCTCTAAGAGTATTAAATGAATAAAGCAAACAGAACTGAAACGGATCTGTTTGCAGCCTGACCCACGATCAAAATTAAGCTTTTATAAATATTCTGTCTACAGAGAATGACTTTATGGAAAATATCAAAGAGTCTTCTTTCGGTGACCTGCTTATAAAATAATCCTCTACAGATACGCTGAGTGGAGGGCAAGATGGAGAAGACACGTACAGCGCATCTGTTGAAAATGTTTGTGTGAATGTCCCTCATTTTTTATTCAAAAAAAAAAAATAAATAAAAAAATGATACTTTAGATTTTATAAACTGCATTTAAAAATGATAAAAACAAAATCTCAGGCAGTAACTTAGCTGAATTTCATGTGAGCCATGCTGTTGGCTCCACAAAGAAATGCAGGTATGGGGCCTGGTAATGAATGTGCGTGTATGGACATTTTTTTTTTTTTTTTTTTTTTTAAAGAAACTGGTTTATGTGTCTGTATTTTTGAGATTATGGAGATTTCTTTGGACTGGTCACCACATCTTTATATTCATGAATCAATAATCTCTGATCTTTCAAAAAGAAGTAGTGTATCCTGAGAATGCATTGCTTGAAATATTTTGAATCATTAAAAGCACAATAAAGATAGGTGGTTAGTCTAAAACTTTCTTGGAATCATGATGGTTTCAGGGAAAAAAAAAAATCAATAACTATATTAGAATATATATATATATATATATATATATATATATATATATATATATATAAGAGAGAGAGAGAGAGGAAGAAATAAAGGTAGACATCTTCTCAGGCTCGAATATACATCTTTCTCTTCATCTGTTTCTATCTTGTAGAATTAATCTAATGAATTTTGTTATGCTGCCAATACCAAATCACAAAACAATCTAAATGTTTGATAAGTATTTGATGTCCTTTGCCCAATGCAATGAGTACAATTGTATATTTTTTTAAAAATTCAATGTGTACTAGAATAAATTTGTTTGATATACCGTTTTTTGATTAAATGTACCGGTCTCTTTATCGAACAAGTTCGTTGCCTATGATAGTCTGACAATTTAAGATTTGAGTTATGAAAGAATATACAGTCAATATGCAAATACTTCGAACCCTGTCTTCTATGCAGTCAGTAACATCTCTTGTGAAGTTTGTAATCCCTTCTAAAGGTTCTTATGTCTATTTTCCTCACTAATGATAAAATAATAGGTATTTTCTTGATACTTCCAATGCAAATAATATAAGACCAAATCCCTTTTTTTTTTTTTTTTTTTTTTTCAATATGCCAGTGTTATGGATAAATATTTTAGTGATTGATTTAGTTGATAAATGTTTGAAAAAAAATAAAATCATAGCAATAAGCATCAATTGTTTATACTGAACAATAAAACATTTTAGAAATTACAAAATCAAGATATCTTTTTTTTTTTTTTCTTTGTTTATACAGTTGTCCTGCATTATAATGTGGATGTTGGGGTCCAAGCAAGCCAACTGCATTATAACCAAGCCATGATAACTGCAGGGTGGATATGGGCAATAATCGAGGGCGGGCGATAGATGAAAGGCAGCAAACATCGTCCATTGCATAAAAACTAAGTGAGATTTGAACAAATAAACAAAGGCATTCTTTAATGTATTTTTTTTTTTTTTTTTTTCTTCCAAGTTCATACAATCAAAGTATACCAAATTTAAGTATTTAAAAACAAAATACTTACGTCTATGACTTAATCCTTTGAACCTTTAGCCCCTGTGCCTTTGATACTCTGTATCTGAGCTCCTTAGGGGAAAGGGAGAAAAAAAATGAAATGAAAAAGTTTTGTCCATTGTGTACTGAATATGTTGTCGAAAAATATCTCTCAGCCTGAAAATATCGGGCTTACTGGTTCAAAGGAAAATTCTGTTTTTATTTGCGGTTGTCTTGACAAGTGGGTGATGAAATAGTGAGAAACGTTGAGGTCCACCAACCACCTGCATAATATCATTATAACGAACTGCGTTATATCAGGACGCCTGTATTCACTTTGATGTTAAATATATATTTACTTGTGCATTCATTCGGGTTGGTGTGTGTGTTGTGTGTTTAATCCATGGATACACACTCACGCGCACACCTGTGATGTTAGAAATTATGAAAGCACTTTTTATATCACATTGAGACATACTTTCACTTATATCTACCAGGTATTAAATAAATAAAACGTTCACTTACAAAAGACACTCTTTCATATGTACAATAATAAATACAGCAATATATATTCGAATACATATATTTATATACATAGATTTATAGACATATGTATGCCTTTGCTTAAATTTATACGTTCGCACACATGCTGACAGATAAATGTATTTTAAGATGGAGAATCGAGATTCTTGAACTCTCTCGCAGTGATGCACTCACTTTCATTGTGTTGATGCATACTGATTTGATTGTTAATTTCCAATTATCATCTGGTGGAAATTGTGTATTCCAACTGACGAAAGATCAGTGAATGAATGTATGGATGAACTAACTGAAGTTTTGTCACCAATATAGTCATACTGCTTCCATCTAATGAACACAAAATTACTGATCAAAACATTTCAAAATTTGAAGGCAGTAGACCTGAAAAGACTATCCAGAGAAACTGCCTGGAATGTGTTTGCCTTTGCATACATACATACATACATACATTATGTCTACTTACACATGCTATGCAAATTTATTTTCTGGGTTTATATATGACCTGGTGAGATAGAAGAATTGACATCAAAAATATGTAAAAAAAAATTTTCAAATTGTTGATACTGCAAAGGGAGATAGCTTTTGCAGGGAGGTAGAATTGTATTATAAGATTATATGAATTTTGTAAATGTTAAATTTCGACATTTTGTGGAAAGCAATAGCCTGCCTCATGCTGAATCATTTTGGTGCTAGTTTGTAGAAAGAAAAATGGGTTTGTGAATGTTTGCTGCAATATATGTCTGACAAATTAATGCACCTCTTCATAATCAATATTATTGTAAAATATTTAACATTAACTTATTAAGTATAAGCTTAGCCTATGGAGCCAAGCTATATACATGTATGTATATGTATATATATATATATATAATGTTTATTTGGATAGTTATTGCTGCTAGTAAGCATTGTGTGACTAAGTGCAGCTGAACTACATTTTAACGGTAAATAAAGCCTGTGATTCAATTAAAAGATTTTTGAAAAATTAGCCAGACCATTGGTTATGGTAGATTTTTTTGGCTAAATTGAGGGGGGGGCTAGATCTAGTGAAAAATGGCTAATTTGATAGCCCTGGTGTAATTCTTTGTCGTGAAGGCCAAACTACATTTTGATTGGTTTATAATAGCAGACTTTATCAGAATTCTGCTGACGCTGTTATCAAATTATCCTTTTATCCAGTGTAAGCAGTGAGATTTCATAAGGAGTCTAATGATAGCAAGAATATTTCCATTCTTTTCGGATCTCAATATATTCTCCATTGGCTAGAAATCTTATCAAATCTTCAGATGGTTGCAATTTCTTTGGTCAACATGTCTCTAGTAATAAAGAGCCCTAACTATGGCTTGGCTCTTTTTAATGTGCAATATTATAAACTGTTAATCATGAAATTGCCTAATCTCTAATGTTGCATAATGTAACTAATCACATTTTTTATTGCATGAAAAGATATTTAATTGATAAATAAAACCTTGTTTTATGCTGCATTTATACAATTAGCTATTAAACTAGATATGTTCAGTGAATTTCAATTAAAAAAAAAAAAAAGATTTAATTCTTTGAATTCTCTGACTTCATTAGAATAAAAAAATTCAACGGTCATGAAAAGTCGACATTACTCACTATTTAAAAAATAATTACCAAGAGTAGGTCTATAGAAAAGTTTTTAGACAATATTGATCATTAACTGTTATGCGAGAGTTGACACTAAAAGATATAATACAATAAATATTGATGATGATATTGATACCATAAGGGTTGGTTGAGAGGTGCCTGTATTATGCTCAATAATATTACAACAGTAATGTTGCATAGGGATTGCTTATAGTTCTTTTTTTCATTTAGACTCTTCTAGGATTCTGCATCATGACTACTGTTTTCCAAACTGATTTAGGTGGTCATTTTTGTTAGAAACACATGATATTTATTTGATAATATTGGATACATCGATGTTAATATAGTATAAATAGAGCTGTTTTTCTTATTGTGTGCATCATGTTAAAGTGTGAGGCGGCCATGTGTTGTGTTTATTGTGATTTGGAAAATTAAATGTAAACTGTATGTTGCAGGTAGGTAGCTAGGTAGACAGTCAGTGTGTGGTCAGTCAGCTCAGGATTTTACCCAGCTTTGTTTTCAGGTTTCCTGTCAGAATTTCACGAATCATCTTTCATATATATATATATCCTTTAGAAGCAAATCAGCTCAGTCAAATTGAAACTTGTCTGAAGAATTTTTTTTCTTCTTTTTTTTTCTAAATTTTTTGCTTTTAGATTTTAATTGTTATAAAATTGAAATAACTTAATGAAATCAACTGCGCTGTCGTAATGTGTAATTGACTTGAAGAGAAGAATTCCAGTAATAAAAGAAACCATAGAAAGTAAAATCTAATAGTTCAGCTAGTTGAATTTCCTTGTTGTTTTGCTTGACCACAACATCAACATGGGGGGAAATATATATTTAATGAACAGACTCAAAATTCTAGATATCTTTGTCTTGAAGATTATGCCATTAAAAACAATACTCTGGTCAATCGCTAAGACTAAACCATTTTCTATAACTGGAAGGAAAAATAAGTAGATGGAAAGCAAACAAAGATATGTGTATCTTTTTTTTTTTTCCTTTTTATGTAAAACTTGTATAATGTATCAATAGATAACTGGATCCCTAGCCAGGGATTGTATTTACTAAATGTTCCATCGACAACACCATGAGAAACTTTTTAAAAATTATTATTTACAGAAGATACATGAAGATATTTCATTGATTTTTATGTATGTGTTGTTTTTGTAAACAAACATGAAATTATCCCGAGAAAAGGATAAAGGGAATTCTCTCACTTTTATAAGAATTCTCTTCTGCCTGTGACCAGGAATCACAAATGCTGGGACGATTTGTTTATATTTGTAAAACAAAAGTCAGTCCTATTTTGGTTATAATTCTTTAAAAAAGTGAAGTATTTAAATGTTACGATATTGCAAAATCATTCTTAGTGTTTTTCTATATGATATTCTTAGGCTTTCTCCACATAGTAGAAAACAATGCAGACTAAAATCAATATTAACAGTGAAATTTTTCAAACTTTCAAATGTTTACATAGTATTGTTATATGTATATATATATGCTGCCATTATTTTTGTTTTGTAGCTGCTCCCAAACAACAGGCAGGGTTTCTAACCTAATGGGCATTGTCAGGGCTGCTAATAGCTGGCACACTGCTTTAGTGCCAGTGAAATTTTACGGTTAAATTTTGCTGTTAATGTTGCTTTTATCTTGATGCTTTTTAAAAAGTGTTTTATAAAATGTTGAAAAGCCTGAGAATATTATAAATAATGAAAGGTCTTTCCTGCCATATGCAACATTTGAATCTGAATCAAAAAAGACCTTGGACGAATTTTTCAGTGCAAAAAGCACATGGAAACTTGACCTTCTGTTTAGATTTTTGCTTGCTAATGAGTATTATTTGTTTCAAAATTTCTGTATTGACTTATTTTTGTAATCCAGATATGAAAATATTTTTTCCCATTTTAATATTCATGAAATGAAGTATTATTTGCAAAGGTAATTTTTTTGTAAGATTGCTATTTTTTTTTCATTTTAATACTGTTTTCCAGTCATGAAGTAACAGGGTATAAAGGATTTATATAGCTATCCTCAGCTGTTGCCGCAAAAAGGTTATTGAAAACAAAAATATAAATCGGCTTGTTTAGGTTGTTAGTAATTTACTCAATTGCCTTGAGAGAACTTTGAAATGTAAAAATAAAAAAGAGAGTGAATATGAGCTAACATACAATATTTTTTCTTGGGCTACCATTTTACTTATTGGATTAGAAATTTGTTTGATTTCAATATAAAGCTGGGAACAATCAAACTCTTTACTTGCAAAAGTATGTTCTAAAAATTTTATGATTTGTAAAATTTGGTTCTTTTATTGAGTAAGGAAAAGAGAAATGAAACTTATTGAAATAATTTGTTCAGAGATCTGTCTTTCAACTTTCATTTAGATATTCTATACAATGACAAAGTTTTAGATATTTCAGTTGTATCCTACAAGGGAAGGAAAAAATACTTGTTTCCCTATCAATAATGTGAGAGCTTTTAACAAAATGATTAATTTGGACTAACACCTTTATCATTATTTGTTTTGTCCCCATGTTTCTTGTCCTTTTGAATTGTCAGATGTCATGTGCTGTATACAGACATGCACACAATTTTCAAATGATTTCCAAAAAACTTTTTGATGTCTTTCTCAACCACATTTTTTTTTTTTTTTTTTTTAAAGAAATGAAAGTATTACAGGGAAGAAAAATAACCATATTCACTTGATGATCCATAAGTAATTTTGTTAACTCTACAAATTTTGACTGATTATTAGAATGGTTGATGACAATGGTATCATAGAAAAATGGCTTTGTCTTGCTTCCAAATGCAACTCATTTGAAAATGCTACCCTTATTTTAATTCAAAAAAACATTTTGGGAATATTTAATATCTTGACAACTTTATTTTTGCATGCCAAATTACAAAATAAAATCAGGTAAGCTTCTATACATAAGTAATTGAATATGGTACCTTGGTTACAGTTGAACTCCGGAAGTTTTATTGATGATTCTATTTCAAACCAGGTGATTTTAAAATTTTGAATACAATGCGTGTACAATATGAATTTTAGGTGTTTATGAACACTCAAATTGAAATATGATAAAAACAACAAAGATGAGGATGTTAGTTCAAATTTTTAGTCTTGTTATGTCTCATTTATTTGAATTTCTGATAAATTTCTCTATCCTTAATTTTTCATATTTTCCTTCTTATATGATTATCTAACATTTTTAAAAACAAGGAGACCCAGCACCATCTCTTTCCTTTTGAAGCAAGAGAGGAAAAAAAAACAATCCAGGAATATTGTTTTTTTTTTTTTTTGTTTTTTTTGAATATCGTAAAACATATCACAATGTTGAGAGAGAAGAGTGGAAGGAAGGAGAAACTGCTTTTGAAAAAAGAACATTGTGTATAAACGACATTGATATCCAATATGAAAGTGGGTTTAAATGCTGCTTTGCTTTTTCTTCTAAATAACAAATGCTCCCTTGATTAATTTATATATAACAGTGTATAAGTTGACTTCTTCAAGCATGAAAACACATAGTTCATTTAGACCCTGTGAACTTGATAATGGTCGTGTTGCTTTGTTTTCGAGGTTGATTTATACAGCTAATATTGGCGTAAGCCAGAATTGACACCTTGAGAATGGGGGAGGTTGAAACTGGCCTATATAGGATGTAAACTTTGCCATATTTCATTTGTTTTATAAATTGCATTTGTGCAGACTTGGAATATGACAAACATGGTAGTAGGCTCAATCTGTTGACTTCTGGAAATGAGTTTGAGTCACTGGCTATTTTTCTCTTCTCAACGTGGACAGCATTAAGATAAACAGCCTGTGGAAAAATTTGTATTAAATGCTTCATCAAAAATCATATTCCGAGTTATATATATACAATGAAAAAAAAAAGTTTGTTTCTATTCTAAATTTGATGAAAAAAATACTTGACTTGAAAGCATAAAGGAATTGACAAATGGTAATGAAAGTTGATTTGGAATTGTATATTGAATAATTGTAATGCTCTATAATAATGATACTAGTTATATATTAATTGCAATTTATTGTAAATGATTTATGTTAGGGTAAAAAATATTTCAGTGAGAGTTTTTCTCTCATGTAATTATTCTAATTTGTTCATGAGAAAAAATGAATTGGTATTGAAAAACATTTTTTTTTTTCTAAAATATAACTCGGGCCAGGCTTAAGTAACAACAGTGTTTGCCAATGTTATTAAATTAATAATAAAGCTAGATAGATATTATATTGATTTCAGAACAGTAATCAGGATGTATAGATAATACATTATACTTATCTGCCAGGAATTCCATTTAGCCTCTGAGCCTGGAGTAAAATGTTTGTTTCTTTTTCTATACAATACTCATCTTACCAAATGCCAGTTTCAGAAAATCTTGCCCCCCCCCCCAACAACAGACAAGAAAAGCAAAACAGCAAAGCTCTTTCTCTTCTTTCTCTCTCACTCTCTCTCTCACCTGCCAACAGGAAGCACCTGTTCTCAATTGACGTCTATGCAACCTACTACCTTCAATACCTACTCTTTTTCTTTAACTATTCTTGTAAATTTATTTAATCTTTTTTAAACTTATTTAGTTCTTACCTTTGCTTGTTTTTTTAAGGCTTACTGATTTGTATTAATTTAGTTAATTTAAAAAAAGGTAGGGGGAGAAGGAATTAAAATGGAAATATAGATTATTTCATAATTTTAATTTTGTGAAAATGTAAGTTCATTTATCACTTTCTTTAAATTGAATTAATGCCAAACTTCTTTGCCACTGGTAGTGTTTGAAACTGTGACGACGTGTAGACTCACAATTTAGTATTTGAATGTCCACTAGTTAATTCTTGCATAAAAATTATCGCATATAATTTAATTTCTATGAAACAAATTTTTAAGAAAAAATAACAACTAGAGATTTATTTTAGTTGATTAGACCATAGTCTTAAATGGTCAGTAAGGTGTATTTTCATCAGCAAAGTTTTTATACCCCAGTGGAAGAGTTCAGTGTCATGGATAGAAAAACAAAAGGGTCACACTGCTCACGATATAAGTATATACCAACTTAGCATGAGTTGGTATCAGACCATCTATACTGGGAGACCTGATGAGGATCAGAACCTACTACCAAAGGCCAGTAAGATTAGCTTGCTGATCATTGATATAGGGTGTGCATCAGGATCGATTATTTAGTAACATAGAAGTCTTGTATCAGACTGTCAATAGTGAGAGATCCAATGAGTGTCAAACCCAATAAGAATGACCAGCAAGAAAAGCTTACTGATCATTGCTATATATGTGTTCTGTAGCATGTTTATTTCTTTCATATGATCTACATATTAATAGCAGGGGGGAAAAAATTCACAAATATTGGATATAGATTTTTTATTTGTTTAGAAAGAATACTTCATTCATTCAACAGGATGAGTACATAGTTTGAAACAGTGGATTAGGAGGGTTTTTTTTTTTTGTTTTTAAAAAACATTTTTTTTTTTCAGTAGAATTTCAATTCCCCACCCCCAGTGGAAGAGTCCAGTGTTACGACCAGCGAGCCAAAAAATTGCACTGTTCATTATGAAAATAGATGTTAAGTCTCTTAGTCCTTTGTCAACAACAATAGATGATGCTAGTAATGATTTTAATATAAAGAATATCCATTGGTAGAGAAGTTGTTGATTTACTCTAACATTAATTAACTTGACTTTAAATTTAGAATTTAATCTTACTGTGGATTTAAATGGCATCGGAGGCTAATTTATTTGGTTTGTGGATATATTTGATGAAAGGGCATTTACTTCTTCAAACCATATTGCCATGAGGAATATCAACTTCATTTATAAAAAACAAAGCGAAGTGGATGTGTCCAAGGCATTTTTAGTTGTAAAAAAAACAAAAACAAAAGCGGGTAAATAATATTTTTATTTGGGGAGGGAGGAATTGGCTTTATTCGAAACCTTTTAAGTTTGATTACCAAATCTGATGTTAGAATGTTGAAACATTCTATGTAGGCTTTTTATACCAGTATAAATATACATACATGTATACAGATATATCTGATGTACCATATATGCATAGGTTGAGTCAAAAGTCAGGCATTTTACCAATGTTATGAGCAGCCTCTTGCCCCACACTTTCAGGAAAAGAATAAGATGAAAAGCTTCCTCCGGCTGCCCACCTGGGGTCATAAATTCTCTCAAAAGATTTTTTTTTTTTTTGAAGATGACCGTGATCTTTAATAGTCTGTTGGCTTATGTATGTTTTTCCCCCCCACCAGTGCCTAACTTTTGACTTGATCTTTGTGTATCTCTTGCTTAAATGTATCAACACTTGTTGAAAGTATTGGGGTTGTTGAGATACAAACAGGAATGCCAAGAGACTTTAGAACCTGGCATATTTTCAAACCTGAATTTACTGTTTGATTAGCAGTCTCAATTAATTCCGAATAAATTGCCCAAAAGCTATGAGAGACTTGAGTTATTCTTATCTATCTATCTATCTATCTATCTATCTTGGCATCTTTCTTTTTCTGAATGTGTGTATGTGTGGGCTTCTAAAAGCTCAGTATCCCTTGCAGGTTTCTTTTGAGTTTTGAGCAGATTTTTTGTAATTTAAAACAAGTAATTTGTTCAAAATTTCAACATTTAATGATCCATACATAGATAACCAAGTATGATTCCAGTAAGCCTGTTTCTTCTACTAAAACCTATTGAAAATAAATAAGATACCGATAAAAGCATGCTGGACTTTTACAAATCCACAAACAAGTCCAGAAAAGGAAAGATTTATTTTTTTCTCTTACAGATGTGAAGTTCTGAATGGTTGAAAAGATGATAATCTGTTGAGGAAATGTCAGGTGAATATGGAAGTTATCATATCCCAATTCTATAAGCTTAGACACAGGGGGGTATAGGGGGATCTGCACTGTTATAGAACATTTTATATAAGACATTTTTCCAACTTTCTTAACCTTTCCTATTGCTTTTAGATGATATCGTCGGTTTTGAAGTCTTGAAGTCTCCAGAAAGTGCTTCAACCGTTGTTCATGGGTCTTCGACCAATGCTGTCGATAATTCTTCATCATCAAGAACTGGTTTCGGCCTCCCTTGGGATCTATGGGTAGTATTCATATATCTAGAATTATATTAATTGAACCAACGCTAAACAGTTTGCATTATAGTAGTGTTCATTCTAAATATTTTGTTGATGTTATTGACAGCATTTGAAATTGTCCTTTAAAATTACCTAGAGTTTTGGATAGACACCATTGATGTTTAGGGGTCAAAAACCTCCAATAATAATTAATTATATCTCTATATTGAATCTGCAAAAAAAACAAAAAAAAAAAACAACAGTTGCATAAGTAAATCTTTCTTATTCTCTATGATGCAAAGAATCCCCAACATTTTATGTGTAAATGGTCTTACCAGTTTTAAGTTAGATTTTAGCGCTTTTCTAAGGAACACATAACGAGTTTCATGAATGTTTTATACATATTTTTATATTGTATATTTATATGATATACTTTTTGTCATTAGCACAATCATTGACTATTGAAATATATGCTCAAGAAATTTGTTCTTAAGTATTCATAATTTCATGAAAATATTTGTTGAAACGAATATTGCTCTTGAAATTTGAAGAAGTTTGAATTTGCATAGCTCCCAATATAATTGTTAGTAGTACTACTAATTATTATTCCTACCTTAGGCAGTTCGGGTGACCAATATTCAGAACGAAGACCCAACAGTCGAAATCGAAAATACAGAGCTGAAGAAAGTAGACCGCTATATCTACCTAGGACAACGAATCTTCGTGAAATCCTGAAAAGAAGAAGAAATCGGGTGAAGAATCACACTATGATTTTGGTTGAGAATTCTGTTTGGCTCCGCAGTGGTACTCCAAGCCCGAGGGTTAATGTTACAGTGAATGCGTAATCAATTCCAGTGCTAAATAAGCTTGTTACAATAGCTTGATTAAATAGCAGCACCAATAAGGGAAATAGGCAGGAAGATATACAGCAGTCCCTCGAATTCCGCGTGGGTTGGAGCGCTGACTCCTCGCAAAATGGAAATTCCAGGAATTACTTGGGCCCTACATCCAATTCACTTTGCCGTAGTTACGAATTTCGGTCACAATCCTGATACAAACAACTGACTAATGTATTTGTATACGATGATCATTTAATCATTCATTTAGAGGATTTGGAAAATAGGAGGAAGAAATAGATAATGAATTAAAAACAAGACAGCAAGTAGGGATTTCGCTGACAGGGTGTGATACACTGGATGAAAATCGACACGTAACGAAAACAGTTAATTTAATCTTGGGAATTTTCGTGTCATTGGCAAGAATAAAGTTTTTATCTCTCGTTTTTGCCAAACTATCTGTGTGGCCTTGTAGAACCGGACATTTTTTTGAATATCAACAACATAAAAGTTGCACTCTTAACATATGGGAACAAAACATCCACTGAGGACAAATTTCCAACTTTTGTTACCGAAAAACGCCTATATTTAAAAAAAAATACTGGATTTTAATGAAAATTTCAGTCTTTATCTTATAACAAAATCTATTTTAACTGATTTCAAAATTATTCGAATAATTCGATTACTTAAAAAAAAAGAAATTCATGTTTCATTTATTCAACTGCCCAACTCTGCAATTTTAGTTATTATAATGAAACGTTATGATTAATCAACGACAATTTGTGAAAAGAGAATAATATGCTAGAGGTAATTTTTGGTGTTAAAAAAAATACAACTTATTTTGTAAGTATGGAAGGCCAGCTCTACTCAAAAGACTGGCGTTTTTGTTTTATTCTTAATAGTTCTTACACTAATTATTGTCATTCAAGACAACCCTTAATTTTTTCTCATGTCTATTCCAGTTAAGTATTCTTCAATTGAATTTTAATGGTTAATCATGCTTTTGACCGCCATCATTTTTTGTTCTCAACACCCATTAATGATGTTTTGCCGGTAACATTTATAACAGCTTGATTCTGCGTTATTATTTCTGAAAATTTATTTTTATCCGTGATGATAAGTTCTCTTTATAGATTAAAATAAAACCATGAATAATCGAATCCATGAATTCCACTAGCCAACGTACTTCTGACCATTCTTATTTTGTCCGACTGCCAAGTGTTAGGTCTAATCTTACCACCCGTCCCCATCAAAAAGTACTATTATTAATTTGAAATACAGCAATACCTCCATCATGAACAATATCAAGTCGAATTTGCTCTGCAAGCCAGAGAAACTAGTTCTTAAACCACGGCTATTAGAAGCCTGGCGACGGTTTATATTTGTAGATTTGCGGATGGGCTTGTGGTAAACATCCTCGACGACTGGATCTCCCGTAAAAAAGAGTTCGTTGAGAATGAATCCCAGTAAAGGGAGAAGGTCGTGGAAAATGGTCATTGAGATGAAAAAAATTCAGCAACTGGTGGGGAAAAAGCATCGTAGCTGTAGTTCAAATAGTAATCCCCTTGTGGAATGCTGAAAAAGGCCTGTTATCAAGGAAAAGTGTAACAATTCTTGTCCAGTATCAAAAGGGACAATGGTTCCGGTCGTTAGGCAACGGTCCGCCGAATACCTGTTGGAAAGGCAAAATGAAAAAGTACACAAAAATATACGCAACTGGTGAAAAACAAGTATCATCATCATCATCATCATCATCATTCTTTCTACGCCTGTCGTTGGACATGGACCTTCCCCTGGATTCGGGGGATCCATGTCGTGAGTTGTGATGTCCATCGGTTGTCCGCCATTCTTGCAACATAGCCAGCCTACTGACATTTGAGATTTTTAATGGATTCTATGATGTCCCTGACTCCTGTTTTTTTTTTTTTTTTCAGATGTACTATGCTGTCTAGTGGTCTCTCCATATGAGGCTCAGCATAATTTTTTCATGTGCACATTGCATGGTTCTCAATTTGCGGATCTATCTCTTGGTTAGGTTCCATGTTTCAGCTCCATAAGTGACTATTGGGAGGATGCATCAGTTATACACCCTTCTTTTTAAGATTAATGGGATCTTTTTATTTTTGAAGGTTGAGCATGCTCTGCCAAAGTGTGATTCTTCGCTTGGTTTCTTCTTCTTTTGAGGGTCTCATGGAGATTCGTTGTCCTGGGTAGATGTAGTGATCTATTTTCTCCAGTTCTGTGTCCTCGATTTTGATCTTAGTGTTTCTATTTCCAATGTGGTTGTTGCACATAATCTTCGTCTTGCTGAAGTTCGTGTGTAGGCCGACCTTCTTGCACTCTTCATTTAGTTAATCTATCACTAGTTGGAGGTTGTGTAGTTTCTTTGCGAAAAGGGCAATGTCGTCTGCAAATCTGAGGTTGCTCAGATTCTCGCTGTCTATTCTGATTCCTGTACTCTCCCAGTCTAGTCTGCTGAAGATCATCTCGAGGCAGGCTGTGAAGAGTTTAGGTGAGCTGGTATCACCTTGTCTTACTCCTTTCTGGAGTTGAAAGGCGTCCAAGTCTTTATGTAGCCTGATAAAGGAGCTGCTGCGATTATATATATGTTTGAGCACTTTGACATATACCAGATCTACACCTTGTCGAGTGATGGCCTCCATGACCTTAAAGATTTCTACTGAGTCAAACGCCTTTTTGAAGTCGGTAAATGCTACGGCGAGTGGTAGTTTATATTCTGCTGCTTTTTCTTTCAGCTGATTTATTGAATACTGAAAGAAAAAGCAGCAGAAGAAGCTACTCGACCATAGACCTTCTTCTAAAGCCAGCTTGCTCTCGTGGTTGCAAAAAGCGAGTAAAATCATCACTGAAAAACTGGCTGTCCTTTTCAACTTGTGTCTAAAACAGAGTAAAGTCTCAGATGATTGGAAAACTGCTGTCATAATGCTTTTATATAAAAAAAGGGAACCTGAAAGACCTCAACAACTACAGGCTTATAAGCCTACTCAACTGCATTTAAAAAATTTTCACAAAAATCATCACCAACCAAATCACAAAGAACACTCTTTTTGTTTTAGACACAAGTTGAAGAGGACGGCCAGTTTCCTAGTGATGATTTTACCCGCTTTTCGGAGTAGGTCGATGGTGATGTTGTCTGGTCCAGGGGCAGTTCCTTTCTTCGTCTGTTTAATGGCTTCTTTCACCTCCCACGGGGTTACTTTTGGGAAGTCCTCAAGTTGATTGCTCATATCTTGCGTATCTTGCTCATTGTTTTGTAGTCCTTGTTTGGACGAATAAAGTTTTGGTAGAATTCTTTGGCACGTTCGACAAACCTGTCTCTGTCTGTTATTAGGTTTCCATTTTCCTCGAGTATGCTAGTTATTTGCCTTCGTCCCAAGTTGAGGATTTTGAAGCCCCGACCTTTTTCAAGAGTTGATTCAATGACTGCCGTCGTGTATCTCCTTCTGTCTTCCCTTCGTTTCTTCTTGATCAATTTGTTTAGTTCAGCCTCTTCAATTTTCTCTCTCGTTGTTGTCGGTGGCTTGCGGTTTCTGCGTTTCTCCATGAGATTTCTAGTTTCATCTGAGATTTTGCTAATGGGTTGTTTGCCCATTGGCTTGAATGTACAGGCTACTTCAATTATTGACGCTGTCATTTTGTTGCTTCAGTAAGAATTCTGAATCTGTTCTTCAATTCGAGCTTGAAAGATTGAACGTGCTCTTTTGGTATGTGTAGAGGCTGCAGTTTTGTATGGAACATTTTCCTGCGTTCTTTATTGGTATTTATTTGTACTTTACATCGTACCATTCTGTGGTCGCTGCCTACATTGACTTGATTTAGGACTTGACGATATCGTTTTTATCCGTTAGGATGTAGTCTATTTCGTTCCTTGTTTCGTGATTGGGGCTCTTCCAAGTCCATTTCCTATTGGGTCCCTTCTTGAGGAAGGTGTTCATGATTTTGAATCAATTAGCCGTTGCAAAGTTTACAAGATCTTCTCCTCTCTCGTTGCGTATTTTGTATCCAAATTTGCCGACGCAATTTTCATTTCCTTGTCCTACCTGTGCGTTGAAGTCTCCCATGATAACATTGAAGTGTTTTCTGGTGTCTTGAAGTAGGGAGTTCAAGTCATCATAGAAGTTGTCTATTTCCTGTTGGGCTGATTGCGAAGTGGGGGCGTAGACTTGGATTATATTGAGTTTGTATTGTTTTGAAAGTTGTATTGTGACGCTAGCTACTCGGTCAGAGACGGCTTTGAAGCCAGTTACATTGTCTTTCAGGTCCTTATTGATGAGAAAGCCAACTCCACTTTGTTTTACTTTCTCTTTACCGTAGTTGTAAAGAAGATGTCTGCTTCTCAGTTCGATTAGTTCTTCTCCGGGTCTTCTTACCTCACTAATGCCTATGATGTCCCATTTGACATTTCTGATTTCACTTTCTAGATCAGTTAGGTGCATGTCAGTTGACAGTGTTCTGACGTTGTATGTGCCTATGTATAAATTTATCCTCTTGTTGACAGTCTTAGAGCTCTGTTTAAATGGTCGCTGTTGGAACAGTGACTCAGTAGGAACAGGTGTTCCCTTGGTGAAGGATTTGGGTAGTCGCTTTCGGAGCACATCACCCCTACTCAAAGTAAGTGATGTGGCTGAGTCTTTTGGGGCCGATGACTCAGCAGGAACTGACACGCTCTTGGTGTAGTGTTTGGGTAGTCGCCCTTGGAGCACATCACCCCCACCCAAAGCAAGTGATGTGGCTGGGCCTTTTGGTACCGAGGTCCCTGCAGGAACGGCCGATATAATATTTGGTGTGCAAATCATGGGGAGTGATGGGCCATGCCCTACCACGCTCGCCCAGGACGTGTTGGCAGGGGTCTGGTGGATTGTCCTCTGCGGGTCAGTGGCTAAAGAGCTCCACCTGCTCTTGATACTCATCCAAAATGTTCTTGTGAGACGAGAATGAATGTTCGGAGCACCGGGGAAAAAAGAAAAAATTTTTTTTTCTTTTTTTTTTTACACAATTCGATCCATTTTCCAAATAAGTTGGATGCAAATTCCATGAGTAAGGATCTCTTTCTTTCTATCTCCAACCTTTTAGGGTCGGTGAGGCAGCCATGGAGGATACCTCTCCCTTATATATAAAGTTTTTAACTTAAATAAAGTCCACAGAGTTTTAAGTTTAAAAAACACAATTGCAATAGCATAGTTGTCCCGGGGACTTCAATTTAGCTGTTGAAAAAGTTTGAATTTTTCAAATTCTTGCTGGGAGACAGACATGAAATATTTAGGTGTTTAAATACAGAGACGTCCTTCGTTTTATTAGAAGACCCATGTTTTGGAGAGATGAGACTACACGTCTTTACACAATTCTTCTTGTTCAGGAAAAATTTGTTCAAACTTTAACAACACAGAAAGGATCCCGGTCTAATGCAGCCACCTAATTTCGTTTATTCCTTCAAAGTAGAACTTTCCTTTTCTCATTTTTTTTCTGTTTTGTTTTTCATGGCCAACGACACTTGTCAGCTCAGCAGAGCCCTCTCTTCCCCATGCAGGGATTAAAAAACATCAAAAGCAGATTCTCCCATCCCGGAGGAGCAAAATGATTATCAATCCAAAGACAAGTGGAGGCTCTCCAAATCAATGGCACTCCTTCCCATAGCAAGCAATGTGACGGAGTTCGTCGAACGCTGCCCACACTAAACCCACCTTGTCAAGGAAGACGAAGTATTGGTGGTAGATTTGCCAAAGCTGTAGAACATGGAGACATGAGCGGTGTCAATTTCGTTGATCGTGAAAAAGATGAACAAACTTTTAGTCAACAAAAGATATAGTGATAAAATCACTTACCTGTTTGTGGTTGAAAGTCGAAGAGATCGTGAAAGGAAATGGATTTGCCATGTGGGATGTATTGCTGCCCACAAGCAATGACTGCGTGGCCCTTACAAAAAAGACTGCTTGACAAAGGATCACTTCATCCGAGTTAAGACGTTGGGTACAGGACGACCAGGGTAGCGATTTACGAGATACCTTCGTATGTGTTAGGCAAAAATCGTTGCATTTCTCCTAGAATATGGAGATATTGTAGCCAAGCGATTGTATACGCTGGATCTTATGAGGCAGATCTTCGTTTCCATTTCAAATTGTTAGGACGTAGACGATCGGAAGAAACTCCCTATCATAGTGAAAGACAGGAAGCCAGTTTTGTGGTGAAAGTGGTCATCTTACTGCAGCCTGCATCCCACCCTTTGAGTCCGTCAAAATGGGGTTTCCTGCATATCCGTCTACTGTTTGGACCTGAAAAATCAAGTCCCTTACTTAAGGACACCTTCGTCCCCCACTCCTAAAACAACTTCACATTCACTAAAAAAGGCTACGGCACCAGCGGAGAAGCTGAGCGAGGGGTGCCAGGTGGTAGGAAAGCATGTGGAGAAGGCCCAAACAGAGGTACTTCAGTCCTCAAATGGACGAAAAAAGGGGGAGACCTAGTGGAAAGACCTACGTCGTTGCACGCAGAACAAATTGCCCAACCCTCCACTAAAACATTAAAAAGCCCCACACCAAAGTTACCCCAAAATGACTCCCATCAGTCAAGTCGGCCTTTCTGATTTCCCTACCCACTCAGATATTAGGAAACCCTTCTGTGGAATCATCTACTCGAAAACATCGACTCCCACTAGATTACTCATAACAGAACCAATCTCTCCATCCCTCATTTGCGAAACCTGATCTCCACTATTGCTTCTGCCCTTCTATTCCAACATCTAAAAGACAGAGAAGCCGTCGGGGGACTCTGATGAGCAACCCCAAGCCGGAAAAAGGAACGAGTGCTATTCCAAAGTCCAAAGAATAGTGCACATCCACTATGTGCCCTGGAGCTTGTAGGAAAATGTTAACTTCAATATCAGGCTGTAATAGAACTGAAGGTCCTCCATAACCCAGGATGAGAGGCGTGGAGGGCCCGAGAAATTTTCCACAAGCTCCGAATCTATTGATAATTGTTAAAATTGGAAATAACTCACGAGAGTGTGGGGTGTTGGATGTGGGGTATTATCGTGGAGACAAACAACACTTTCAATTTATCTTCGTTGGTAGTCTAGCATAATCCAGAAATGAAAAAATGAAAACATTTGTACATGTTGTGTCCTAGTCTGCATGCTTCCATTCCTGTATAGGGCAGAAAAAAATAACCTCCCCCAGACACATCGGTGGTGTGCCCCATGATAGCATCATTAAAATACGATGGACCACGACTCCGTGGGACCCACCATCGGTATTCTGGCTCCAGCAGATTCTCGAGGCAGTAAACTGATATTCTTTCAGCAAGCTTGGTCTGGCCCTATGTAGAGTAACGTTACCTAGTTACCTTGTGCCAACAACTCGGTCTCATACACCACCTATGTTGATGGCGTAACGTGGCTTGTAACGAGCATTGTTGAGAGAGGATGTCAGCAGAGGGAAGGTGACAGGGACGGAGACTAACTGCGAAAACCCGAGGGCTTGTTATTGGGCTATTGATGTCGTCATTAGGTAGGAAAGGACACTATATGTTCCTGCGCTTACTTGGCGTGGATGACACGTCAGAAGGGGTTCCAGGGCGGCGACCTTCCATGATCCGTACAATTGATTATCTTACTTTAAGTATCAGCTCAAAATGAAGATCTGTGTCGAGAGGAAAAAGCTGTCTTTGTCAGAATTCAGCAAAAGGTGGACGAAAGTTGCACGACTGCGTCACACAAATAGTACTAACTAAAGAGTGGAATCTTGAAGTTACTGATGGAAACAATCTTGGGAATCGGAAAAAGACTTGCCAGCCTGACCCAACTTAGGGAAGAAAAGTGTCGTCCGTTTATGTTTGATCAGTTTGACTTAGGTAGGGAGAATGAGCACCGCCCCCCCCTTTTTTAGTCCCCATTTTTTCGTTTCCATACGCCCCTCCTTCCCCGGTTGACAACAGAATGTAAATGTCTCCAGAATATGTAGGATATTTCGATTACATTATTTTATTTCAATTTAATAATTTCCCCCACATCTTCATTCGTCCGGTTAACTTACGCTTCTGCCATATTAGGCGGTTCTAACGAAAAAACTTATTCTGTAAATATTTCCCAAGCGCTGGGGATCTTTTAAATGTCCATAAATGCCATTTCTTTTACCGTCCTCCAGTGGATCTATAAATATTGGATTAAATAGAATTTAGATAGAGAAACTGTGGTATTATGGTGAATGCAGAATGAAAGAAATACTCAGAATAAATGTGCTGTTATGGTGAAGTTTGATTGATCCAACAAATGAGACAAGCCAAGTTATTGTTAGAATAGTTAAAACCAGGCCATTCTCTATTCTCCACTTTGACCTTGTCTCACTTTTTCCTCTGGTATTTTTTTTTTTTTTTGCATAATGGGAATAAATATGGAGAAGCTGTTAACGTCCTAACAACGCCGGCCACGTTAGGAAGAGGTTCTTAATAATTTCTTAATCATTACCACCCAAATGCTCGTTACCACAGTACCATTAGATTGAATATTGAATTACTTGTTAGGAACGTGGGCTCGGATTGTGTCGTGTGTGATAAATTTAGAAAGCCAAAACAAGCCCCGTTGTTTGTCTTTCTCTTGCAAGTAATTCCAACCAGGTTGTGGAAATGGATTTACATGAATTGGGATGTAATTTGTATTATTTACACATCATAGATATCTTAAGCAGTTTGAAGGCAGCTGCTATTATGCAAAAAAAAAAAAAAATCCTCAAATCATAGTGGAAAAAATTATGCAGATATGGGTTGGAGTATATGAATTCTTAGAGATGGGTGTTTATACTGATAATGGAGGTAAATCTAACTCTCAGATTCTTCGTGATATGGACGACAATTTAATCCTATTGATATGCTGATAATTAGTCAAAACTACTGCTGCATATAGCCGTTGGTCAAATGATATGTTTGAACAACACAAGGCTGCACTAACGGAAACTTCATACGAAGGAAATACAAATTAGTCATGGGAGACGACAATTTGTTGGGCTATAAGTGTTATAAATTACCTCTAAATGTACATGGGCATCGTCCATAACAGATTGTATTTTTATTCAATTACGATCATATGATAAGATGTTTTCATATAATTGTATCTGTGCAATTTATCAAATTCAGTGTAAACAGCAGAGGAACAGTCTATTTCATTCGTCCCGAAAAGTTTATGCAGTTCTTCCATCAAATAGCCAACCTCATTGTCAGTATTCAAATCATCAGGGTTTATTCCCATGGCAATCTCCCAGGGCTTTCCGTGAAGTGAGAGAACCAGTACTAATGTCCTTTTCCTCTTGTCAAGGTCGATGGGTTTTTATGATTGGTAGTGGCCATTTTTTTGAAACAGTACAAAATAATACTTAATTGTGGTTGTGTTTCATGCAAAAGACTTTAATAGCAGCAGTAAATCACAGGAATAAACAGATAGCAAAAGGCACTCACTTTCGTATTAAAAAAAAAACAGTCGTTATATCTTTTTATTAAGATATTCACAAATCCTTCCAACTACATTTTCAAAACCTGTAATCCACCCCTGAATTACTCTCAGCTACCATTGTTAATATCCATAGGTTTCACTCAACTTCAACTGTTGTTCGTTCACACGGGGAATAAAGAGGTACGTCACCCGTGTGAATAGTTCTATTTATATTAACGATAATGTCTGCCATAGTTCTATTTCCGGCCTTCGACAACATCAAAGAGCTTAACAGATATTATCCATAAATCACTGGCTAAATATCCTGTCTCCTGATTACCAGAAAGATATCTTGTCTTTTCTCTCTCTGGGACTTATTTCTTTTGACTGCTTCGGTTTTATTTGTGATGTTAAAAGTATTTAAGATATGGATAAAAAGCAACATTGGGTTTCAATTCAGAGACTGTAAAGTTACTTATAAAAAATGTCGAATATATTCTGGAAAAACGCACAAATTTTTCATGTTGCCTTGATGTTTCATTTAACTTTGGATAAGAGCCAAATTTATACATGCTTGTATTGTTTGTTTTTTTTTCACAAAGGATAACATCAAATCTGCATGTTTAATTTTTCAGTTGGAAGATTAGAAATATTTGGTAAAAATGACGTTCATCGCTCTCTGATTCTTGATAGGAAACCAAACGGTCTCTCACCATCAATCCAAAATCATTTCTATCAACGCCTTTTTACGAGATCATCATTTCGATAAATCGGAATCAAATGATATTTTGACCCAAGGAAAAAATGAATAACTATTAAAATTGGACCATATATTCTCTGTATAATGAATTCAAACGATATCTTTTTTTTTATATTGTATTTTTAGTCAGTACAGACTTATTTCCTCTTCTCTATTTTTTATCACAACGTTTCGGCTGCTGTAATATCCGGCATTCCAAGAATACTTGCAGCATTTTGGAATGTCGAATCTTGCTCCGAGAGGGCACGTGCTTCCACTTTCGTTCAAGTCACATTGGAGTCATGTTTTTGAAATCACAATTCGTTCCCTCCATATTAGTGGCTTCTATATGCTATTAATGTGTATGGTAGAACTGCTGATTGAATTATTTCAGCACAGCGCATGTACAGACTCCTTCAATTTTTTAATTCTCCAATGCTAGTCCCGATCTATCATTTTGACTTCATTCTTCAGAGATTGGTGCATCCCACTCTCCCTTCACGTATGGTTAGCCGACCTGATTTTAAAGTGTACCCACAGATTACAACGAAGATGAGGAAATTCGCCAGAACAAACCAAAATACAATGTTTAAAAGACCCTGCGTACGAAGTTAGATGATTTTATGTTGGATACTTTGTTTTAGTCGGGATTTGAAAGCCGATGTTGAGTCTACTGGTGTGTATTAATACCTTCTTAATGTAACAATATTGTGAAACCAAAGATTTAATTCTTTGGCTATGTTACAGTAAAATTGTGAAACTAGAGATTTTGTGAAAACTTTGAATATTTCAGTCATTTAATGAAAACCTCGTCTTGGTCTGGTATGACAGGAAGTTAGCAAAATTTTCAGGGACTTCATGAAATCACTGATTATAATGACCAGCGCTTTCATTAATTTACTAGTGAGGTAAACTTGTAGTTACAGCTAATATGAGCTAGACAGGTTCAGGAAGTACTGGCTCCGTGACGCCCATGATAGAGAAGTGTGGCAAATCCTGGGGAAGGTCTATGTACAACGACGGACGCTAAAAGACTGATGATGATGATGATGATGATGACTCTATCCTCTAAATTGTTCGAATCACCTGCATTTGATTCATGTCGAATAGAGTAAAAATTATTGATATTACTATTTGTATTACTATTATAATACCTACTTGTGTAAGGATAGTTCGATATGCCTTTGAAATTAAAAAAATACATCTATTTAATTTCATAAACTGATTGAAGAAGATATAAAATATATCGAAAACTTTCATACGAACAGTCATTTTTCTTTGTCTATGATTATGATTATCATCATTATTACTGACCATTACAGTCCATGATTCAACAACCGTTGTGTTAATATTTGAGGTTATGTAAAAAAATTCCAACGAAGAATAAATATGGTCAGAATAAATTCTATTTATGACATCTTTTGCACTTTCCAATAGAAAACATCTAAAATAGAGTAGAAAAACACCTAGGAACATCTAGACTCAGGAGAATCTAGATGTTATTATTATACACGTCAAAATAAAGCTCTCCAAAAGGTCAAGAGAGCTTTTTTTTTCAATGATAATTTTCAAGTCCGTAGACAAAACAGTATGGTCAGGAAAAAGGGAGTAACAAACGAGAAAGTAAGCAAATACATAGACACACACATAAAAAAAGGAATAAACTCTTCACCATCTTTGATGGCTACCGTTGTTCAATTGCTTGTTTACCAGTGCCAACCAAAATGTATGAAAATATGGCACGTATGAAATATGTGGATACACGTTGTATTTTATAGACGTAGATAATTTGCATTGCAGTGAGCTTGGAGAATCGCAAACGGATTTTTAAAAAAAATTCGTTTTTCGTTTTTAAATTTTTGTTATTCTTTAAATTCCGTATTTTTATTTTGCCATCAGAACACGTCAGTTGCATCCATTAGCCTGAGTACAAAAACACATCGCTAAATATTATTATTACCATTATTATTATTATCATCATTATTATTATTATTATTATATACACATACAACAGAGGAGACCAACGAAGTTATTCCTTTTGATTGATTTTCATAAAAGAATTTTATAGTCTTGATATACACGAAGATAATCCCTCGCGGAAGAATAATTTTATCAAAAAACTATAAAAATTCAAAGTAAAATTTAAACGAAAAGTATGCTGTGCTCGAAAAATCTTTGGTCGTTTTGGTGTGAATAAGGGTCAAGGAATCCCAAAATTACTTGTGCTTCAACGTAAAAATTGTTCATCTGCTTGAAAATTTTGAAAATTGGACACAAACTGCTTCAAAATCTAATCTAGATGTCAGATTTACAAACACTAGCTTGTTCTATAAGTTGAAATCGATTAAGTTCGAGTATATTGCTCTGCTATTGTATAAATTAGCCTGAAAGAGACTTGTCCCGTAAATCGGTGCAGGTCAAGAACAGAGACGTTTGTGGAAAACGAGGTTAGAAAACAACAAAAAGAGAAAGTTTGAATGCGTATTAAATAAAAGAGATTTCAAATAGCTCATTGCAAATAAAATTCCGTTTTATTTAAGTCTATTTCGAAGACAAAACTAAATTCGTTGAGTGAAAATAACAAAAAAAAAACCTAAAAGAAATCAAATTGAATTAGAATTCAATAGAACGATTTCAGAATAAAAATTTCGTAATGAATATTTTCGTGCATGTCCAGCGTAAAAATTAAAAAAAAATAATTCAAGGGAAATAAGTTTTTCGTCTCAACTGTTGAAACCCATAACAGTATGTATACCTCTTCTTCTTCTTCTTCTTTTTCTTCTTCTTCTTCTTCTTCTTCTTCTTCTTCTTCTTCTTCTTCTTCTTCTTCTTCTTCTTCTTCTTCTTCTTCTTCATGTTTACACCAATCGCCTGGTGATCGTTACCGAAGACTGATTGAAAGTATGTCTCCAGTCCATCTTCCTGCATCCCCACAGTTTGCAGCAGTACCGTGGTTTGGTGTTCATTGCTCAAAGTTGAGATAGTGAGTCTCTTTAGGTTTCCAGCCCTCGCAGATCACAGCAGCGCCGTGGTTTGTACTATCCCCACCTATCCCCGCTTTTCAAATAGTTATGGCGAATCCATTCCAAATGCTAGGCTATTGCTGACATCTGGAGGTAGAACCAAAACATTTCCGAAATTCCTTAACAAGAAATGTAAAAGATTCTTGCCAAGGGGATCGTTCATCACATATCGTATTAACAACATTGACCATTATCTCATAGAAACAACAGCAAATATATCCTTTCATGGCACAAGAATTTCCATGTTCTTCTATCCTCCAACTTTCAGATAACAAAGCAAAGAGAATTCCCAAGATTCTTGTATCCTTTTCCAACATCTGACTTGCTTTCTTCCATAAGAAAAACCAGGAGCCCCATCAGTAGCCAACCTACCTGTACCAGCATAAACTTTGTACTGGCTTGAGAAAATTAGCCTTGTCCAAGTTAATGACGCGTCTGACTGTATAACATAGTAGGCTTACTATGTTTCCCAAAGGGTCAGGATTTTGACATTATCATTACATCACTGCTTCCCCTCAGACCTGACTCATTCTGTTGCGACAATTGAGCATGTCATGGTCAAAGTTAGGGATACAGTAGCATTCCTTATTCTAGGAAAAACACCAGTTATAGTTGCTGACCAGCCATTATATGCAGTTGGTAAGCAAATCCAATGGCACTGGCTAAAGCATTATGGAGAATTTCGTGATCATCTTCGATGGTCTACATGTTTAAATGACAGTTTTAAAATCTATTGGAACGCTACTTAGAGACAACTAATGGTCTAGTGCCTGTGTTGAGGCTAGTATAGTCTCATCTGGTACAGCAGTTTCCTTTCTTTCAGCATCAAATGTAGCCAGAACACGCAGTTCACATCAGACAACAGCGTGCAGTTTGTACGAGCCCAAGAACGGCGTATACAACGCATGTAGAGAAGAGACACTTGACAACACTAACATTACTTAGTGCCCGGAACAGAAGATCGCACAATTTAAGGTCTGGTTTCTCATAGGATAAAGCTGGCCATTCTCATTTTGATCTGATCATTTCGAGACGTTCTTCAGACTCTACTTTGAGTCATTGTTTGACCCGATACCATACGTTTAGACGAACAACTATGCTCCAGTCCATCTCTGGGATATGATTTGCATAAGTGGCTAGAGAGTTTTAAAAGAGGAAATATTTTTTTTCACAAGTCAGACAGAAAAGTGATCAGGCTCATGAACAAAACAATAGTGTCATCAAAGGTGCTGGGAAGCAGTCGGACTGGCGGAGGATGATGTGAAGATGAAAAGTTCCATAAGTAAACCATCTGGTTACAAACGATGACACTACGTCAGGGGTCAAAGATGTGAATAAAGGTAATCGTCATGATGAACAAAGACAGGCTTTTTTTGAGACAATGAATCGACTTACAGGTTTAAAACACATTTGTGATATCAGCCAATGTCCTTCTATGGTGGAATATAGTTACCTGCAAGCTTTGGAGAGATTTGTGGTGCTAATGTATGTCAGGTCTTGCGATGTTACAACATTAAACGAGGCAAGGCTTGATCTCTTTATCAGAATGAAAAGGCCATATGACTGGTCCCACCAACTCAAGCAGCACTTAAAGTGCAAGTCAAATGGGTTTCTTATGAGACCTGATACGTGTAGGGACAGGGGTCGATGTGTCGGCCGCATCCAATTGTAGATGGATCAAGCTGGAGGAGTGTAAAATCTCTTTTAGAATCCACTTGCACCAATAGCGTAAAATTCTTTAGAGTAGACCAAACATGCATGCACCAAAGAGCGCCGGAATGTTTAAGTATTGCCATTTTATTTTTATCATCCTTTGTATTTGAGATGGAATAATGCCTAAAAATGAGAAGCATATTTATTGAAACTCATGATGTGTAAAGTACACTCTAGTCACATGATCAAGTTGAAAATTATAGGAATCGATTTCCATCACCGTAGACTATAACTCATCAAGTCAAATTTTCCATCATTGTAAAAACGCAAGATTTCAGTACGAATTTTTCCTGGTTGTATATTTCATTTGACTTGCAACTGGTTTTGCGGTGGCACGGGCTCATTTCTATTATTGTATCTGGAGGAGGAAGTTTGTCTGTCATAATCGCTGAACCAGGCCCTACACTTCCGGATCTAAGGTTTCAGGCTTATTAGCAGTTGTAGTCTTCCGAATGGGCGTTACTTGACGTGGATGTGAAATCTTGAATCGAGGAGAGGCAGCGGTTGGGGGTTAATACGTCAGAATCTAGCTAATACAAGCTTAAAGATACCATCTCAGACTTCCTAGACTATCAACATTTTTAGGTGATTTTCAACAGTACAGGCGGATAGTATAAGTGTAGGCCACGAACAATAAATTCCGACTCAGCTGAAACAATACCAAGCAGTGTGAAAGACTTGAGATTGTCTTCTCTCTGATTTCATGATAGTCGAGGCGAATTAAACTGAAATGGTAGTCAACTGGGAGATAATTAGACTATAAGTAAATGGAAATTGGAAAACTCTTTATGAGTGGAATAAGATATGTAGATACACTTTCCTTGACTTCCTTCGATTGTAAGTCCAATGAACAAACAAATAAATTTTGCTGATATCAGCATTGCATTTGCAATCTAGACTAATTGGAATTTCAACCAGTATTGTTCGAAATGTGAAAAGGGGATGAAAACTTCCATACTTGTAGAGGTTTTGATGATCTTTTATATGAAAACAGAATAGACACCGACTAAAATTGCTGCAAATATTCTAATTTCAAAATGGCTGTTATAAACAACACAATTTTCAATATAGTTCAGTGGATTAGATGAAATTCAAACCAGAATAGTTTGAAATACGACGAACGTATGAAAACTTGCAAACTGGTAGATTTTCCGATGCTCTTTTATATGAAAAAAGGTCTCAGACAACCTGACGAAAAAGTATGGCTACTATCCTAATTTCAAAATGGCCGCCGTAAAAAACAAAATTCGCAATAAAGATTAATTGAAATTTTAACCAGATTAGTTAAAATGTGAATAAAGTGTGGAAACTTGCATCTTTGAATAATTTTTGAATACTCCCATAAAAATAGGATATACACGATCTGACCAAAACTGCTGCTATCTATATTTGAGATGGCAGCCATTGAAAACGGAATTTGAAACATATCACATAACTGCCAGGAATACTAAGCTGATAGCCATTTATATCAATGAATACGATTTATGATCATCCCTTTTTCGAGCCACAAAGAATTAAATGCAATTGATAGCAATGCTTTGTGTCAGCGAACCAAAGTAAGATTGAATGTGCACTACGTTGCTTACAATACACTTGGTATTGTTGTGAAGCTTTTAACAATTATGTGGTCCGCTGACCCCCCTTCTGTCTTGCTGAGCCCTTCAAGTTGTTATGAATGGATCGATTCCATACCATGGTTTGTGTTTTCCAAGGTTCTAGTTAAGTTAGGTATGAAGACTGTTTTTGAATTGTTATAAAATGTTCTGCAGGATTTGGAAAAAAAAGAATATTGGCTACAACTGAGTCATTAAGCATATTTGCACGATCCGAATCAGTAAAATTGCTGCTCTCTTCTGTCAATGGTTTTTCCAATTTTTGAAAGGTATCAACCATTTCCTTGACAATCTTTCGAATATTAATTAGACAGCGTTTGATTGACCATGGCATCGTGTTGTTTCCAACTCATCCACGATCGGAGCAACTTCTGGGTCAACTGTATTCAAATGTTTGCAGCATTTCAGTCAGTCTAAACAGATGGGCTATTTGGTATTCTACTTACATCTCCATCATTGTTGCTGCTGTGTGTGCTGTAAGCAAATCCATAAAATTGATATGCGATACTTGTCCGATCTCAGTTGTCTATTTGCATAGTAAGCTGACCATAACACAAAGTTCTCTGGGTCAAGTTACCCCTTTTCGGTACGAATTCTGATATGAAACAGTCAGCCATCTTCCGTCTCGCAGCATAGGAGCAGGATTGATTCTGCTTACTCTTGCTCTCCTGAAGCTGGTGTTACAATTTCGGTCCGAGACGGAGATACAGCGAAGATTTCTGAAGATTTGGTTAGCAACAGGCCCATCACCTTTTTTGTTGCCAGTATCTGCACTGATGAGTTTTGTATCCCTTTTCATTCCTTGCGTAGTAATTTTTATGGCAGCCAACTTGAAATCAAGATGGCAGCCACAATAGATCTCGCGTGTCCTGTTCTTATGTGAAAGAGCTTCAACAAATATTCTGGTACTCACACCTATATCCTATTCTTATCTACTGTACAAATTGAAGTGGATTGGGTTGTCGCTTTTGACCATGTACAATCAAAAAGCAGTCAAGGAGGATAAAACTTTGCAGCTGGACAAATTCATTCAGAAATTTTCTTCCTATGTTATCTCTTAACTTCTTGCATTGCTTTTTTATATATTCTTTTTGGTTTTCACTGTTACATTCACTGAACGGTGATTCAAGAAAACCACGGTTTTGCTCCCAGGTGACAATTTATCTGTTATTCTTCTGACTAATCACAAGGCACCGTGTACCAGTATTCCAATAACAAGAGTTACTAATCCCTTGGGCACCGTCACTTTTAGACTGGTATCTCACTTAAGCGTCTCTATTTCTGCCCGTAACAGCTTGGAGACTTTGAACATGTCTCGGAAATGATCTGAGTTGCTCTCAGTCAAAACCATGTTAATTTCTTCAATATTCACCAAGCTTTTTTGTAGTATTGTATTAGTTGCTTGATGTACGGCCTGTGTTAATCATTCAGCTCGTCTCTGTTATGAACATTCGCTACAGTCTCCTGTTCTTATTGTTAATCATGTTCATATCAAGAACTTTGAGCATCGAATCTTTGAGCTCATCATCAATTGAGGTTACAAGTTCAAAGTCATATGATACTCGACGAATGCTGCTTTTCCCAGCAGTGCCGACAGTGTTGTCATTCTGGAAGCCATCCCCCTTGGCTGTTGACCAATATTTCAGATGGTGCTGGACGTCACAGGTTACGGCAACACTTGGACAGTATATAGAATTCATGCAAGCAAAAGATCTCCTGTCCCCCTTTCTTGCTTGCCACGTGCAGTATGCTTGCACCCATCTGCAGGTACGCCACTTTTCGTAGTCCTTTTCCAGTACAGGGTTTCAAACAATTTATACGTGAATGTTTGTTATAATTATCTGCTCGCGATCGGAGTTGTGTTGTTTCAGTCTCAGTGTTTGTGGCAGCGTTAGGTTTAAAGGATGGACAACCGATTATCGGGTGTTTTGCAGCTGATGAGTCCTTCTGCAAAGCCATTTGAATTTTTTTATTAAGCACGGTCACTTCCCGATGGATTTGCAAATTCTTGGCAGCATTCCCTGGAGGCTAAGCATGATTTTTCCTGAAAAGATTTTGACTGGTAATTCTCCAGAATCTCCAAAGAAACTCTTTACTGGTGTCTCTTACAGATAAGATAAAGTAGTTTTTTTTTTCAGACTTTCTGCTTTCGGTCATTCAGCGCTGACTCTTCTGTATTATCTGGTATATGATACAAAGACTGAAGTCAGAATCGGTACTGCCTTTCTGCTGGTTGAATAGAGGAGCTGCTTAGAGCAAAACCGAATATACTACCATTACTTTAGCAGTTTTTGATGTCATAAAACTGATTTCATGAAATGGAATATTTGTCAAAAAGGGGTGGCGTCTATGCATCATACTGATAGAGTATTCCCCAGGAAAAATGACTGCAGGAATCACGTATTCATCTAAAAAGCCCAACACGTTCGTAATGAATATCAGAAATTATTGCAAATGACGATGTCAGAAATTCTGGTCCCTTAATTACCCACTGCATTATTTAAAAAAATTGGAGATATTTTTTTCACATCTGCTACACACGTAATTTGATATTTCAGCATTATATTGTAACATGTTCTTCATGTCGAAGTATGAACTACCCCACACCAGAAGTGTGACGGAACAAAACTAACTCTTGTTTAATGTATTGTAAATGTCAGTCACCTTCCGATCCTGGGTTATGATAGTTATGATGATTATTGTGTGTGTGCAGGCGTACGAACACACAGTATGAATGTATTTATCAGAATGAAACAAACCCTTGCGTATCTGTAAGATAAATTTCGGAGATACGTAAGACTTGTCAGTTTGACTCAGTCGGAAAGAGAACCGGCTACCATGCACTGAAATATTGATTTTATAAATGTATTTATATATCAGAATGAAATAAACCCTTACATATTTCTAACATGAATTTTGGTAGAAATGCAAGACTTGTCAAATTGGCCCAAGTAGTAAGACATGCAACTACCAATCAGCTGGTCGTGATTTGAATATTATGGTTGGGAGATGTTAATTCTCACCGCCCTAAATTTAGTGAGGATTGTTCTTGTCATTGTAGAGAAGCAGAATCAACTCCAGGTTTGGAATTTGACAATATATGGCATACAACAGACCATAGAATAATTGAAACCTGAAAACAAAGCGACTAAATGTAAATGTGAATGCTGAGACTTGTGTGAATACCAAGACCTCCACAAAAAGCTAGAACATGAAGTGATCATTAAGAGATTGATAATGATGTAATGACCTGTAAATGGTGGACTGAAGTATTTGGTGTTGGTGCATTTAGTGCCATTAGCCACAAGCTATCCAGATTAGGAAATGAATGGATGGAAACCCGTCAATGTGTGGCGACGGAATCGTGGTTTTGTTTCAATTTGTTGACAGGAGAATGCGCTGATGTTTTAGATAAAGACAAGACTTTGAAATAATCGAATACACTCATGTTTCTGTAGATAATTTATTTCAAAACATTGTACATCAGAGTATTGTAAAAACGGTTACCTGCTCATTTGCAGGTTTCAAATAATTGCAATATGTTTATAAATAGTAATTTCACCATGTGTGTGTGTGTGCGTGTGTGTGTTTGGTGGTATATTGTGTGAATACGACTTTTTATTTTATTGATCGCAAGAAAATATGATTTCATGAAGCCAAACACCATTTACAAAAGAGAGTAAGGAAGAAGTAAAGAGAATTGAACTGGACGTCTTGATTCCAAGTATTTTTCTTGGAATAGGCACAGATTTACCAAAGCTCCTACCGCTCAGATTATAAAACATTCCGCTCCGTATTAAATATGTACGTGTTCGCTTTGTCAAAGTTATAATTTATAGAGCACGATTCAAGGAATATTGCACATTAAATTTTTTTAAATACATTTTGGTCAGTTGGGTTTCACGCGGAGTAATTTTTACATTTTTCTTTGTTTGATCTTTCAAGTTCTCTACATACAAGCCTGTATTGTAATTATTACTGTATTTCGGTGATATTCTTCACAGAACCATTGAAACACATGGTGTTCGTACAAAAACGCAACATTCAAAAGAGCTGATATGCTTAGCTACGCGTATCAGTTGAATATAAGTGAGATAACTGATGAGTCTTTTGATAAGTTATTTCCCTTTTGAATGTTGCGTTTTTTGCCTAGACTATATTTTCGAGTAAAGAATTTTTAGGCGCACGTTTCTGTCAGTTTTAACGATAAATTATTTGATTTTTATGGCTCATTGTTCAACAACAGCTGAGCTAAAGATTCAAACTATATTTGATATTTTATACTCAGCGACTGAAAGAAAAGTTCGATGTCAAAACGAATAGATATTATTAAGGCAATATCGCTTTGGCATTATTTATCTTACGCATTCAATAACGAATTCTCTTAAAGTTGATGAACAAAATATTTTCCTTGATATACTATCTTTATATATTAGAGAAATGATCATTTTTGTTTGCTGAGGAATTTTCAAAGATTGGATTATCAAAATATATCAGCTACAATATTTGAAGACTTGAAAATAAGAAAACAAAATTGGATTATGAACGGACATGAAAATATTTTCTAAGATGGCCTTTTTTCAAATTGTCTTCATTGAAACACTTCTATCATATAATGGGATATAATTCTTTTAAGCCACGTATGTACGCTTCTGTACACTTTCCCCTATTTTCAATCGGCATACATATATATATTTTTTTACCTTAACTTCTGTTATTTCGGTATAATCTTAGTTCTACTCTATGTAAAATTAGATTTTTTTTTGCTAAACACAGTTTCTCTGAAATGGACTAATCAAAAATACTGATTTTGAATATTGATTCGAGTATGTGTAAGTAAACCTCGCGTTTCCTAATTATCTTCCACTGTTTACTTGGATTCATGGGAGCTTCAGTGGTTCATTCATTTCTCTCCTTTTTGTACCATAATTACTTTGAAGGATAATGTCTTGATAAAAAAAATCACTATGACGCCATTTACTCCGCTGATTTTCCCAGTTCTAATCGCAAATACTGTTGAGTTTAAAGAAATACTGTTTTAGTAATAGTTAATCTTCAATTGGAGATTCTCCTAGCAGTGCCTAACATAATATTCAAGTAGAGTCCAATATTGCCTCGCAATCTTTGAAATTAGAATGTTGGATATTTATTTGTTGTGCAGTTATTAGAGTTATCTCTCCTATGATTTTGACTGACGCAGATGTTTCGGATTTTATGATCAGACTGATGGCAAAGAATAAAGAACACCCCACACCTCGATTTTCAACCATTGCTTCCCTTCATGGGCATTTCTAGCGACGAGTTTCGACATTAGCTAGGGATATTGCATTTTGACAATCATTTGAAACAAGTCGATTATAAGCAAACAACGACATTATTTCAATGTTGTTGAAATGGAATTTTTATTTTATGACATTCATTTATTCCCTTGCCATTTGATGATGTTCCATTAGATTCTATAACTTCTATTTTATATTCCAAGTATTTACTGACAGGCACCCATGATTAAATTGTAAATTCTACGACAATCGATTCTTTTAATGTATACACTTGTATATTTTACAATTTGGTCGCTGACTATCGAGACCTACTCAGGGTGCTCTGAAAGAATTTAATTTCTATTGATTTTATGATATCTGAACTATACTGAAAGTTTTTTGATTTCGTATACCAGAATGAATAAGATAGATGAAAAATTAAATCAAATCAATAAACATGATAGGACAAGATGAATATATTTGAAACCAGCAATGTTAAAGCGGTAATTGTTAAAACCCAATACAATAGCAAATGCTAAATATATGTCAGAACTTACGATACATGTGTGTACGGCTATGTATATATTAAGAATTATGCGAGCTTGTTGCGGATATCTTCACTTCTCGTGTCAGAGAGTGTATCTCTCTTTTCTTTTTATCAAAAAGGTTTATCTTAACATACCATTATCCTAGCCAATAAGAGATTAGCACAGAAAATCTCATTTTATTCAAGTTTTCAATGCATCAATCTGGCCCAAAGATCCTATCAAATGATATAAAAGGATTAAAGTGCCTCCGAACTATCAAAATGGTCGCGGCCAGCCATCTGTAAGTGATTACACCTATGCTCGTCGACTCAGTTCTGGTCTATACTTGAACTCTCTCACGGCACCTTTATTCTACGTATTTATACCATATCTATTATAAGGTACAATGAATTTGACACATTTCATAATGATTTCATTAGCAGGCTAAAATCACGTTTTAGGGCATATCTTGGATACACTGTCAAATTTTTCTTTGGGAGCATGCTCTTGGACTCTTCTAGAAGCTTCCCGCCCAATTTTCCTCTCTGCATCCAGAATTTTTTTCTTTGGTGGGAGGTGCTGGGGGCGGGGGTTCACACGATTATCACTCATTCTCAACATTGAAACTTGACTGGTATGGTTTATAGAGGTAGATCAGGAGAGCTTAAAATTTGAAGTAGAGAAATAAGGGGAAAAAATTGAAAATAAACATCGAAGGGATGAGGATACTTAATGTCATTTATAGTCCCCCACCAAAGATAAGATAAATAAATATTCTTCTTAGTACTAATGGATACAGCACATTTTCTGTAGAATGTCTGGGAAAATTGACAGAATTCTCCCGTTGAGAAGAACCAGATGGAATCCTTGTCCAAAGTTGATTATAATAATTATATTAATAGCGGTAATAATTATAGTAGAAGTAACGATAATATTTATACACTAATTAGATTTGTTTCACGCTCACCGATACATCCCTTGTGGATGCTGGGTATGCCTTGAATTATCTGGAAAAGATTCAAAGAAGAATTTTCCTGTTTCATAATAGAACTAATATATTTTTTGACCTGGCATTTTTTATAGATGTTTCAGAACTGTTTAACGAATGATCATGATACGAGAAAGAACAACGGGCAATCTGAAGAAATTAACATTCCGAAAGCATTTACTTGATATATATATATATATATATATATATAGATAGATAGATAGATAGATAGATAGAGAGAGAGAGAGAGAGAGAGAGAGAGAGAGAGAGAGAGAGAGAGCTGGAAGCCTGCCAACTTCTGAAATGATGATGTGAAGACCAAAACGGTAGCATTGACCAGAAACCGGATGAAAGAGAGGGACTGAAAATATGCACGGTCCACATTCAGCCTTCGTGATATTCTAGCAGGGATGTAATCTAGCCTTGCGTAGCTTTCAGTCAGATTGCATACATATACATACATACTTACATGTGCCTTATTTTAAAAAATGTATCACTTTTGCCCCTTAAAAGAGACTACAGAAATAGAAAACATTGAGGAAAGTTGATTAAGATTAAAGAGTCATATCTATTCAGTTTAGCGTGACGAAGTAAGCGTAATGAAACATCCATAACTGTCACGGGTTATGAAATATCAAATTAAAAAGAGGAAATATCTAGTGGCCAATTTCACATGAAATATTAATCAGCATCTTTCAATTAAATAAGTTTTTGCTATTTCGTATCTTGTTTTTTTGGTTTGTTAAGTGTTTTCAACCGCCGTTACAATGACATTGATATTGTAAATGACAGTTACTTTACAAAATTATACATTGATTTAGTCATTTTATATGAAATTGGTCATGCTTATTCTTTCTTTTCAAATTCACCCGCTTCCTCTCAATATTTGGTGGTCTTTTTCACATTGGTCGTTATCTTTATGTAGTGTTATAGGGACACCATTTAATGACATGCACCGTAATGGCGTGTGTTATTTCGACCGTGCATCGTAATGCGTTTTATTGTATGTATGCGTACTGCAGCTGCAGCAAGGGAAGGACCGAGAGTCATTAGACCCATGTCGAGATTCAAAATCGAACCTTTATTTTGTTTTTTCTTCGGGGTTCAAAATCGGACCTTTATTTTTTTTTCACTTCAGTCAATCAAAAATTCATCGATAGTCTTCGCTTGATGACCAAACAAAATCATCAGAGAGAGAGAGAGAGAGAGAAAGAAAGAGAAAGAGAGAGGTGGGTTAATCAGTCCTTTGATTGCCATAGGCCAGTGGCTGGCGCCTGCTACCCTACTACTCTCACTTCTTCTGATGACCAATCTTTTGGTCCCCTATTTTATAGGCGAGGGCCCTTTTTCTATCGCTATCTCTATTACTATATCAATTCACCCTCTTATTTTACCTGATACTGGAACTAAATGATTATCTACCCTTTTCTCTTCTATTTTCCTCCTACTTCATTCAGTTTCTTACGCCACTAAACGGACTTTCTTTCTTACTACCACTGTTAGAATCCTTATACATCTTCCTTTTTTATCAACTTTTTTTCATTTTCTTTCTCCTAATGTCTTATCAAATATGTAGCTATGACTGGCTATCTATCTTCGGGGGTTCCAAGCGGACACGCTTTATCTTATCATAATAAATCTACTTGAGACGTTTCTATCATCGTTTTGGTGTCCGAGAAGGGTTACTCTGTTACATCTGCATACATATATATAAGTAAGTACTGTATCTTATCTTGACCAAGTATGTAAGTATAGACCACATATACCAATGCAAAAAGTATCTTCAACAAAAGTATTATTCAAAAATTGAAAAAAAGATATTCAAGAATGATAATGAAATATTCAATTAAAAAAGTCTCTATCAGCACTCATATTGTAGCATTTGTGATAAGCATGAAACGGAATTAAACAAAATCTGCATATTGCCAACACCGTATTCAGTAATCTGAAGATAACTAAACAAACAGACAAACAAACAAACAAAAAAAACAACAAAAAAAAGAAGAAAAAACAACATATAGATTGACAACCCTGGCCTGAACTTACGGTTATGATATCGCATTTTGAAATAAAGACAGACTCATATGCGCTTGTGTTTCATGGTGTGGTGTTCATTTCTAATAGGTCAAGCCTTTGCCAGATCAAAGTTATCACCGCGCTTATTACGATTGCTGACGAGGTCGTTCAGGCTATCATCTAGGATCAGGGCTCCTCGATTTTCGTATACTTTTTACTTGATATAGATGCTTCGGCTATTTATATGACAGTCCTCTTAGAGTAACTCATAAACGCTTGCTTCTGAGTAGGGGGAATCTCTCATCTGATTTCCTGATCATATCTCTGATTGTTGTGGGTGTACTGATCAGGATATGTACATCTAGCTTTTTACGCCATACAACGCTGGTGGATAGAGTCTACCCTTATTTCGGAATGTAAAACCAAAAGATCCCTTTAGCATATATTAATACCACATTCTGATATTTATAAAGTAATATAGATATACAAGAACTGTTCAAATTTTATATTGCACATACATACAAATTATAGATAAAGGTGAATATATGCATATTTGTATCATAGATATAAGTCTTTTTTCATATTTAATATATCATACATATATTTTATGCAAATGCATTCAAATTATGGATAAAAGTGTGTTTATGTATCTTTGTTTCATAGATATATGTTCATTTTCGTATATAATATATATTCAGAGTCACGTACGTATAGACGGATAGCTTTCTGGAAATTTCTGCTTTTTTAATGATTGCAATTAGAAATTAGCCTGTGGGTAAAATGATAGGATGAGTTTTTTTTTAGTTGTTAGCTTCATATGTGTGCTTTGTCGTTTTGGATGGGTGCCCAGCTTTACGAAGAGTCAAAGTCGAGATAGATTTGTGCGCGACACGAAGACACTTTGGGTGTGAAGATGAAATATTCCAGGATTAAAAGAAAAATAGCACTTGGATATGTAGATGTGAAAACTAACAAAACGAATTATCCTTGTAAAATTTACCGTTTCGAAAACTGAAAATGTTATTAATATATTAGCTGAATTTCGAACTGGTTATTTTCGTTCTGAAATAACGATTCTACATCAGTTCTCATTTTTTTGGTATTTATACATTAACTGCTCTCTACAAACTATCCCGAGAAGGAGGCACATTTCCGTTGTATTCATTAGAATGATTGGGACGAGAATCAGATTTACTCGAAAATTTGCTGAATTTTTCCAAAATTTAAAGGATAGTTGATATTTCCAGGTTTCCGAATTTATTTGATAGTTTTGCGTCCATACAGCCAAAATGCCTGAAAGTGAACCCCTTTATATAACTTAACGAAAGAGATATGGTCAGGAGTTGCTTGGCATAATCTTCATGGTACAAGTTTTTCAAACATTAAAACACGAATAAACAATAAAAAGATATTTTGTATCCAAGATGGAGCGGACATCTTTACAGCAATGAATTATCTATTTATCTAGTATCAAATTTAAAATGAGAGTCAAAAGTGAAATCCTCCGAAAATGATTTAGCATGGATCGAATACAATGTTAAACAAATGTACCTAGTGATCCTCTCTCAATCAAAAAATATTGAATATCAAGAATTATTAACAAAAAAAGTTAATTATTCTATTAGCCATTCATTACAAAAAGAATAGATTCGAATTCGATTCATGAGCACTCACTCAAGTTTAATAAGATATTTCTCTCGACATATCAACTTCAATCAGATTATTTATGGACCAACAAAATTGAATATTTTTAAAGTTTTAATATGAAGTTTCATTTAACGACTAAATAGTTATTTTCTGAAGTAATTTAAGTCGTCATACTAGGGCTCTAATCTCTATGAAATATTTTTTATTTATTCTCATCTGTAACTTCCAGGTTTTGATCCTCCCCTTTCAACATTTCTTTAGCTTAATGACCAAACAGATTTTCCTAATGTGTTAACTAGTGAACCATGTACTCTTTTTTGATTCGTATCGATCTACGTTTGCGTGCCTTACTCTTATCTTTCTCTCATCAGATTCAATATCTTTTTATCTTTATATATCAATTATCGCTTATACGTCGTCATCAGAACTATAGTCAACTATACAGTGAAATCTTCGGTAGAAGACAGTTTGTACTTTTGTTGATTTTTATCTGAATTTGCCTTCTCGTTACTTGTCCTTTTGAGGCTGGGGTATATTTTTCATGAAGGACACAAAACTGAATCTGATTATTTTCTTTTTTTTAGAGACTTGACATTAATGAAAAAAAGAAAAAAGAAATATTTCATCAAAGGAATGAAATCACTTTCTTCATTGGACATAAAAAAAAGAAAAGGAAACCCCAAATAACAAAAATGAATTTTTTGGAGAGTTTATCTTCAGTAAATTTGACGGAATTTTGATCGCTGGAATTTCCATACAACAACGTAATTTACCTCCTTTAAATATCTATTATGTAAACTTTTTCAAATACTATTAAATTTACAACCTATCTGCTTCTCCATTGTAGAGAATTTTCAGTGCAGCAGTCTTGGTTTAATTTTCGAGCACTTTTTTGTAGAATGACTGTATTCAGGATGTCAATTTTGTAGAAAATACGATAATAAGGATGCACTCCGTCTTTGGATTATGTTTTGTTCTAAATACTTCAGAATATTATTTTCAGTCATGTTTCAAAGTCATCAAACTTTCCATAGTTAAGACTGGTATACGATTTTAAAACCTGGAAACTTGAAAAAACACCGAAGATCAAGAGTAACGAATTAAGGAATACTGGCTGCTAAGTAACACAACGCAAGGTTTCGTGCTCAGCATCCACCTCTGAGCAATATCCACAGAATCACATAATGTTCACAAAGATAAATGTTTTACTAGTTTTCAAAGAGATTATCTTCTTGTAATTTGAACTAAGTCAAATGTAACGAAGACCAAGTTGTTGAAGCATAGAGCAAGGCTATGCGTTATTTCCAAAGGTTTTGAAAAAACACTATACTAAACACTACAAAACAATACCCGGAAGTATCTAGTTTTTATTGGATCTAAGAGGACGTTATTTTGTTAGGGGGGAAATCTCTTCAGAATTTATTTATATCATTTATATAGTCTTTTTTAGAATGATAATGATCCTTATATCTATTGCACAGAGAGTTTTTATATTCACAAATTCTATGAGTTTTCTTGGTCAATTCTTATCATATACATTAATAACTCAACGTTACGATTTCACAAACAATGTTTTATACATACACGCATACATATGCATGATCTTGAACATCACTGCATATATACTTTCTATACATTTAAAATGCACAAATAACTCCTGGTACATTGGATTCACTTTTGAATAACTGTCGACGTCCACCAACCTCAATACACACACTGTCAAACTTAATTATTCGGGTTACAACGAACTAAAGCCGGCACATGATAAAAATGAATTGCCATTAGACGACATTTGGATGGAATAGAAAAATGTGCATTGATGCTAACGCACAAAGGAAGGCTCGCAACAGTGTAAGGAATCGAATTAACGGACAACAAAAAGATCAGAGCATTGACCTCACGAGGCCATTATAAATACCTGGGAGTTTTCGAATATGATGAAACAGGAAGAAATGAAGGAGAAAATAAGAAGTGAATATCTTAGGAAAACAAATATCAGTGACCAAACGACATAACAGGGATCTGATAAAAAGAATGAACACATGGGCAGTATCGGTTGTAAGATACACTGAACCATTCCTTAGATGGAAAAAGGAAAAATGGACTGGCAAACAAGAAAGCTTATGATAATGCACAAGGCGTTACATCCCAGAGATGACACATAGACTGTATGTGAAGAGGAAAGAAGACAGTAGAGGACTTATCAGCATAGATAACTATGTCCAAAAGGCCAAAACAGGATTAGAAAACAGATAGTGAAGACAGTATAAAACGCGCCCAAAGCAGTGCAAAAAAACGACAAAAGTAACCAACGAGGAGCAGCACAGTAAACAAGGAGAGAAAATGGGAACAGGAAAAACTATACGGAGAATCCAAAAGATAGATACAAAACGTCGCAGACGAGAGATCATGGACATGGCTATGTAAAGGAAACCTGAAGAAAGAAACTTTATCAAGGCGAAAATCGACAGAACTCGAACAGCAAATGCCACCCATGTGGAGAAAGGGATGAGACCGTGAATCTCATAACCACTCAATGTATTCAACTTGCCCAGAAAGAGCATAAAAAGAGACACGAGGGGTTACCAACAGTTATACACTGGGAAGTGAGCAAACGAATGTGATTCAACCATGCAGGCAAGTGGTATCAACACCCCAGAGATGACATGGATAGACTGTACGTGAAGAGGAAAGAAGGCGGTAGAGGACTCATTAGCATAGAGGACTGTGTCCAGAGGGCCAAAGTAGGTCTAGAAAAGTATGTGCAAGCAAACAGTAAAGACGTCATAAAGAGTGCCCGAAGAAGCGCAACGAACAACAAAAAGTAGGAAACAATGGAGCAGCACAGCAAACAAAGAAAGAAAAATGGAAACAGAGGAAACTATACAGGGAATTAAGAAGACGGATACAGGATGTAGCAGTGGAAACATCATGGACATGGCCACGAAAAGGAAACCTGAAGAGAGAAACAGAATCGCTCATCATGGCAGCCCAAAACAAATGTATCAGAACAAACCATATCAAAACAAAAATCGACAGAACACAGACAAACAGCAAGTTGCCACCGATGTGGGGAAAGAGATGAGTGAATGTAGTCAACTAGCCTAGATGGAGTATAAACACAGACACGATGAGGTATCAAAAGTGATACACTGGGAACTGAGTAAATGAATGGGATTTAAACATACGGAAAAGTGGTACTGGCACAAACCGGAGACAGCCCTGGATAATGGACACCACAAATTACTTTGGGACAAACTGACCACCCCATCAAGCGAGAAGACTGGACCTAGTAATCGTGAACAAGAAGAGGAAAACCTCTCGAATAATAGACGTAGCCGTACCTGCAAACCATATTAAAGAGGAAAGAGAGTGAAAAACTGGAAAATTACCAGGATCTGGCAAGAGAACTGAAAAAGGTGTGGAACATAAAAGTCAGGGTAGTACCAGTAATAATAAGTGCACTCAGAACCGTACCAAATACACTGAAAGTGAGATTGGAGGAACTAGGGATAAAAGGAAGGATTGAGACTATGTAGACTACAGCTCTACAAGGAACTACACGATTACTGAGGAAAGTGCTGGAAAGATACAGGTCTACTACCCAAGATGTTAGCAGTGGCTTAAGAGAGGAGGAGGGAAAAAAAGCAAAAAAACAAAAAAAACAAAAACAAAACAAAAAACAAAACAAAACCCCCAATGCCAGTGGAGGTACGAACCACGGTACTGCTGTGATAGGTGGGGGGAAGATGAGATTAGAGGGGGACTGAAGACCCGAGGAGACTTGCTGTCACTCAGCCTTCAGCGATAACCATCGGGCAACTGGTGTGAAACTGTAAACCATTGTACTGCTGTGGACTATGAGTGTGTGGAGAGGAAGACCGGAGACTTGAGGAGACTTGCTGTCACTCAGTCTTCTGCGGTAACCACCAGGTTACTAGTGTGAAATTGCTAATAATAATAAATACACAACAATCTCATTCATCATCATCATCATCATCATCATCATCATCATCATCATTATTATTATTTGCGATCTCACACCAGTTCATCATCTAACTCAAAGCTTAACGTAATTTTACCTATAAATCCATTCACAACTCCCAATTACTGCAAAAAGCAACCCACCCAGATTAAATAAACGATCACATCACTCAACAATGAGATGAGTAATTTTATCCGATCATCCCATCTAACCTGAAATTCAACCAGCATGGCAGGGAACCACAACCCCTCTCATAACCACCAAACCCTATTCACAGGGAAAAGGATTATAAAACACACACACACACACACACACACACACACACACACACACACACACACACACACACAATAAAAGCAAAACCTCAGTGATATATAATGACGAGAGAAAAGCAGAGGAAAATGGTTGTCCGTTGATTGCAATTACAGCATGAAACAGATCATTCAAAACAAAAATTGTAAATATCCATTCATATATTTACATGCACACACACACACACACACATATATATATATATATATATAACGCTTACTACCACAGAGTAAAGAGATGGACAATTTAAATGCGCTATTTTGGACCACCTCTCACCAATGGCGTTGTTAGCCCAATAGTAGAGTCGCGTCAAGATGTATCTATATGTATGTTCCCATGTTTTTATATATATATATATATATATATATATATATATATATATATATAAGAAATGATAGGGTTATTTTACATAATCTCAAGCTGTTTTAATGTGCGATGATCAGACATAAAAGTCTGAAGAGTTTCTATGACGTAATTTTTATTGCTATTTTAGAATAGGAAATCAAATCAACCAATCAGATCATCTCGTTTAGGCGCAAATTAACAAACAAATAAACAGAAAAATTTGCATGCAAACACAATATATATGTGTGTGTATATGTATGTGTGTGTGTGTGTGTGTGTGTCTAAAGCGGCGAAATCTAAGTAATCCAGAATTCAAATTATAGAACGGTATATAGTAAATGCTTTGGGGAATATTATTTATCTCCAACGCTGCTGATTCGGAATTCTATTTTTCTAACGTGTCTGAGACTTCCTTGGTCAAGTCCTCGATGAACTGTGTGAACACCAGACAGAAATTTAAATCATAAGATTATTATGATCATAGGAAGCGTTATCATTCCTCTACATATCATCATCACCATCGTTAGCCTTTTATTGCTCGTCATTGGACTTGGACCTTACTCAAGATTCGCCAGACCTCTCTATCATGGACATCACTGAGCTAGTGCTTTCTGAATTTGTTTAGCTCGTCTCTCCATCTTGTATTCAGCCGGCCTCGGTTTCGATTATAACTGGGGATCTGCGTTGTGAGTCATGATGTCAAACGGTTGTCTAGCATTCTTGCGAGATGTCCAGTCCATTGCCATTTGAGTTTTCTAACTATTTCTATGATGTCTCAGACTCCTGTCTTTTCCCTAACATACTCTACTGTCTTATGATCTCTCCATGTGCATGTTGCATATTTCTCAGTTTAAGGGTCAATCTTTTGGTTAGGTTCCATATTTAAGCTCCATGTGTGACGATCGGTAGGATGCATTGGTTGTATATCCTTCTTTTTAGGACTAGTAGGATCTTTGTGTTCTTGAAAGTCGAGCTTGCTCTACCGAAAGCTAACCAACCAAACGCTAACCATCACTTTATTTCTCCTTTTGAGGGTCTCATGGAGATTCATTGTTCCAGGTAGATGTAATAGTCATTTTGTCTTTGTCTCCAGCATGTTTGTTGTACATAACATTTGTTTTGCTGAAGTTCATATGAAGGCCAACTTTCTTGCTTGCTTCATTTTATTCGTCCAGCATTATTTGGAAACCACGAAGGTTCTTTGCAAAGGGGACGATGTCATATAAGGGGTCTACACCTTGATGTACAATTGTATCAATGACTGGGAATTTCCACTGAGTCGAAGGGTTTTTTCAAAGTCAACAAATGCTACAGCTCGTGGCATTCTATAATCAGTTGCTTTCTCTTTTCGTTTGCTTGTTGAATTGAGATATTCGATGGTTGAATCACTTTTTCTGAAACCAGCTTGTTCCCGTGGTTGGTTTTCATCCAGCGTTTTAGTGATTCGGTTGGTGATCACTTTGGTGAAGAGTGTGTAGATACAGTTGAGTAGGCTTATTGGCCTGTAGAACTAGTGTACTCGAAGCAAATAGAGACCTGACAACGGATAGGAACCGAATAGTTAAACATGCTCAGGGATTTTACAAAAAACTCCACCAAACAAAGGATGCAGAAAAATGCAGAGGAAACACAAGACGTGAGTAATCGATTCGAGGATTTCCCAGAAGTTACTTCACACCAAGTGAAGCAAGCCATCAAACAAAGAAAGAAAGGATAGGCCCCTAAAACATTATTGACGTACTCAAAAAAGCTGGAAAAGTCATTCATTCAACTTTCGACTCAAACAAAGTCCCAGAAGATTGGAACAACGCAATCATAATGCTATTATACAAAAAAGGCAACCGAAAGGAGCGTATATGCATGCGTACATGCAAACTCTAATTGTATAAGGCTATGTAAACACACACGCACACACACACACACACATATATATATATATATATATATATATATATATATATATATATATATACGAGCTGAAGTTTGTTAAAAAAAAGCCGATACCTAACCAATTAATGATCTTGCAATTTTGTGAATTCTCCAATCAGCAACTTGTTCTCCTCAATAGAAAACAATGTCTATCATTGCACTTAGCGAAGCATTCTGACTTCATTCATTTAATTTCAATTGTTTTCTTTATTTATTCTCGTCATTTTTCATGGTGTTTGGTGAACCTAACTAAGTTTAGTTTACTGTAAACCATCGATTTAACAGACCCCGATATTCCAGATTTAGTGTGCACTTTGATTGCAAATGCATTGTGCATACACGCAGTTGATTCGCTTTCAGCATTGTCAACTTAGATTTTCATAGATATTTCATAACTAAATTTAGATATTTTTGTTGCATTTAGATATAATAAATTGTTATAAGATATTTGATAATCAACCTCATATATTTTTAAAATTTGTTTTTCATAATACAGTGGTGCCTATCTTAAGGGGGATAATCCGTTCCACAAAACGTCTCGTTAGATGAATAATCAAAACTATGGGAGTTCAGTAATTTGTTTCAAATAAAGATATTGGACCCTCAAGACCCCAATTTAGCAAAGAAGACGATGTCATCAGCACATCTGATATTTTCTAGGTATTTGCCGTCTATTCTGATTCCTTTTCCATTGTAGGTTTAAGAATATCATCCCAAGGCAGGCTGTGGCGAGTTTGGATGAGGTGGTATCACCTTGTCGCACTCTTTTTTTTAGTTTAAGGGGCCTGAGTCTATACGTAGCTTGATGAAGGAACTGCTGTGTCGTTAGATATATTGCAGTACTCTGACATATACTGGGTCTATACCTTATTGTAGTATTAGCAACTAATGTATAATGTACTAATCACTTTCTAGATGATAATGTATAAGTACAAATAAGCATGTAAATATTGTAATAGATGGATAACTAAATGAATATTCTTATCATAACTCATGAAATATCAGTTCGATACTAGATTTTTAGTTATAAATCTAGATGATTATAAACCAAATGTATAATTTGTACATTTTTTTTTGTTGCAAAATCTTGATATTTTTCGAGGCCCTACCAACTCAAGCACTCGCTTATTGTGTTGCTGTTTGTTTCTCTGTCTTCAACAACTTATAAATAAAACTGTGAGCAAAAAATAGAAACAATGAGTAAAGCTGCCAAAAACCTTTGCAGTTTGCTAGATCACTTTTTATATAGATACACACACACACACACACAAACACACACACACACACACACATATATATACATATATATATATATATATATATATATATATATATATATATATATATATATATATATATATATATATATATATATTCCATGGGTATTTTAGATTTCTAGAAGCACAAAGTTATAGAGGTTATGGAGATATAGTAAGATTATGCAGTAATCGTATCCTGATTTGATTATCAATGCCAATATCAAAAACGATTTTAAAGATTATGGTTTTACCAGGTCTCAAAATCTTGAAATTCATTTGTGTCCATTTGTACCTGTGGCATATCTATTTCGTAGCAAAATGTTTCCGATTGAATGAAAAATTTGTTTTACAGTTTAGAAGAAACGAACTTTATTTTAAAAATAAATATCAGTCTTGTATTTCCCATTTTTCTATTGTTTTGAATAATCCCAAATAGTCTGAGTTGTCGGTTATGGTTGAAACGTTTGGTTTGGATTTGTTTTCTTGAACCTCATAATTCTCGAAGGATATTTTTCTTTTTCAGTCCATTAGGCCATCCAGAAATTTGTTACCTTTTGAGAAAAAGTCTTTTAAAGGTCTCACGAGGAGGATGAGTTCTATTTACTATGTAACTATAAGGTCAAACTGGGCACCCTTTTTCTACCATTCTTACGGATGGTTGGCTTCCATGAATAATCATTAGTTTTTTTTTCTCCAAATAACCGTACTTGGAAATAAATGAAAATTTCCCGAAGAAATGGAGGTAATGATCATTCAAAAAAATAAAAAAAAAACAAAAAAAAAAACAACTTTCGTATTTTCACTTTATAGGCTTATATAGTTGCTGTTATTTTTCATATTTTGATATAGAATGCAGTCAATGAAGGCTTTAATCCTTGTTATGCTTTTAGATAGTTTCTAGACGATTTCCTGAAATATCTACATATTTTTGCCCCAACTTTGAATAATTTTTAAGATAATTTTCTGGAACAACTAGATATTTTGGGGTTTCTTTTACCTCAGTTTTGGATATAAAACTTAAAAAATGTTGGTAACGCTACTCACTTTGAGCTAAGCTTTGGTCGCACTACGATCCAATCAAATTATCACCAATTGAACCATATGTTGAACACGAAGTATCATCGATTGGTATTTTTAATTGCAGATCGATACAAAAAAAAGGTAATTCATTATCGCTGATAAAATCCTTTTTCTTCAAAATTTAAACCTTTACATATCCGTTGTTGAGGAGAAGGTTAAGATAAGATTACTGTATCTTATCAACACGAAAATGTTTGAGAATGTCAATCTGATAATAAAACCTAATTATTATTAAAAACACAATTTCGAAAAAGTTGGTCAATGATCATACAGGAGTTTGTTTTTCCAAAATCCAAATTAGCCGTCTCTTATCAAAAAAGATCGAAATATCAAAGATCTTAATAAAAAAATCCTTACCCCAGAAAATATAAACAATTAGAATTCTCATTTTACACATATTCAATAATTAGCCCCCTTTTTTAGTGAAATAATTCCACGAACGAGGTCTTGAATCATTCATGGCATCGGAAGTTTCGTGTGTGAATTTATAAACTGAAAAATGCAACTAATTAGTTAATTAGCTGCAGCATGTTAGAAAATAAATATACCTATTCTTATTCGTTAAGTAACTGATTTTAAACTGATGTTTTAAGCGTGGGCTCAATTTTTCCCATTTTTATCAAATAACAACTTTGAGCTTTATGACGAATTGGATGTTGAACAAATCGATGTTATAAATATTACCTCGTGAAGGCAATTAATAGACATCATCTTAATTTGCTTAAAACCCCATTGCATTTAAAAGAGAGAAAGAGATAAATTATCTAAAGATGTACCCGAGGTAATAATAAACTTCTGAAAAACACAAAAAAAAGAGACATGAAAAAATTCCAATATTACGACTTTTAGATAAGATTTAAAATATTTTAATTAAACAATTATTGTGCTTTACAACTGAAATTTAAAACAAAATACATATTCCTTGTTCAAGCTTTGATCCAAAATTACCATTTAATTAACAATTCGAATGTACATATTTTCAATATGAGTTAAAATTGCTGATTTTACCTTTTCAATTCAAAAGTAAATTTCAATCATACCTCTAATTTCTATCCTTTTCAGTATTCATTTTTCAATACACCTTTCTTATTCAAGAATACCTTTTGCAATTTGAAGTGGGTTAAGTAAATCCTTGTGCGTTGAATATTTAGAGAGTTCAAATCCAGACACGTTCATTTTATTTGAAATAAATCCAAGACTATGCACATCCATTTCTTGAACGAATTTAAAATACAATTTTCAATTAAAAAATGAACCAAATACTTTAAAAAATTTTATCAATTTGATTAATTTTAAAATTTCACTTTATTTCAATTTGATTGGATTTTATTACAATGCGGTATAGAACGATTTCAGACACACATGTTGGTGTTGACGGGATTCGGTTGCATTGTCGGCTGCAGATCGAGTTCAAATGTAACCGGTGCATACAAATTAAAATGCATTAAACTGTGGATGGATTTGAGATGCGTTCGTCCGTGTGTAAGGGGTTCGGTTAGATTGCTTCATGTTTGTGTGAATGACATCGGTGTACCTTTCATTTCAATCGTATCAATAATATTCAGCATCACCCTGAACATAGTGTTCTTAACATGATGTCATCAACGATTCTACCAGACCATCCAACGTTTAGCAAATACAATTCAACGATTCTGTCAGACCATCCTAAATACTAGAGCCATTTCCAATTAAAGTTTAAACTTCAATCTAGTTTGATATAACTTGGATGGACTCTCCCTTTATTTTATAAAGTCAATGTAACAATGTCACATTGATGCAAACCGTGTTGAAAACTTGCACTTAACTATGCAGAAGTTGAAATTTCGATCTGGTCAAAAGAATTCAGAGGAATCCAAACCTTCATCATCATCATCATCATCATCATCAAATAAACATATCAGTACACTGACCAATATGCGCAAAATATAATTAAATTCTTCCTAGCGTTAGACGTTAGAATTCAATAACTACAACTCAAATGCCCAATAAAAAATTGCATTAGGCTGAACCAAAAAGTGATAATAACTGCCCCTGATATCTGTACTTGCTAGCTAATATTGCTGGCTGGTTTCCTAATAAGTTCAAGAATTAAAACCAATATTTAACGTGAATATTCATGAGACGTGTGACCTGATATATTGATATCTCCGCACTACTACATGCGTAGCTATACTCTTCCGTGATCAAGTCTCCATGATTAAATGTTTTAATGGCTTGGATCATCTTTGAACAAACTGAATGTCTACATAAAATCACTGACTTCATATTCCTTTTATCAAGCTTTCCAACCGCGTGAATTGGCGTTAACAAATCTGGTTACTTGCTATTTGAGCATCAATCATTTAACAATGTTTCACACAGCGATGAATGTGCTTTCATAATTTGAAATAATTTGCAATAAATGCTTTATTGCTTCTTACTTGACGGGAATGTGTTGAAAATCTATTGTGCATTTCTATGTAAGATTTTATTAACCCTGCCTTGCAAGAAAATATTCTGGGGTTAAGAACATTTACTTTTAGCTCATTGGCTAAAATTCAGCCGATGAAAACGCCTTGAAAAGGGTCATGTGACTAACTCCCGGGGGGGGGGGCTGAAAAATTACTTCCTGCTCCTAGCCTCTTTTCCAGCAGGATGCCAAAGTGTTAAGACATACCTCTCTCGGACGGCTGGTCCTGAGACCAACTACCCTACCGTTTTTTTCTGTTTTTTCTTTATTACGAGAACTGCGAAGCAAACATTTCTCTGAGCCTTCGGGTCCGCTCTCTTTCTTACTAGTGTCGGCCATGTGGTTACACTTTCAGAAAATATATTTGTTTTCCCTTTTTATAAACACATGAAGAACTGAAAGCACCATTTTCAGACAGGCTTGGCCGAAACAGTCAAACCTTTGCTACTATGTCGGGTAAATGAGCCTGCACTCTACAAAAAAAAAGCCCCCAAAACTCTGACGCCCTTCCTAAACACATGGTGACACAAGAGAACTCCTTTCTGCGAATAAAGATCAACTGAATCCACGTAACGTTTACAATCCCAAGTCTATGTTACCTGAACTCAACACTGCATCTTCCTACGAATCTAATTTTGCAGAACTCAACAATAAAACATTCTTCACTCCAACAGAAGTCAACAAAAAATAATCCTATCTCTACGTACTCTAAAATCTCGCGAGAAACTCCGTGAAAATGAACATTTGATAACTGGAATTCTTTTGCAATCAATCTTTTCTGCGGAGATATGACTTCTTCGCAATCACACCTTTTTTCTACCATTTCTTCGTTCTGATGCACTCTGTTGATAAGAGTTAGGGATGTTTGGAAAATCAAATGTTGTTCCCTTTATTCTTTGTTTTCATCCCACTTGTTCGATTCAGGACAGTCCATTATAGCGGGTTGGTAGAAATAATACCAACGTTTTGCGAAGAACATTAATCTCGCCACATTTAAAACACGATTATTTGGGCGTTTTAAAAATAAACTCAACAACATAAAAACCCTGTCAATTATTTCGTTACTATGTTTATTGTTGCTTTTTGTGACTTAATGTTTTGTGCATTACGTACATGTTCAATTGTTTTTGGAAGATGTTATCCGTACACTAAAACGCGGAAAACAAGCTTTTCATGAACATGGAATTGTAAATGTGTGTTTGCCCCTATAACGGCATCAAGTCACATAATCAATGGTTTCACATAATCAATGGTTTCATAATAGAGAAAGTAATCTGATCAATGATAATGATATGTTTAGTCAATAACTTTGTTTTTAAATGTATCCGCTTTAGTTTCTGGATTGGCCTGACAGACGTTTGAGCTAAGTTGGTTGAATGTGTCTGATTCAATCGTTATTTATAATGACGGAAAATACGTTAAGAAGTCTTTCCGTCATTTGATTTTAAAAAAACCAAAGAAAGTCCCAAATCTATCCGACAAGCAGGGCCGAATTCAACTTTGATGGAGCCCGGTGAATAACATTTCTTGGGGTGCCCTTTGATTTTTGTATTTAGCTGTTGTTTTCAAACAAATCAAAGCAAATGAAATATTCATAAAATAATGATGTTTAATTCAACATAAAATCCGCTATAGACCGATTATCTATCCTCAAACAAATTGAAACACTAAAAAACATTGATAATAAAAAAATATTTCCAAAGAGATATTTGGGGTCCCTAAAACCTGTGAACCTGCAGTGTTTGCATTGACTTGAGTAAAACCCTGCCTAAACGACTGATTGTAAAGACTCTTGTGTTAATTTTTCTTGAAGATTTTGTGCGATCATTATTAACCCCAAGAAGTTAAGTACATTACTGCGTCAGTTATAGTATAACATTTCGAGGGGTTGGATTCGTCTATCTCTGGTCAAGTAACAAATCTTTTATTGAAGAATATCAAAGAAAGGGAGTAAGCATTACAAGCAATGAAGAGAAAGAAGTGCCATCCCAAATGGCAGCGACCCAAAATAACGAATTCCAAAACGACAGAGCATTAAAAGTACAAATTCCAAGTTAATATCAATAAGCTTGAAAGACTGAATCAGCCTCTGTGTCGACAAATGGATGAAACCAAAATCATTAATGTTGAATAAGTTATTATATTGTAAATTGGCAAATCAAACTGTTGGTAAAATGGTTCGAGAAAGCATTATATACAAAGGTTTGAGGGAGAGGGATCATAACATGAAATTATAAGAGAGCCAACATTGTAACATTTCATATCACTACTTCTAAAACTGTCCTGGATTTGATGGCCAGGTTCACCTTCTTCATAGGAGCTTGTCATTCATTGGAAAGATCTTTCAGAAATTTTGGAAATAACGGAAAAATCCGGACGAAACCCAATCATCTCTATTATCATTAAATTGATTGTTTAACAAAAAATGACAAGACAGTGGCTCAGAACAGTTCTAAGACACATAATTCATTCTAAAAAAAAAAAGCTGAATAAATTCGGCATTGATTTTGTGCCAACTTGAGAAAAAAAATCAACTCAAAAATTGATAATTATCTGAATGCCCCTAAAGATTTTTTCAAGAGAGAGAGAGCAATCAGATAAACAGAAATAAAACTGGACTCTTTTCAATCCTGTAATAATTGGGCGGAATAATGTTATATATAATACTTTTAGTGATAATATATGCAACTTTGAAATGACTGCGTCAATCATGACAGTCCCACAATGAGTGAACGACACCCATGAATCCTTGAATGATGCCACGGACGAAGACTATTGAAGAAATCAGGGTTTGTTTTAGAGATGCCGTGTTCTAATAAACTCATCACTTAGTTTTTTGAAAGAAAGAAAAAAAAAGGAAAGGAAAGATCGGCTGAAAACAATAAGCAGTCGGCTTGTGTGGGACTTAGCATTAGAGAGAACGTAAGCATGGAGATGTGAGTTCAAAGAAAGGATCCAGAGGGAATGAGGAAAAAAATACTGTCCATTTTTGATGTTGGCAACCTTACCACTCCATCATTCACGAGAAAGAAAGGGTATGTCATATTGACTTTGTGTATTTAAGTTGTTTGGCCGCTCAAATAGGAGGGCCAATAGATCAGATTGAATAGAGAAAACATTAAAGGAAAGACTATGCGTGATGAACTGTCCAGGATTGTGGCGTACCAAAAGCCGGAACGCGGCAAAGCGTTGTTGACCACTTCGGCTCCTTCCGCTTTCGTTGGAGAACCTTTGCGATTCATGACTGTCTGTCAAGGAGAAAAGAAAAGTGGAATAGAATTAGGTACGCGAAAAGTGTTAAAGCATTTTATTTCAATCTGTTTAAATCAAAGTTATTTCTTCATTAGAAAAGTGAATTTCGTGAAATAGTAGTCTGATTACAGAAGGTAGAGATGCATGAAAAATTTACTGTACGTATTCCTTTGTTTCGTTGTAATAATCACCACAGGGAAAAGAATAAAGATATTGCAGTCTCTTTTATAGGGTCGAACTGGTAAAACGTTTTCAAGTGTTTTGCAGTTACTTTTAAATATTTAGGTTCATTCTTTATTCATGATAGATTTTCCAGCATACGAACGAAGCTTAGTCACTTTTTGATTTGCAATCGTCGATTTTTGTCTCGAGAAAAAAGTTTGGTTCCAAGCTTACGTAGCATTGAGGATTGGAATAGGTTTTTCATAACAAATTTGTTGTCAAAATAGTGGAGTTGCATCTGTTCACAACGGCTAAAAATAACTCTTCCATATGACATTTTCGAAAAATCATTTGTAAAAATTACGAAAAAATGTTTTACATAAAAATGACGAATGACTGAAGAAAATAGGCCTTTTCTCTTTTTCGCGATGAAAATTTGCTATCTCTCTATCTATCAATCAATCTGTGTTTGTGTTTGTGTGTGTGTGTATGTATGTATGTGTGTGTGTGTATGTGTATGTGCACACATGATTTACAACAAGCTATGATTGAAGATATTTCAAGCTTCCATGCACTGAATTGAAAGCTGAAGTGTTCTTCAGGTAAGTACTTATCTGTTTATGTGCTAACTGTTATTCGTCTTTTGATAGTATTTCTTTCATCTTAAGTCCTGCTGCTTGTCATCACAACTAATCAGGCCGTCATTCTACGGCCATGAGTATACAGTGAGGATCGGAAATTACGAATAAACTCCTAATAAATATCAAAGATAATATTACTCTCTCAGCGTTTTGATGGCTGGGGCAATACATGCCTTTAAGAATGAAATTGTTGCACCTGAACTGTACTTGAGGTTGCTCTTATCAAATATATTAGTCACAGAATAGCCCAATATCTAAGAATCTATTAAAAATAGAAGCATGCGGTTTTCACCATTTCATAAGGTGTGTTTTGAAGAATTACTTAGACTAAAAAGAACTATTTGACCTTTTCTGTCCTGACCCGTTTGTCATGCTCTTTGAAGTTAAATAACGCAGGCACTAATGAAGATAGAAACATGGGGTTTCCACCGCAGATTTGTAACGTATGCAGCGTGTAATCAAGTACGACAAATATTTTCCAGCATTACATAGACAGGTTTCAGAACTTAGTAAATACTTACAAAAATCGTTTTCTACTTATTTTTTGACATTCTATCATTTAGATATGTTGAGTGGCTCCTAAGTTGAGCTGTCACTCATAGACAGGACGTTTGGTGAATAACAATGAGATGATTATATATGATATTCTGCAACCACTGGCTTTCGTAGCTCATGCAGTATAGCAGCTATTGCACTGAAAAAGGCTACCTGAGTAAGAAAAGATGCGAGTTTGAGTTTCACCAAAATCTTATTTTTTTTAATCCTGACCCGTGCTATTCACTAACAGTCGTAGACTGACGGTCTGGGTGGTTGCGACAAAAACAGCTGGATCTAAGAGGTAAAGAAATACAAGTAAAAAAATTAATTTACTTTGATTGTTTGCAGTTATTTTCGCCATCCCATAATTTCAAGTTTTATGTTGAAATTATTCTAATAAGCGTTGGCGCCATGATGGTTCATTTCTCCTATTTATACATATATATATATATTTTTATACATATCCGATATTTGAACTTCTCCATCTATTAAAGTACATATTGTCAAATATTCTATACGGTTATTCTTCATCACATACCTCTGTTTTATTGCTGCTGTGGCCATGTTCGGCATCGTCTTTGCAGTGAAGATTTTGAAAGAAAAAGCCATTCATCGATTCCTTCCGGCTGAGCACATTTGCGATGGCAAATTCAATGAGTGCAGCAAATACAAAGAGCAAGCAGGTAGCCATCCAAATGTCGATGGCTTTGGTGTAGGAGACCCGGGGCAGGGAAGCATTGACTGACGAAATTTGTGTGGTCATGGTGAGTACGGTGAGGACTCCGAGGGAAATACGACCCGGCACGGAGCCGACGTTTAACCAAAAGGACAACCAGGAGAGCACGACGATCAGAATGGTGGGGATGTACATCTGAACGACATAGTAACCGATACTTCGCGTCAAATGAAAGTTGGCCTGCAGACAACTATGGTTGCCTGAAAGAGAAGAAATGGCAACGTCAGAAAACTTGTAGGTTTTGTAGCGATTTACACAAGAAAATTCCGATGAGTAAAGTACAACTTCGTGATCATAGTGTGTCACTACAAAAATCAATTGATTTCAAATCAATAAAATGTATCCTGTCCAACAACATGTAAGATCTATTGTATCAAATTATATCCGCAAAAAACCCGGAGTGAGATGTATTAGCCGGAAGTAGCTGAGAGGGAAACCTTTATTTTGAATCAGAACAAAAGGTTTGCTTCAATGAGTCACTATTGAGAGAAAATCCGGTACAATTACTAGTCACAATACATAGTCCTGGCACTGTTTTAGATCCCGTGAGAATTTTTGAGTTGACTAATGAAACCAATTGGACATTCGCCAAAAATCTTTAGCGCTATTTTTCGAAATAATGAATTTTCACTATGGTGCCCTCGTCAGGAGGTTGTGCCAATCAAATACGTGCAGTTTGTATATTGTTGGAAAGGAAATCACATGTTGAGTAGAGTTTAGAATAGGACCACTAGCCTCTGAGTAAGTCCTTTCGAGATATTTACAATCCAATGTCATAAACCCTTGTTTTAAGATGAATCACCTGTGTGGACTGATAACTATAATGTGGGGGAGGTAATTGTTGATAGGTCAGCACCAAAATTTGATAATTTCTTCCATATTCTATTACTCACCCGTTCCTATAATTACATCAAAATTCATTGAGGCATTTTAGTTTAGACAGGCAATGAGCCTTTAGAGATATTTTGTGTTCGCCCACATTTAGCTAGGATGCAGGGGAATAATTCTACACGGATCTTGTTCAAAATATCCTGACTTCTTCTGCAGCTTCTATGAAATTTCATTGAAAGTGATTGTTAATTTCTGGAGATACTGTATAGACAGAGAATTTTTAAAGACATTCTATCTAAAGATCGTTACAATGTTAGGGTATGTGATTGTGCACTGATACACTGTAAATTTTAATAACCTCCTTTCTAATTTACTGCCCACTTTTCCACAAAATTTCGTTGAAGTTCATTGAGAACCTTTGGAGATACAGGAAGGGAACTTTTGGGGATATATTGTAGTTTTGGGACTGCGAGGACATAAGGGAAATAATCATGTATGGATGCATTTCAGAATTTCCTGAACTATTTCGTAACTTGTTGTCTACTGTCTCACAAAATTTAATTGAAATTGATTCTGAGCTTTTGGATTTATTGTGTAGACTGACAGACAGAAAGAACAGTATCAATATTTCAGATAGGAGCATTTCATTTAGTTATAGCTGTTAGGTATCTCTAAAAGTTCCAAATTAATTCCAATTGGAATTTTGTGAAAGGGTAGACAATATGCTACGAAATAGGTAAGGAAGTTTTGGAGCAAGTCTATGCACAATTATCTCTCCTTAGTCTTAGCTAACAGCACCAAAACACCCCTGAAACTTCTCTATTGCCTATGCAATATCTCTGGAAGTACCCAATGAAATCTCGTGGAAAGGTGGTCAATAGGCCACGAAAGAAGTCAGGAAGATTTAGAGCAAGATTATGTCTCCTACCAAACCACAAAATACTCCCCAAAATTTTCTGTATGTCCACACAATATCTCTAAATGTTCTCAATGAATTTCAAGTTTTGCAGGAGGGTTGGCATCAGACTGAGAGAGAGGTGATTAATTTCGGTGCGGATCTATCTGCAATTACCGACCTATATTATAGTTAACAGTTCACAGAGGTGTTTCATTTTAAAATAAGTTAACATTCATTGAGGATAGCATAAGATGACATGCTCTGGGACAAATAGTTTTATTGTAAACTTTACTCAGCCTGAGATTTCCTTTCTATAAAAGAATTACCAAGAATTTAATCAGTAGTAAAAAACATTTCCAAGTTGTTTTCACATTTTATGATAATTTTCTGAAATTCATTTTTTTCGTAATTAATTCTAAAATAGAAATCATTCTTATTAATCCTTGTTTTAGTGAATCTCGAAGGGACAAAAGTTTGAAAGGTTAGAAGTTAATCAAAGGAAGAACAGTTTCGCAATTCGACAAAAATTTGTCCGAGTAGGACTGGGGAAAAGTGAGTAGTGAAATAGAAGAGAAAAAGAAACGGTTGTTTCTTAATTGTTTCTCTTCAAAGCTGGATGATAGAATGGAATTAAAATATAAGGAACAATCAGATTTTGGATACGGCTTCTCTATTGAAGATGGTTTTCAAGGAGCTTAAATATATTTTTTATTTAGGTTTTAATTGTATTAGAAAAAATGTAAGTGTCTGTTTGTTACTTATGTCACTCTTGTTACTCTTAGTGCTAAAGAAAAACCGTTTAACATAGATCTGTCTTTATTTGAATGGAAAAGGACCAGATTTTATTTTCAAAAGAAACTAAAGAATTACACCAGACAGAGGTATAATCAGATATTGATAACGATGACACAACCTCATAACTGATCCTGTCGGCATAAAATAGGGTACTCTTTTTGTTTATTGAGCTTCACGAGTTCAGCACAAGTTTTGCAAGTAAATAAAAAGGAAGACAACATCAATAACAATAAATAAGAGTTATTTTGTTAAATGTCAAAAAGAAGAAGAAAAAGAAAACATCTGAAGTCAGAGAGAGAGAGAGAGAGAGAGAGAGGGGGGGGAAGTAAACATAATTGAAAGAAAACAAAAACTAAAACGAACCTAAAGAAATGAGAAAACTCCACGACTATCATAATATCCACGAGCGCAACTTCCAGTAGTAGGTTGCATACTTTGGATATTTCACTCAAAATAGTTCCTGGCTATACTTTCCAAAGAATTCCGTGATTTTGGAAGCATCATAAGAGCTTAACAAATGGTAACGCTTGGAATTTTAAAGTACTGACACTCAAAACGGCTATAGCTTTTTTAAAATTCAACAATAATTGTATTTATTTCGATTCGGGTTCAATTTTGCCCGTAGTGTTCATATAATATTAGGTAAAGAGTAAATAAACAATATTTTTCACAAAAAAACCCTGTTGAATGTAAAAAACTAAACCAATTCTTGACCTAGACCCATTGTTCTGATTTTAAGTACAACTCACTTCAACGTAAGACGTAAAATTACTTATTTGATATTCAACTAAAAGTATGTCTATCAATAAAGAATGGGTAGACACAAAAACGTTTAAACCGAATATCAATGGTTAATCCTCCCCCAAAAAGTACATTTAATTCACGAATCCATCGTAAACAAATTACGTCTGCTGCAAACACAATCTCAAAAAGTTACTCTCATAATAAGTTCTATTCTCATTTAAATTTTGTCTTTATCATCAATAAATTGAACTTTGAGTTGAAAAAAACAACGATTTTATTTAAACTACCTGAAATCTGAATTTTTAAGATAATGTAATTGTTTATTAGCTACCAGTGCACATTTCAGAAGTATCATTTACATTTTTACAATCTCAAATGAGTAAATAAATGAAAGACTATAATAAAGAATTCAGTGAAAGAAATCGAAATGCTTCTCATCTTTTATTCCGTATTCTATTCATACCTTGATGTGCAGATGTTAAATATGAAAATAAAGGTTCAGAAACCGTGAAATGAGCCTGAACTGGCAATGTGACTTCGTAATAAACGAGAACATTTACCTGGACTGAATTCAAGTGGCGTCTTTGCAGCTCGATTCAAGTCGAATTGGAGACACAAAACGCAGATTCTTGTAAAGCAGTCGCAAGATACAATACATTGTCATTTCAAATAACATTACATTTTAGAAACTGGAAACCAACCCAAATAAAAACGCTCATTTAAATAAACAACTTTCAGCAATATTTTCCCACTCCATTCCATAAATATAAAAGTCTAGGAACTCACCTTCTTGCCTTACGAAGTTTTCACATTCAGACTGAGTAACTCTTTCCATGAGGAACTGTGTATCTGCCACATTACTGCTGATCTGGACACTTTTCTCCTTGAACCACTTGAGCAACAACGTTGAGTTTGTGTAACTAACTGATGAAAGTAAAAGAGAAAGTATAGACGAGGAAAAATTCTGAAAATTTGTATATTTAAAGTGCCGTGGGCAAATTGAGTAAATTTTTGACAAATATTGTTTTTTGGGATGATGATTCCAATTCAACAATGTACACAGCTCGAAAATGGCTGACAATGCTCCAAAATTGGGAATTCAAAGATGGCTGCCAATCTAAAAAACGTGTGTATTCAAATCACTGAAAGCAAATCGTGTAAGTTCATGGAATACAGTGTTTTACAGGTATTGAAAGGCACCGAATTACAATCTACTGCATTTTTAGCTCAAAATGATCGACAATGCATGAAAATTGAGAAATTCAAGATGGCCGCCACCATAGAGATAAATATGTTTAAGTGCATATTTATTTTGATTGAACAAGGTAGATACTTAAGTAAAATGTGCTTTAGTTGATTTTCATATACAGGGAATATATTGACATAATTTGTTTTTGATTGATTGTGCAGAAACTGTCTGAATTTTAGCGATATCGACCGAAAATGAGTTAGTTCCTCTTCTATTAGACTGGTCTAACTTTCTGTCGTCAGGAAAATAAAGCAGATCTTTCTATATTATTTTAAAGTCTCTGATTGATCACAGTCTAGCAAAAAAAACAAAAACTAGTGGTTGCAGTATTGGAAAGGTTTGCAAAAGCAACCGTTGTTAAGTCATCTACTTCACATATTCCCTAAGGACTGACCATGAAAACGCTGATTCACGAATGATTTTGCACCGAACCTTTGCTGATATGGAATGGTTGTGTAAGGGCGAGATACAGGCCTGTTTTTTCTACTTCTGGCACACTATGAAAGAATGGGATGTACACATCTTTACATGAAAGCTGGGACGTCGAAGGGTTCGAGGTATTTCCCAGGACATGAATTTTGCAGATTCTATTTGTTGATCAAGAGGATACACCACTTGCCTTCCATGCTGTCACTTGCTGTGATACTGTGTTTCAGTTCAGTGGCCACAATGAGGAATCAGCATTAAGTGTGTTCCAAAAGTATTACTCTGATCTCAATGGACTTGGTTAGTGTCCTCTCACAGAAAACTAAATTAACAAAAACGTTGCTCTGCTAGATGTATCATGTACCTTAGATTAATACATGCGACAAAACATGTCAATTTATTCTGTATATGTCGTGCACAGGAATCTCAGCTACCAACCTCAGATGCAGCCAAGTTTCACAACATGTGTTCACACTATCAAGCAAGTGTCCAGATCCATGCACACTTGCGATATCTAGATCTTCTTCCAGTGACGGAAATGGGATGGATGCACTTGATTGGTCACTTAGTGTCACGGCTACTTTCTCTGACACCTATGCCGAAAGCTTACATTACGATCATCTCACGTGGTTGCAAAACGAAATGCATCAATCAACGCTGCAGCTGTAGGAAATTCCGCATTGAATGCATCAAGGTTTGTAAGTACAGAAAGAGTAGCGACAACTGACAGAACACACATGGTGACTGAAATTGAGTTCATATGTTCACCTACAATGAATTCCAAAGTAAGCGGACAAACCCTGACTTATAATGCTCGTAAATATTAATAGATAAGCCTCTGCAACAACTTTAGAGTGCAGAAAGGTATGAACTAATAATTCCTGGGAAGATATCTCGGAAGCATTGCTGCAAATATGGGAAAACTCAGACCAAGCCTGTGACATGAACTCAGTATCAACTGATGAGATGGAGTCAGCGTCGTCCATTGATAAAAAGTTAGCTCAGCCAACAATTCGAACTAAGATGCAGCTCTTTTTTCGTTAGATACGAGTTTCGGGAGTTTCCTCACCTTTTATCGCAAAACCGAATATGACCTTATTTCCCTGATATATGAAAAACTACCAAAGGGTTACCTATCAACCTCAAAGGCAATTCGTGTCAGTGAATGGCATACAGGTTTATCTATGGATATTAAGGGCTGTGCTACTGTGATATACTGCATTCTTACTTACTCCAAAGTAACTGAATTCCTGGACATCTATGATAAACATGTTTCTTTATCTTATTTAGTTTACAAATTGTTCATCACTAAAGGCGGCAAATATATAAAATTCAGGTAGTTTCTGCACATTCAATCCCAAAATAGATTATGGCAATGTATTCCCCATATATTAAAACCTGCAAATGCACATCTCATTTAAATTTCTACCTTGTTCAGTCGAAAAAATTTGTACGTAATTTTCAGGCAATTTCGGCCACTTGTAAGCTGGGCATACAACCGATCTGGTTTCATTACCACTAAATGTTGCTAAAAAACACTTGGCAATAAATTTACGTGAGTTGCCCCCAGGGTCAACATCTCTTGAAAATTGACGAAGCCTAATTGGCATCTTTTTAATCTTTTTGTTCCGTTTTTTTCTTTGAAAAAATGTCATAATCATTTTTACTGTTATATACCTGAAAGATCTGCTGTTTATGCAATGATTCTATCGCTGACTTACCAAAGATAAAGTCATAAAAATTGAATGCTCTAAATATAAAGGGAAATACATAAAGACAGATACCTGCGCCATAAACAGAATGGCACAACGATATAAGTGGGTCAGTCATTCCCCACGCCAAACTTTGTGAATAGATTTGCATTATTTATACAATATTTGCAATATAAATACACCTTGGGATGAAACGTTCTTTTTGTCATTAGCATGAGATGATAAAACGTACAACAAGTGTTCATGGCTAGGTTTTAATTATCATTTTGAGAAATATGGTTTATACTTCTAAAATGTAGGTCGACGCTAATTATTGGTCTAAAAAGAAATTTAGACAATGAAAGACATAATGTTCCTCGTCGCATTTTCGATATCTCGAAGTTATATTATAATTCTTATCCTTATTATAATTCTTATTTTTATCGATATTCGTACACAAATGATTTTAAAGTCAGGAAAACTACAAGAATGATAAAATTGATGCTATTTTGACAAATTATCATCATTATCTTTGTATAAGAATCATCATTAAAAAGGATTATTTAAGATTTATACCAGCAGCATGCATATTTGTATATTTACTGCATATTGTATTCGTTTTCCACTTTCCTACCCCTTTTTTACACCTTCAAATATTGGTTAGGACAAACGTATTTTTTGGAGAAACCTTAATTTATGTTTTGAAACAGTTTGATGGTCAAAGTTCATATATCACCGCATGCGAAAAATCCACGAAAACGAACTAAACAGATGAGCAAATTGAACATTTGTTGACCCTTTCCTAGTTAACATTATCATAAAGAAGAAAGGAGAGGATTTATCGAATGGATAGCCAACAATGGTCAATCAGTCATTAGATAGTAAGGCTCCGACCTTTCTACAGGACAAAAGAAAAACTGCTCAAACAACTTGCTAAGTAGACTGTTTATTCTGGCTTTAAATATGATGCAAACACGCCACGAACTCAATATGAGTAATGAGGCGAAAGACAGGATCGATTTGGCAACATCGAGACGCCTGTCTCCTTGATTAGTAAAAATGGTCATAAAACCTAACAAATCATCGAACCAAAGGAAATAAGCATTCCTTCCAGTTTTGTTGAAGGATTAATTCAAAGGAAACTTTCTCAGATTCATATCGTTTGGGTATCAATGATTTTTAAGCGTGAAAAAAGTCCTTAAAAACAATATTGCAATTGTTTAATTATTTCTTTCACTTTTATTTGTTGTTAGAAAGAATATAGTTTGAAACTCATTAAAAAGACCCAGTACGGATTACTTTGCTCGCCGTGGCATCCACAATGACATTATTAAAAGAAAACTCGACGCCACAGGAATTCCCGACTTTTTTTTTTTTTTTTTGAGGTCATCAGCTAAGATCGGGAAGATAGTAAACACCTGGACGGAATAACCATTTCCCAATTCGCAGCCGGCAAACCACTGACTTTGGATGCCACTTGCCGTGATTCCTTCGTGAACAACAACCTGATCTTGTCGGCCATTGAGCCAGAGGTATTATCTCTGGGAGATGGCAAAATATCGCTCACTGACCAATACGAGTTTGTACTGGTTGTGGTCGAGACATCTTGCTTGATTAGTCCCAACGCATTGAAGCTCATTCGCTGAATAGATTTCAAAGCTATCCAATGACACGACGAACCACGCGAAACCGCCTGGCTCTTTCAGCGTGTACTGATGACAGTCGTTCGTGGCAAAACCTTCTCCATAGTTACTGCGGGAACAGACGCTGTTCTTTGAAAAATGACAAATCTTGCACCCATTTTTTCAAAACAGGAAGTTGAAGGAAAAAGTGGTGTCGCTGTAATTCTAATATCAATGAAAAGTTAACAAGGTGATTTTAAATTTAAAAGTAATTCTGCATTTTTATTGGTAATCACGTCAATTATCCTATAATTGCTGTCCATCAGAATTGGAGTTTTAAAATGCCAAGCCCTTGTAATAGGAAAAAACCTTTGCTATATCAAGTGATGATTAAAAAAATATGATTTCGTCTGAGAAAAAATATAGTTACTTGTAAGACATAATTTATTTGATTTATACCGATAGAAGAATATTGATAAGATAGGTACTGCTGAAGATAAAAGTCACAATTAATTTATAGTAATATACGTAATATTTTAGTATAAAAAATCATATTTGATTTAAAGTAATCAAATAAGTTATATTTCAAGACATTAGTATCTATCCCTAAGTCTGCATGAATCTGTTCGTGTGTATAGTTAGGGGTTGAGATTGGTTGGGCATCTGAGAGAATGATACAGTCTATGCATCGCACAGGGGCCGGGTGCTCGGGTGGGGGGGTAAGAGTTTCTTGAGTAGAACTGTGTATCGAAACTTTTAAGTCGATATAATGAGTCTATCGATAAAATGGGTTGACAGTTGTTCACCGCTGAGTGAACTTAGTATGGCGGGCTATAAAGGGTTAAAGCAGAAGGAGAAAGGATGACTAAATAATGAGTGTATGTGTGTAGGAGGGAGGAATAGCTTTTCCCCGCTTTCTAAAATTCCTCTCGGAGGCCCTGAGGATTAGAATTGTGGGTAGGTACTTTTTTTCTTAAATTCCGGAGTCAACCAAAAACCTATAAAAGTAGACTTGGCAAAATGCACAGATCTTCCCAGAGATAAAAAGGCGTGATATTTTGGAAGAGAAAAATGTAAATAACTTATGTTTATAAAGAAAAGCAAATGTCTCTTCCATAAAAATCATTCGATTCAATAACAAAAGCCATCAAAATTAGTATCTTTTATACGTAATCTTCAAGCTTATTGAGTAAAAGTATAATCGAGGTTTGACTATTTTTATGTGTTAAGACATATTTGTATACTTACAGCTGGCAATTTGCATGTAACACACTTGCTTGTCGAATGGGAAATTTCTCAGGTTCATCTTGCAAGTTAATGTTAGGGTTATCCTGAAAAGGTGAAGATATCGAAAGTATCAAAAGTACTTATCAGCAGCAACAAACTTACGTATCTACCAAGCGCTGACAGATTTCAAAGTTATAAATAAGAAGACATCCATTGGCGTAAGAACGGTTTTTACGATATGACGTATTCTAAAACCGGTACATCTGTGTGCCGCCGCCGGCTAAGTTTACGTGAGTATTTCAGAGCAACTCTTTTTAGGGTCGGAACATGAAAGAACACAAAATAAAACTCAAGATTTGCGGGTTTTATATAACATAAATGAAAAAATTATATTCGTTAAGTTCAGTGGAATGTATCACGATTTCTTCCTTTCTTTCTTATGAATTGGTAAATTTTTACCGACGGTTTTCTAAGCCAGCATGTTATTAGAGTTAGATTTTTTTTCCTGCAAAAATCGATTTGCACTCTTATGAATTGTCCCTGAAAGGATAGAAGCTAATATCAACCTGGGACTTAGCTGCTCCTTTCCGTTTTTTAAAAATCTTTCATTTTTATAACATTTCATCGAACAATCGTATTATGAAGCCTTGTACTTCGATTACAATTTAAATCCTTTTAGATTTCACTAATTACAATAACACATGAATCTTAACAGCATATGAACTTGAAGGGTTACTTTTACAGAAAATAGTGAAAATTAAATGTGATTTAAAATGGAGTGGTGAAAAAGGATGCGTTTCCGTCTGTGTGAATACTTACATACTCTCTTATAGAATATCAACAAACAAATGATCAATTTATATCGGTTTTCCGCTGCTTAAAAACCAACTTGAATGTGACTCATAAAATTATTCAGCGAGTGTTACCAGTGATTTCGGGAGCTATTTCATTGAAGCAGCATTTCGTAAATTTGTCTGTGAATTCCAACATGAAATGATATTTGTAATTATGAAGAGACATAATTTATCAGAGAACAAATTACAAATCCTCGACGGGCAACTAAACGCAATTCTGACAAAATAAACAGAAAATAATTTCTTTTACCGAAGAGTGAAAAGGATTTCCCCCTTTTCATATATTCGCAGCATTCTGTTTGGCATAGTGACGTCGTGAAAATTCGATCGTTTCTCGTTGGGGAAGTACAAGTCTGGAACCCAAATCTTTCCGATGGCGTTCGCATCCAACTCAAGGTAGGTGACATTGACGATGCTTTGTAACATCAGCCGATATTCCGTCCATCGTTGGTAAAGAAACATGCTCAGGGTGAAGTCCTAGTCCGGCCAAAGAAGAAAAGAATAACAAAGAAAGTTTAATCACAAATTCATTTTTTTTCTCTACTTTATCACAGATTCTGGAATAAATAGTATCAATAAGTACGGAAATACGGTTTCTATAGATTTTGCAATCTATGTTCAAGTGTAGGACACACACACACACACGCATATATATATATATATATATATATATATATATATATATATATATATATATATATATATATATATATATGATCAAATTAAATAAAGGATTCGCAGGATTCGGCGAATTCTTTACTTCATCTTATTTTAAGCACTACTCTTACTCACCTTGATGTTTAATGTTGAATGTATCGAGCGCTAAATGAAATAAACCCATCTCACATTGGATACTGCATGATATTATTTCGTATTCCTGATTTGTATTGTATATACATATATGTTTGTATTGCGGATTGGAAGCGATCCGACAGAATGTGGATTGAAGTGACAATTGGAAGGAGAAGAGAAAAACTCAAGAGGAGGTAGGTGTTACATCTCAAATTCTCTCATTATTCTGTGGACATGTTCGAGGCATTTCGACAGGTGACACCTCAGAAAAATTTTCTGTGATCTGCCGCGAATATTTTCTCCGAAAAAGGTGGTTGGCACCTGTCGAAATGCATCGAACCATATCCACGGAATAATGAAAAAAAATTCAGATGTAGCACCTATTTTCTCTTGAGTTTTTCCTTTTCTCCTTTCAGTTGTCACTTTCATCAACAGATATATTCAATGACTACTAATGTTCGTAATTTTATGGTTTGTAGACTCCTGAACATATATCATGTTGGGCAAATTTGTATGCGACACCTCACTTCTTGTTATAATCATTCACTTTCATGAACTGCAAGATTGAAGGGGTGAAATTTGGCATGGGTCGACTATGTAAAATTAGTGTGTTCTCTGTTTAGTATTAAAATTCTTCGTCGTTGATTTTCAATACCAGTAATTGTATGCAAAGAGGAGTTTATATGTGTGATGCAATGAGATGTGTGTATGTATGTAAGAATAGCCTATAACTGGACATGTCATGTCCCTATCTGAAGGCGTTATAAAAGATGCTGTCGAAAGATGAGTAGTCATATTGTTGGTGAGTAGCTGAGGAATTGGCGACAAACATAATCCCGAATTCCACTTTCCCAAATGCTGTTATCCCGAACGTTGATGGGCCGAATTTTAACTTTGGCAGCTTTCATTTTCTCATATGTTCGTTTGCTCGAAAAACAAAGGGAAAAAAATCGAGTGACTGAGCAGGCCTTTCTCCGATACGCCACCATTAAAAAAAACAAAACAAAAAACACCGGTTTATTTTTCTAAGTTAGTGCAGTGCGGGTTTGTTAACGAATTATAAAAAAGGTATCTGTTGTAAATGTAGCATTTATGTAGGTATGTCTACGATTTTTGAAAAAAAAAAGGATTCATTGTTATTAATTGATTATTTACTATACAATAAAATTTCTTTTCACATTATCCTGGGTATTTGGATTATCATAAAAGAGTGATTGAACGGTTCAGACGCATAAATTCGTTTTACATTGGACGTCGTAGATTATTTTAACATGTTCGGGCGAACATTTATGAAGGGAAGCAATAACAATATAAGTAATGTATCTATTTCTGTTTATCTTCCTGAAGAGTTATTTTTACACCTCTGACGTACGATAAGCCCAATCAGGTGTTTTTTTTTAAATTGAAATAAAAAAATATCTTGCTTTTTTCGAACAAGGTTTTGAAAATTGAAAAAAAAATAATGATATTCGCAAGCTGTTGTTGTGCTTTCATTAAATTTTTTTTCACATCTGCGACTACTTGGAGTTGTAAATAACGAAAAAATATAAAAGAAATAAGAGAGTAATTAAGAGAAAAATACAAACAAACATATGAAAAGTTTTCGATGACTTCAGAAAAACAACGTTTTGATTGGTCGAAAAATCAGGCAGTACGTTTTAATTGGTCGAAAAATACCTTTTATCACTTTGTCATTTGGTTCGCTACTTGATATTCCCTTTTCGTTCAAATCGTTCGATAAAAATGAAATCGTCATTTCTCGTTCATCTCTCAGTGAGTGAATGATCAATATACATTTGCAGTTGTTAAGGAATTAGGATAGATAGGGTTTTTTTTAAACTCTAGATTTTCATAACTTATAATTATGAAGACATCTGGGTACTACTTCCCGGAAAAACTGTTAGGAGTTCACTTCACGAGGAAAATGGTATCGAAAGCACCACTTGTAAAAAAGAAAATCAAAATGTACCTTTGATAAGGCGGAGGTTAAATTTCCGAGTTCTTGTTGAAAATAATGATTCACAGATATACATCTGGCAGTGGCCGATGTTTGCAGAAGATTGTGTAGCACCAACTTGACTTTTGTCAAACACATACTGCCAGTACCTTCCTGATTCATGATAAACAACTCAGTGAATCATGATTGTAGAATTTGGCAATATTCCTCAAATTTAGTATCTTTTAGAAGTTTGTGTCATACAATTCTTTCTGGATGAAGCGAAATGCTGTTTTAGAATGCGATTCAACATTTGAAGTTTAGTCTTTATTTATGATGGAATTCTAATGAGAGTCGCTGACTGATTTGCTACAGACATGCTCATAACTACATGTAGAAATTCCTTGATTCATTGCAAAGGTTTGAAATGAGATTTTTAGTATATTTCAAACACCCTTTAGGTGCTTAACAACAAGGATGTATCCACTTGTATTTCAGAGATATCATAACGTATTTAAATGAAGGTATGCACTCGCATGTGCACCCAAGTGGAAGTTCTGTCAGAAATCAACAGAAGATAAGAGATTTATCCATTTCTATAACTAATAACCAGCCAACAATTACAGAAAGTTATGAAGAAAAACAATAAATCATTTTGATAAAATTATTTTTCAAACGAGAATTCTTCATTTCCAATTCTCATTACGGAGAAGTCGTTTAAGAGAAAAAGAAATAGACAAAATTTCTTTGGACGATGAAAAACTTTAGAAATATGAAAGAGGAATTATTCACGATTGGCTAGCCGCGATATTGTATAACATCCCTCATGGAAATAATTTTTTCATCTTCAGTAACAAGTAACATGCTTCGAGCGTGATAAGTTACATGTTCGTAGTAATGACGAGACGCAGTTTACTTGAAATGAGTAAGTATACTTTGTCTATTATCATGTGAGAATTAGATTACCTATTGATAACCCAATGCATTACGTGTAGAAATGTTCTTTGGTAGTTTTGAAGAATTCAGCTGAAGTAGAATGTATTAGACTACTCATCACCAGACACCTACATTTGCATACATAATTTTTAACGGTGCATCCACACACACACACACACACACACACACACACATTAACACATATATGTTTGTTTGGTTGATGCGAGGTGATCCAACAGAATATTGTTGGGAATGACTTTTGGGAGGCAAAGAGAAAAAAAATTAAGAGAAGAGCAGGTGTTACATCTCGAAAAACCTTTTTTATCAAGTAGGCATGTTTCTTACTATGCAACCCACAGCATAGAAATGTTCCCATTTCTCTCTCAAATCTCAAACATATAAACAGTATATAGTTTCTTTTGTATCGCTGCAAGTTTCTCTGAAAAAGATGGCAAGTAACCATCGAGATGCATCGGAACATACCCACGTGATAATGACACCTGCTTTTCTCTTCTATTTTTTCTCTTCACCTTCTGATTGTCATTTTCATCAACACACACACACATGCACACATACACACGCACGCACACACACATATATATAATACAAATCGGGAATGCAATATAATATAATACAATATCCAATGTGTGATGAGTTTATTTCATGGAGAGCTCAATACATTCAACATTAAATATTAAGTTGATATAGAGCCGAGAGGATCTACTACGCAAACACGTCTATGTTTCTGTCCTGTTTGGGATATGTATATATATATATATATATATATATATATATATATATATATATATATATATATATATATAATGTGTAGTCACTTGTCATTTGTCTGATGAGGCGAGGTATCCAATTAGATTGGGAAACATGGATGTTGCTCCGCGACAAGAATCGAGTAAGCAATGTTGGTAGTTGAATCTGTCTCTAATTTGATTGACTTGACTCGAAATTGTCAAATATCCGATGAACATGAAAAACATAATATACTGTTACTATTCTTGCGAAGTCTCGCCAAGCGTCTAGTTCTTACCCCTGATATTTTAAGATAATTAATGGCAAACTTATTATTCATCTCACTACTCTTGCTCAGATATTACCATGATCATCTCATGAACATGATCATGATGATATAGCAGGTATAAAGCTTTTTGACAAAGTTGAAAGTTGATTCACACAATATTAGGGTGCAAATAAAAATATCAATTCTTCCTCAATGAACGCTTATATTACTGAAATGATTTTTATCCGGTAATCTGTAGAAGTAGGTATTTTTAGCTTCGGGAATTCTACGATGTTTAGCCCCATCGTTGAGAAGATGCTGCAATGATCAGAAAATATTCTCTGACCCGAATTACTAATATCTTGTCTGATTCTTAAATCACCGAAAGTATCACAAGAAGTTCAGTAAATGTAGATCCATGTTTTTGCACTGATACATACATTCAAACGCTCCCCAGGAAGTATAGTTTAATATCAGGGATCACCGTTGATTTTACGAATATCAAAACTCATGCTACGTAATGTAATTGATAAGATTGATAAAATTTTCTTATCAACATAAATAGAAGATCTAAGGACAGACAAAGCAGATGTGACAAAGTAAAACTTTTGGAACTCGGATGTACCTGTAAAATTTCTGAGTTTTCAGTTTTTGAGTACGATAGCATAAAAAATGTAACTGCGATAGGACGTTCTGAGTCAAGACTACACTGTCAGGTAAGTTGTAATTGGAACGTTTGCTGGAAAGCCTGTTGCAGGTTAAAAATTCAGTCTCTCGAGAATTTCATCATCTGCTCTGTTTAGATTATATAATTGCTCAAGTTAAATAAAAATGTCCTTCTCGTTCCTTGTAACTAAATTTATTTAACACGATAATAATTGGGGTCCCGCTGCAGTAGATAGGAACTATTGCAAATAATTCTCAAATAATTCCTGTGCAAGTAGAACACATTTTCTTCCCACTGAGCATCTGATTCAAAAAGGTAGTAAAAAAAGAAGGTTGGTGACAAGCAGTGTGTAATGTGTATCCTCGATGCTGGTTTTGTTGTAGTAGTCTCCATAAACGCACCTCCAAAAAACGCAGGTTTTAAACCAGTGGAGACATCCCTGCCCACTTAGTAGTAAATCCAGCATTTATGATATCGATGTAACATCAATGTTTTCTATGCGGTTGAAGATTTGCACCTTACCCATCAATTATTGTCTATTTTTCTTGAAAACACACCTGTTCTACGTTGACAAAAAGTGCATGTACCTATAGATATTTTGCTGCACATATTATTATCATTATTATCATTATTATTATTATTATTATTATTATTATTATTGGGTGAACAATTATTCCAACTTTTTTGTGTCACAATATAGATTCCTTGGCCAAGATTCAAATGATGTCTTTTGTTACTATTTACAAAAGACAACATACAAACAATAAAACACAAATAAAGAGTTATACTCTTATAGACATTTTAAAGACATTATGCGTCGTACATTTTCTTGAACAGAATCATACCCGTTTCTGGCATCGTTTACATAATCATCATCAGCACCATCATCCAAGATTGGTTATTATACCACGTGTATCTCAGATTTGCTGTCACACAAATTCTGTTACAGACTTTGATAGATAACGTTCAATTGTCTTTTGTCACGATACGAGAGGTATGCAATTTTCTTTCACTATAAGTCTTCCAAACGAATTCAACTATCCTAATGTGCCTTTGAACAGCTGAAAGAACCGTTATTTCCCGAGAAAGGCCCGTTAGAATGAGGACCAGCATGGCATATATCTGAGAGAGAGAGAGAGAGAGAGAGAGATGGGGATATACAGAGAGAGATGGAGATAGAGAGAGAACGAGAGAAAAGAAGGTGCTATTTTTAATATCGACTGTAATGTAGGCGGTCGATGTAGACGTTAAATAAATGGTACCTCAATGCAAATCACAGTAAACACATGGATTTGGGCTTTCCATCTCAATAACCACCAAACAACCCGGAAACTTGAGATGAAATGGTGTAATAGAGAGTTAGACAACCACTCACATCCAGTCTACCTGGCGTCACTCTTGACAGAACACTCTCCTTCAAAGAGCACGTAAATAAATTAAAAAAAAATGTCCACAAGAATCAACCTCCTCAGTAAATTAACGAACATTAACTGGAAAGCAGATCCAAACCCGCCAAAACAAACAGTTTCGGCACTCTGTTACGCCATTGCAGAATATCACGGGGGAAATCATGCCATGCAAGCAAAATGGACCCAGCGGTAAAAAAAAAGCATGTCGAATAAACACGGGCACACTCAGGGCAACGCCCCAACCTGCTGTGTACTGACTAGCCAGCATTACATTGCCTCAAATCCAACGAGATGCCATCACAGAAATTGAAAGAGGCCAATAACTTGATGACACAGGCCAACCGCTATACAGTCACCGTGAAACAAGACGACGTCTAAAGTCTCGGAATAGGTTTATGACAGTACAGAGACTGGAACATGCAAAACCGCAGCGTATAGACTAGAGAGGAAGAGAGAGAGAGAGAGAATGACAGCTGTTTTTCCAATGAAACTAAGCTCAATTGAAGACCTGCCCAGAGGGTCGTCTCTTCCATAAAAGGATTGGGTCTTCCCAAATGGAGCCAGAGTTCGAAGAACAAGAGGCAAGCTCCAGAAGTGAGGATTAGTCAACAGTGCTAAGAGTCCTTTCAGCGTGGCACCCCAGACCATGGACTGCATCCTCGTGACTGTTCACTAGGGCGCACAGCAAATGATACAGCTCTCCCATGGGTTCACTTATGACGTAACAAGATACAATAATGAGTTTCCTCAGAACGAAGTTTCCCATAATATCAGCCGAAAATTGATTTCCAAATAATGCGATAAATTGTCATCCTTGTCTAATTTGGTAAATTATGTTACATTCTATTCGTTCGAACATTGTCGCTGCTTAAGTGACATATCGTGGAGGGTGTCTAGATATTGGGGAGTTGAAAGGCAGTATAGGAATGGATAAAAAGTCTGTTCTGTTTTTGTCTTTAGATGGCAATAGAAGGTTTAGTTTTGACTGACTTCATTAAAAAAATTATCATCGTTGTATTGGAGTGCATTTTTAATCGTCGCTGGCATTAGGAGGTTAAGTTTTGACTGACTTAATCAAAAAATTTCATGGTCGTATTTAGTGCATTTTTAATCGTCGATATTGGCGGACTTTTGTTTATTGATTCTTAATCTGAAGATGGGGGAAATGAACGACATTTAAGCCATACTAGAAAGCCTCAAACAAAACTGTCCCAAAGACAGACAGTCAAAATAGGTGCATTGAGTTTCAAGTTGGTTCGGCTCGCTATATATGTATATACGTATGTATGGAAATATCATGCGTAAACGCCGTACCAAAGGAGCTAGAAGGCTGGAATTCTCAGCATTTACTCATTTTATGTCAAGAAATGACTTTTTAACTCCCTTTTTGTTGTGGGGGTCGATTTGCTTTCGCTTAATTGATCCCCAATTTGCACCAGCATTCAAGCTTATTTTTTTCTTTGAATTCAGACTTTCTTATCGACCATTGTCTGACAAAAAGCGGGAAAAGTAACTTACTCATTGATCACCTACTTTTCAATTAATCAACAGAATACAGAATACTACAAAAAGAGGTTGGTCTTATGATGGTCTATATTGAGATAATAACCAGACCTGTTATGCTTTTTTTAATTCTAATAAAGGTGAAAATGTGACTTGATTTATATTAGTTCCCCGTGGCAAATTCAGTGATGAATTCCTCTGTAGGTGACATGGTAACAGATAAGACATGATAACCTCTTGATTTAAGAAAAAAAAAGTCACAAATTTCATCCAAATAAATGATTATATTTTTACATGGCATGTTGATAAATATTATCGCTAAGAGACGGACACGTTTCTATGTATATTTCTGATATCATCTCCCTCACATTCACGTTTTTCAATTCCCTGGCTTACGAATGCTATACTTTACACTGGGCTAATCTAAAATTTGGTCTACAATTTATTCATCTAAGGTTTACAGGGAAGCGTTCGCGAGAGAATTTTACATTGTGTTAATGACTGCTTCAGTAATTTCTTCTCAAATAAACTAAAGAAAGGATCACTATCTTTACTTGGGTAAAGAATCCATGCAAACTATTCAGCAAACAAATTATTACAATAACTGCTATTTTGATTTATTGTATAGGTTCACCGAAAAGATCGTTCGATCATTTTGCTTTTGTCATCAGATGGCATCTGTAGCAATCAGTTTTGAATAACACAAAAGAAAGATCGTTTTTATTATACTGTCACTTCTCTCAATTAGTACAATGGAAGGTAACACTCGATGAAAAGCGTCTGAAATTAGCTAAAAGAAAACAACGTTATATTCTATTAGGATAACGCCAGATCCAAAGTTTCTTTGATGACTCAGTAAGGGTTCTCATAGCTTAGAAGGGAAGTTTCCGTTCATCTGCTGTATCACACGATATTGAACCTTCAGATTACCATTTATTTCTGTCTTTACAGCACTGTTCGAATGAAAAAAAGTCAATTCCCTTGAACAGTAGTTTCGAAATAGGCTAGTGGACCCCGTCAAATAATGCTCAAGAGTCTGCAGCAAAGTTCCCTCTGAAGCTGACATTTGAATTCTTGTGGTAGAGAAACAACATAATCCATCGCACAGCAATCAAAAACAATTATTTTACATAGACATGTACCATGTATAAAAATCCAAAAAGATTTAAACCATTTTAAATAGATATGATCTTTAAAGGGTCAAAAATTGTTTTATTCATAGTTCATTGATTGATAATCTAAGAACTAAATGCTAAAAACAGGGGCTCAAGAGAATATTTCCTCTATAGAGGGGGTCCTCGAGTTTCGAAACCACTACCGTAGAACACTGCAAAATCATGTGGAGCAGCTTTTTGCTGGTGAAAAAAAATCTGTCGGAGCGGACAGAATGTAATCATGAAGACGTTAGAAAGAAGGCAGAAGAATGTGGAACAGAACGGTATGAATGTTATTCAAGAAAGTTGATGTCAAAAATAACAAAATTACTTTTTATACTTACTTAATAAACCGAGAGAAGTTTTACGTTTTCCAGTTAGATAAATCAAGCATTTTTCTCTGTTATTTTTTCTCATTTTTCTCTTCTCTGTTTTCGTTTCTTTTGGAGAAACAGTAACAAAAAGACGCATGTGCATTATTTTAAAGTTATACATCGAAAGAAAATAACTTTGAGAGATATTTTTCCGCTTTGACAAGATTCCAGACAGCTAGGATATTTGAAATTACTTAAGTGGAAAGTTTAGGAACAGCGCTTTATTCTTTGCGCTTGGAATATGACAGGTGTGGATAAAATGCCAAGAACTTTAAAAGGGGAGAAAAATATCATAGAGAAGTAGAAACAGCTAAAAAAGTGAAATTAAAAATAACGAAAATTAAACAAGAATACGCTTTATCATAACTAGACTATATACCACTCTTAATGAGGGGGAGTAAATTGCTGTAAAAAAACGCTGGTAGACAGATAGATGAAAATCGGATAGTGTTTAATTTAATTTGTTTAAAAAGTGATTGATTATCCCTCTTCACACAGGTAGAGAGAACGGGGCTAACGTTAAAAAAAAAAGAGAATGCTAACTTAGAAAAAAGCGTGGCTTAATGTAAAAAAATGAGGGGAGGAGGCTAATGTCTAAAAACGGGGTATGGGGATAATGTTAAAAAAGAGGGAGCTCATGTAAAAAAAAGGAGAAGGTAATAGCCAAAAACCTGCTTCGGGTCCAATTTGTGACCACGGACAATTTCACGATGTGGTTCTTCGTTTTTGCAATCATGGATGTGCAGATGTTTGGTGTATTATAGGAAGATAGTAAATTCTTACGTAAGCGTAGACACTGCTGGAAACGAAATGAATGACCAATTTAAGATGAACTTACATTGTAATGAACCCCCCCCTGCTGAAAACATATTTTGAAGTTTTTTTCTAAAAACTAACACGCCACAAATCACCTCCAAGGTCAAGTTTGTGACCACAGAAAATCTCATGGTGATATGTTGTGCAATTCTTGAGTATAATGATCACAGACATCACGGACATTTGATGAATAATATGACAGGTGTGGCTAATTTGCCATTTTCTTAGGCCAGAGTGAACGATGCAGGACGTGAATTAACGTAAAATGTAGCCTAAATCTTCACTATAAAATGAATCCCCCACTAAAAACTTTTAGGGGGTTAATTTTTCAGAACTAAATTATCAAAAACCTACTCCAGTGTCCCGTTTATAACCATAATCAAATTTGTTCACAATGGCTCCGAACGTTCCTGAGTTTGGCGTTCATTTGTTAAATTATAGTAAGATTTAGTTCTTCTTGTTTTAATATTTGAAATATTTCTGGTATAGATAAAAGAAAAAAAAACTACTGGGAATCTTTTCTGTTGATTCTTACTTCCTAAATTTCAAAATAATCTCTCAAGCATATTTTAATAAAAAATTTATTTCACTACTTACCATTGTAGCTTCGTTGATTGAGTCTATACTATTAATCATAATTTGACACGTAATTTCTGTCGGTTTATCTGGAATGAAAACAGATCGAAAATCAAAAATAATACCTGAAATAACCTGACATCATTTATCGATTGCATTAGTTTGGTCTGTCTAAAACGGAACATAGACAGTCGAGAAAAGATAACAAGCATATCAGACGAGACAGCTAACAAAAAATTGATTAGTTGTATTAACATTCATTATTAATAGTTTATATATAACAGAATACCTTCTCGTTTCTATATGAATCATTCGTCAGTAAATACAATAGAAGTAATTTTCGCAGACATATATAGATATAAATGATTGTACATCATAATATGCGCCATATTTTATATCATTAAAGTAGTGGCGGACCAAGGCAGGGGTTGGAGGGGTAGCCCCTCCCAGGTGACACCTCTGGGGTGGGGGGTTGATATCGAGACGACTGTCTAAAATTTGTTCGTATAGCTTCTAGTTAATAATTTTTTCTAATAAAGAATAAGTCCGTCTACACAATATTCCCGACAGTTCTCAATGAATTTCAATCAAATTTCGCGAGAGAGTAGGCAATGGGGCAAGGAAAGTGATTGCTAAATTCTGGAGCGGATCCAGGAATTTTTGACGGAGAGATATCTTTCTGTTTTTTTTTTTCAATAAATTTATGCATACTCTCATGACTGTCCACACAATTTCTCCGATTTCAAGGACATTTAGGGGACAATAGGCGGAAGAAGTGATAGAATTTTCGGTAAAATCCATGTACAATTACCTCCTCTACGTCATAGTTATGTATCTGAATCACATATAATCAACAAAAGTACTCATCTGCCTATAGGACATCCCAAAAATTTCGCAATGAATTTGAATGAAATATTGTTGAATTTTACAAGGTTTGTTCAGCTGATATATTAAAGATAATTAGAAGACTTCCTGCAAAATTTGGTTTGATCAAGTAAATCAAGATTCATACAATTCCACTACGCAACGGATTTCAGTAGAGCTATCCCCATTCATATGCACACACTCACATGCGTTTGATTCTTGACCTTTCGCTCTTTTTCACTTTAAAACTGCGAGGTCATCTCAGTAACTGTTATATCCAGAAATATTTGAATATTTCGCGGAGAAAAGATCAATTATTTTCACTTGTATACCAACATCACCACCACTATTGATACTGTCACGATGTCCATTGGTCGAAATTAGAATAAATTGGAATGCCTGAACAATCTGCAATTTTGAACACAAGGAATCAAAGAAAGAAGAATGACGAAAAACTGGAATCCTGATTAAAGAAAGGACGAACTTTATTCTGACGAAATCATCCAGAACAACGGATATGCCACAAAGATCATGGCTGTGTTAATTGCTTGAACAGCCAAAGCTTTTGCTTTGTATGTACATCACACAGGCGTTAAAATTACAGACGCAAAGTTCGATTATGTCTGTTGAACTAAAAATACCGTTCTGCCACTTGATGGTCAGGATATCACTGCCATCAGTTTTTGATTGAATTTTACGACAATAGTTTGCATTTGTCTTTGGGTTCAATTTGAAATGGAAGCATTTTTAAGCGGAGCTTTAACTGTTGCTAACCAATAACTCAACTATACGATGTATTATACGGCGCTGTTGCTAGGCTTAGCGTTTAAAAAGGATCCCGAAGAATGATGAGTAAAACGGAATCCAGATTGAAGAAAAGGCGAACTTTATTAAAAATTCAATCACTTCTTTTTTAGCCAGAATTTTCACTGAACTAAATACGAAACTACTAAACTAAACGCAAAACCAAATCTAACCATAAAACTAAATACAAAAATACTAAAGTTGTCCAATATCCGCTGACGCTGCTTCCTTTTAGCTCCAGTTATAAAAAGAACGTTTTTCTGTGCTCATTCACCGTACCCGCCAACGCTGGTAGTGTACCCCTGATTGCACATCTCTCTTTACTGTGACTCATATCGCGTTTAGCTATGCTATTTTCCTTCCTGGTGTTGTGACTTCTTAATTCCTGACTTCTACACCAAATGCTTTCGGTAGATAAATATTGATGTGTGTATATTATGTCTTCAGAGCCAATAATGTTTCTAAAGTACAAGCTCTCGGCAGATATATTTGCTGTGTATATTTAGCATAGAGAGCTCTGTTAATCCTCTTCGTGTCTTTGTACTGGATCCTCGTTCTCGATAACATTCTGGGGACAAAAACTATCGGAACACTCAATTCAGTATCTTTGCTTATCTCTGCTGCAAAAATACAGAAATGATTCCACATAAGGCTATGTCACATTTCATTTCTATTCCTGCTGAGTAGAGTAATAATTAATACTCTTTCGTGTATTTCCTGAATGAATACTGAATGAATCCTCCTTATAAATAATTACTGAGTTATTATGCCGGGAAAAACAATTGGACTGAATGTTTTATGTTTCCTTTCAGCGTCAAAAAAGTATTTTCATATCTCGTCATATGAGCTTTCTGCGTCCTTTATTTGTATTTAAGAGAACTCTCTTTGTTTTAATCATTTTACCATGTGCGTCTTAACATTCAAAATAGCTGCACGTGTGGTTGAAATGCCCCCACGTGTTAGTAACGAAAAGAAATGACAACAGCATCTTCTTCAGCTTCTTCTTGTGTGACGTCACAGATCTAAAACATTCAATCATCGAACAATACGAATTTCTTGAATAAGGCTTAGATGATTACTGTTTCTGAAAGAAAAATCTAATCGTAGTCGTATCATTGATTCAAGCAAGTGGGTAAAAACAACTAGAGAATAGGTTTCTATTATAACCTTCATAACATGATAGGTACGTACATCAACTAACTAGCGTGCTACCGGGAGGGCAGCTCGCCCCGGGTAACACCATCAGAGGGGTGATACCATGTTGGTTTAGCAGTGCGAAAATTCAACATTAACTGCTCACTTTTAGCGCTATTCATCAGCAATTTTGGCCAAACTTTAGCTATTTCCTAGTCATTTTTGGCGGATATAGCCATTACAATGGCCATGAAAAGGCCAACTTTTTTCTAGCGTGGACTGGCGTTTTTGACACTTTTTAAGTCAATTTAGCGTGGAAAAAATTTTAGTTGGCAACACTGGCGGTTTCATTCTGAGTAACCGCCCTGGGTGACAACAACTCTAGAAACGCAACTCATGTTAAGAAATGAGTTTATCACTGAAGCAAACAACAGAAAGTTGGGTTCTTAGAGACGAAAGTCAATACGATAAATAAGTATTGAAATAATTCCCAGCGACATACGGGGAGGGAGATATCGGGCCGGAGTTATTAGCCGAGAAACATCACGAGGAAACAATAATTGTCGGATAATGACCTAAAAACCTAAACGGCAAATCTGACAGGCGTTCCGTAAGAGAAGTAAAAAAAGGCCATTGAATAAACAAATGTCGGTAAAGAATTGAATTCTTGGAGAACCTGATATGTATGGTGGGAAGTGATTTGAGAATTAGCCATTATCGGCCACGGTAGATTGAATATAAGCTACATTATGAAGTTGATACAATAAATTATACTGATTTGTTGAAAGGTTGAAACCGTTTCAAAGATTATAGTTAAACAGTCTTGGAGTAGACAGGCAAATATAATTTAGGAACAATTATTGAAAGTAACTTTCTTTATAGCGATTTTAGACACCCATCCCAAGCCTGGCCTTTAAGAGGGAACACTAGTCGGTGTAATTATTTTGTAAAGGAATGTCCGACTGAATTGGGTAGAGAAATTATCGTAAGAAGGAGTAATTAGTGAGCCATCTGGCCACAGAATTACGAGAATTTCTATTTCTGTTGATCTGTAAGCCCTTGAAGGAAGAGAATAAAAACCCCACCCGTGCAATCAAAAATAACGATTGACGAGATATTCAAGCAAGTGCGGATAGGGAAATTATCACGAGTGTTATCAATGGATCTTAAAGGTTTGCTGGTTTGAGAGTCAGGAATTTTCACTTATGCGTAAACCTTTCGAGTGGGGGAGTAAATCCCGTCCGATATATGGATGTATAAGTTTACCAGACGAATTTTGATTTAATGTGTATGAAGTGATAAACGAGGAAATTAAAGTTACAGATTGTACAACCCATATACATCGGCCCGAATTTGGGTTCCACATATCCCTATATAAACTGAGAGATTCTCACCAGTCAGTTAGTTGGAGTTACCGAGTTATTAGTCGGAGGCATTTGTCTGGTTTGCCAGTAAATAGCCCGAACTAGTGACGATTTGTAGTCTCAAACCGAAGAACCTGACCAAATGAACGAACAGCATAAAGACCAAGAACTTATAGGATTTTATACCAAAATCTGTTGACTGAAGTTACAGGATGGGTTACCAATCGATTGTAACCCTGCCGAGTAAATACTTGTTTTTTTTATATACTCCAAAGTTGATCTTTTTCTTTTTTTTCCTTTTGTTGTGCTGCGTTGCCATGTGGCCCAACGGTTCACTGGTGTTTCCACCAAATACTTCGCTAAAAATCTTCTCATGATCTTTGACACAACGCGAGTCGGCGGAACGACTGGTGGACGGAGATAGACCGGTCCATTGAGATTATTGGTTGTACCGGAGACAATCGGCCAAAGTTCGACTAAAGCAGTGATTGTATTTTGTACATCTCAGCCGAAAATATGTCCCAAACTTTTTTTCTAGAAATGTCAATGTCTATTTTGAAGTGAATCAGTCACCTTATCATCCCTGGGTATCTAAAAAATGCTATTTGTTCCACGAGTTTTGTTCTAACTAATATTTGTTGCCTGCGTCACTGTGTTCCAGCCAATACATTCGAGGAAGGCAGAAGAATGCATCTGCGAGAACGCAGTGACAAAACCAAGACTAATCAGGATATCAGTCTACACAAATCATGGAATGGCGATAAAGATTCATTTAAGAATTCAAGAGGAAATGATGTTCATTGAAAAGAAACAGAAAAAAAACCAGAATTTTATTCTCCATTGACATCCTTTTATTATTCCATAACAAGTGTAAACTACCGAACCGCATCATCGATTTGATAACTATCTGATTTCATTGCTTTGTCGGAAAAAAAACCACGATGAAATGGATATGTAAAATTGTCTAATGCTAATAATTGAATTTATTTTTAGCAGAGTTGCAACAGATATCTTTGTAAGCACTAAGATAGCATTGCGCAAGGTAGGCTATTTGTTTCGTTAATATTAAATGGCTGGATACTTTCCAGTTAAAATTTCGTACACATGTATGCGCGTGAATATGCACGCGTGTTTATTTACGTGTGCTTGTATACAAGTGAAGCGATCATTAAAGGTGTTTTTTTTCAAATGTATGCATATATCAGATTTCCCCTGTCTATGTCGATCTCTCCCCCTGCCCCACTCTCTATCTATCTATTATATATGAACCATGAGGACAAAAAAGCAAACAAAAAAAAACCTTCTGCCGATAAGTTACTCATTTCTCTATTCATCAACCTTCTGCCATTCTAGCCGCTTGTTCTACACTTGTCGCTGCAAATATTGTTGGACTAATGGCTGTTTTGGCGAGTGAAGTGACCGGATGATATTTAAAGACCTCAGAATATTTCTTTACATCCATCGGGGATTTTGATTGATCTGACCAGCGAGTCTTCATCTCACATTTCCCCTATGGCAATTATCGTACATACACACACCGTGCGCTAATCGTATTACAAGAATTGTCAGTGAGATTAATCAGTAATGTTACCATTCTGAGTGAGCAATTTCGATAAGTGGAAACATTTGTATATATACACGTCGCTACACAATACAAACTCGTTGACGCTTTGTACTTATAACAAAGTTATGCACACATTGTGAAAAAGCAAGCTCCGTGAAATTCTATACTAGCTTTGTGTATTGTGTATAATTATTAGTAAATTCAGGAAAGCAACCAGTCGTACAAGATTGCTAACACAATTTTCTACTTGATCCGTAATGTGTTGGGGATTTTGCTTTGATACTTATACTAAAGATCTATCGCATATTACGTGAGCGAACGGATGGGCAGGGTGGCTGCAATGTGCGTTGGTAAGAATATTTATCACTTTAGGGTTCATGCCTCTGTGGACAACGTGAAGCTAGACAAGAAATATGTCGGATTCTTTACCATTTAGTTGATTTGCTCGCCTCCTACGTCCTTGCTTCTGTTTAACATTGGTTGCTATCAAACAAAGCGATGTAGATTCTAATCTTTTTTATATGGGCGCTTTCAAAGTTTTTTTTTACTTTAACTTTTTCTCTTCGAACTTGAAAGTTTCCTTTCAAGAAGGATAGGTTACAAGCCTAACGTTGTTGTTGTGTCATCAGTCAATATTAATATTACTTAACATCTATTTCAACAGTTTGAGCTTTTTGAGGGAAAAGAGCTTCAATTTGATCAATCGTAAATGTGGGGTGTTCCATCATGATGGTGAACGGCCCCACGCAAAAAAATATCTCATGAGAAAATTTTGGAGACCTTGGCTGGGGAAAATTCTATACTTTCCTTATTCTCAAGATCTCGCTCCATTTGATAAGCACCCTTTCGGAGTTTATAGAACCATCTCAATGGAATGATTCTTAAAACATATGAAAAGTTGAAAATAGACTCTCTGCGTTATTTTTCTCTAAAACAATTTTTCTTTGCAACAATACCATAAAGTTAGTATATCGTATGAAGGAGGTTATTTATAATGTTAAAAACAATATTAAGTTCTAATTTTAATTTTCTGATATTTCTTCTGGCTCAAAATTCAGACCTAACCTGAGAAATTTTACAAATGTTGACTTGGGTATCAAGGTAAAAAAAAGTGTCCTTCACTTTTGTTTGATATTGGTGGGCCTTCTGCAAGGTTACAAGTTACTTAGGGATAGAAATTAAAACAAACTTTTGTCCAAAGAGTTTTTCGGACGATTAGAGTCCCTTTTGTTCTTTGTGTTGTTAACATGACGTTTCGGCCGATCTATTTAACGGCTTTCCCCAGGTGTACTATCCGATTGAGATGGTCGTAAACATAATTTTTACTGAAGGTGGTGAACAGAATTTTCCCATGGTAGCTGCGCTACAATGTTGTATTGGGGTGATGTCGTTACCTTTCTCTTTCCTAGTTAAATATAGATTTCCACACCTTATCCCTGTTGACTAGTGGAAGTCACATCACAATAACAGTGCAGATTCAAAATTGGGTTGATATATTTGGCATTAAGAACAAACAATGATTTTCTTGTTTTATTTATTTATATTTTTATTCTATGTACTCCCTATAAAGGTTACAATTGGTATCAGCCACTTATTCTGTGCAGTCATCAGAGCTTTTTTTCGAGTTGGCAGAGTCAGTTCTTAACTTATTGCTCCAGTGTTTCTTGCAACAAATATCAGCTGCATACATGAGCATGTAATTCAATATAAATATGACTCAATTATATATGTATATATATATATATATATGATAATTAAATATATACTCAATTATTTAATTATTGATATATATTTGTATATTCAATTATCATATATATATAATAATCGAGTCATCCACAGACAGCAGTTTCGTTGCATTACAACTCTTCAGTGTGGCTATAGACTATCCATTATCCCATCCAGTACCACGAGGTAGGACCGAAACCTTCGTTTCAGACCCAGTGGCTGGCATTTTACCTCTGCTCTACGCAGAACTAGACGGCCACTAAGGCTGAACTTGAGCAATATATTTACTTACGCACCATTCCCCATCCACCAGAGTTCTCTATTCCAGAGTTAGAATATATATATATATATATATATATATATATATATATATATATATATATCAAATAGTTTCGACCTATGGTCATCATTAGAGGAAAAATGGGCAAATGGTAGAGTTAACAGTGGTAAATCCAAGTTATAGTATTTCTGCCTGCCTTTTTTTAAGTAGGCATCTCATATTTCATCTAGTAAGGTATGACCTATCTTTTATCTGCAATGCATCTTATATTTCATCCCTCTACTCCATTTATGTATTCAGTCGGTCGCTGGAGTTTTTCCAAAGGGTCATCGGTGGAGTTAATTGGTTTTTACATAAAAGGGTGGATGAGAGATATACTATCATGATTCTATTTTTGTGTATCACTGCCTGGTTCCATTTGGTCTATTCCAGAGATAAACGTTTTTCAAGTGTTCGCGTGTGTGTCTTGGGAGGATGTGATATAGAATTGACTTTCAAAGACAATAGAGGATATTGCAAACTTAACGAGGAGATATTCTGTAACAAATTTGTTAAAACATTTGGTGCTTTAAATTGATTTGAATTCAAGTACGTGTTCAATTTTTATATCAAATATCCATTCAGTTTATAATACTTGATGTTTTATATTTATATTAAAGTTGTTAAAATCAGTTATCATGTTTGAATTGGGTGTTTGGCTGGGCGGGGTGAATGTATCTTTTGAGTGTGTTCTTTTAGAAATATGGCATATTGTATTCAGTTGATGGTGTTTTTGCGAAGGTATAATGTGATGTTCTTTGAGTGATTTAGTTTATCATAGAAACTAATTGGAGATAGGATTTCAAGTCGTTAAACCCATCTGTCTTCGCAGGATGTTGTCCTAAGAGTACTAGTTAGTTGTGGTCTATTGATTTTATTCCGTATCGATGATTATGGAAAACTCGAAAAGGCAGTAAGATAAAGCGATACCAGCTCAACCAAACTCTTCACAGCTTACATCGAAAATGAAGGAATCTAAATAGACGGCAAATACTCAATTATCGTTATATTTGCTGAGGACAACGTCCATTTTGAAAAAAAAACCTTAACCATCTCCAAGTAATGCTAGACGAACTGAACGAAGAGAGCAAGAAAGTTGGACTACACATGAACTTGAGTAAAACAAATGTCATGTATAACAAACATGTTGAGAATGAAGTAATAAAAAGTCTAAATCGAAAACGCAGACCTAAAAAAATGGATCATTACATTACCAATGACAACAATCTTAAAAGGAGATATCAAGCGGAGAATCACTCTAGAATGGCAAGCTTTCGGTAGAAAATATAGCAAGAAAATACCATCAGTTTCAAAGACGAGGATCTACAACCAATAAATTCTCCGGGTAGTCACCCAGGGAGCTGAAACATGGAACCTAACCGAAAGATTGATCCTCTAACTGAGAACCATACAACGTGCACATGAGAGAATCATGCTCAACATCATATGGAGAGATCACAACCGTTGGACATCAACTCACAATGTGGATCCCTATATACCATATGGGAGACCGTAACCAGCAAAATATAATATGGCGTGACTAAATAGACATGTTCAGGAAGTATTGGCTCCAGGATGCCCATATTAGAAGGGTTTTGCAGATCCTGGGGAAGGTCTATGTCCAACGACGGACTCTGAAAGGCTAATAATGATGAAAAGGCCATCCAGATTTCCCTATGTATTCTTCAGAGCAACGTATGAATTCTAAAAAGAAAATAACGTGTTTACTCATACAATCAGATTCACGATAGATTTTATAGGTTTTCCTTGCTGTTGAACTTGTGAATGAATAGGTAAATCTAAAATGTTTGAGCAAAGATTATTCTTATAATGCCGTAATAACTGTTCTTGCAATGTCTTTTTTTATTTTCAAAATTTTTTTTACAGATAACTATCGTTATTACTACTGATAATTTCTTTGCTTTATTTATATGTTTCTCGATTATATCATGGCTGTATCCTCTCTCAATGAATTGTTGTTTGAGTCCGTTGTTATGTTAATTCAACTCTTCATTAGTGGAAGACATCCTTCTCAGTCTTAGTACTTGTGGGTAAGGTAAGTTTCCTTTGAGGTGTTTTGGGTGGAAGGATTTAGAGTGGAGATGTTTATGGATGCTAATGGATTTTGTGTAGATGCATGCATGTATATATGCACAAATTATATTCCTGAAATTGGCATTATAAAGTTTGAAGCCGACATTATTAACTGAAGTCTGTCATTGTAGACCTGGGACAGTCATTTATCGCTCCATAGCTTTCTGGGTCAACTGTGATGTCCAACGCGACACTGATCTAATTAGTACCTCCCAATAGTCATTTATGGAGCTGAAACATGGGTCCTAACCAAGAGACTGATCCTCAAATTGAGAACCATGCAACGAGCACATGAAATAATTATGCTGGGCCTCACATAGAGAGACCACAAGACAGCACAGTACATCTAGAAGAAGGCAGGAGTCAAGAACATCATTGAGTCCAGTAAAAATCTCAAATAGCAGTGGGCTGGCCATGTTGCAAGAATGGCGGACAACCGATAGACATCGCGACTCACGACATGGATCCCCCGAGATTACATGTGCAACCGAGGCCGACAGAGTATTAGATGGAGAAATGAGCTAGAAAAATTCAGAAAATACTGGCTCCGCGATGCCCACGATAGAGAAGTGTGGTGAATCCTGGGGAAGGTCTATGTCCAATGACAGACGTTTAAAGACTGATGATGATGATGATGATGATGATGAATGTTTGCTGACACCAAAGTAAATGATCCCCATCATCATTGTCTTATACTTATCGCCATTATAGTAATTTCAGCCATCTTAGCCCTCGTCATTGCGTTAAAAAAATGGGTAAAGTAGTTTGCGTAAAATAATACTTGAGGTTTATTTTTTTAGATATCGGCAAGGATGTAAGTAGTTGCGTTTAATTTTTTTTTGGACTGAGAGGAATGGTATCAGTTAAAATGGGAGATGAATATGGAGTAAGCCAATCACTTGCCCTTACACAGGCTTTTTGAAATCTCTCGTGCCTGGTTGGCTGGTCCGTTAAAACAAAGAAGTCTGAATCTTTTGGCGCAAACCATGTTGGGAAAACAGAGGAATAGGAACGGACAGTCAGTCCTGCCACAAAGGGGTCACACTTTTAGCGGTTCAGTCACGAACATTGTAGCGACAGTGTAGCGAGAAAGAGATAGGATTGGCCGTTCGGTAGGTGTAAGGAAGTCAGTTAACGTTGATAGTAGTAGTTAGTTTGAGATGCCTTTAGAGTTTTCAAGAGTGTTTTTTCCACGATATATTTTAACTTGTTAGCATTCAGTTGAGGGGAAAAAAGCTTTACAGTCATTTGTATTCACAGATAAGGTTACATGTTCCCTGCCACATCAATTGTAAGCAATAATGCTTTAATGCAGAAATGAGACTCAAAAACAGTTCATGAGGAACTTCAGCATCGGCCATGTGTGAGAATTAACTTTACATCTGAGCCACTTTTATCCTTTTCCGAATCTGATATTTTTCTCGTCCTCCATGTTAGCAGAGATTTCTCTTTAATGTAGCGACCTTATTGCACTATGAAGTCTTTTCTTTCTATTTGTACTTGTTTTGTTTGATTTGACTTGGACACGGTACCGGTGTCTGTTCAAGTGTATGACTTTGTCTCCGTATGGTTTGGAGTTATAAGTTTCTCAAAGAAAAGACTTTCGGGTTTAAAACTTGCTCTGTTAACTTCATTTGTCGATAGTTAACAAGAGGGGAGATCTACGACCTTCTATTGAAATGTGCACTCTAATACAATTTAGATAGGACGAATTAGTTTCGGCTTAATTACCTCGGTATTGCAGTTTTATAACATGTAATACAAAAACAAGTCCATTTCAATCTGAATTCTTTTTTTTGTGTGTGTCGGCTATTAGTACGTGGCACATGCACAAATTGATTCGTCAATTGTTGATATTTCTTGAATGCAAAATTTAACGCCATTATGATATCCCCGTGCTTCGTCCGGTGATTCAAAGTGTCAGGGATTGTGATTACAATCCTCACAGAGTTCCCCATAATATAATTACCTTTGCTAAATTTCAGATGAAAGTAACCAATAATTGAGGAAATTAGCAGATTGTGGTATCATTTGTGGTTAAAGGTTTAGGATATATGATAGGCTTATGTCAGATTGTTGTAAAAACAGTGACTGACTAAAACTCATCTGACAAAATTAATGCATCAGATTATCAGGGCCAGAAAATCTCTGCTGGAAAACAATGGACTTCAACTTGGATCATAGACGAAAAAAAAAAACGTTACTCACCATAATTAAATTCGGGAGGAAAGGCTTTTTCATATTTTGTCATTTTTAAAAGATAATTCAACGCATCAGATCTGAAAAAAAATAAGAATATAAAAAGAAAATTTTAATCGACTGTCAATCCAAACAAATCAGCAAATGTCGTAATAAGGGTTAATTTTTCAAAAAATTATTCTCTACTTTAAATGGTTATTGTCTCTTCTCAAATAGTTCTATATCATAAAACTAAATAAACAGATTAACATAAATATTTACATCATTGATCTCATCATAAACAACAATAGCCCCGACTCAAAATGCAAGTATTGCACACAGCATCGAAGAAAACTAACGCCAATAGCGAAAGGTTTGTATCAGTAGTTCAACCGATGGATTGGTCGATGAGAAGTACTGAGAGAACTTACTCAATTGATTGCTTAGGAAGTTTGTAATAGGAAGAGAAATTTTATTGAAAAAAAGCAAGTTTATTTCCTCTAGGATCAAAATTTTGCCAAGAAAAGCAGTAATAACAATAATAGCAACAGAAATAATAAGCCTTTGGAAAAACAACTTCAAAGGAGATAAAAAAAAGTATCCAATTCTTGTTCGAGAATTTGGAAGAACAAAGAAAGCAGGAAACTTGAGAATTACGTTCTCTTCATAAATGCTACAACGTTAGGAACCATCCAGAATTGATGAGCAAAGAATCAAAACAATTGTCACAAAAATAATACAAAGAAGGATATCAAGAAAAACAAGAATGCTTTGAAAAGCGCAAAAAATGTTTCTACCAACGAATTTTTTATACGAAGATTAGGAAATTCCTATTCATGAATTTTTATTCAAAGCGTCTTTGGTCATTACATAAGTAATAATGAAACTAATGGTAATGATAGCAACAATAAAATGAATATGATAATATTCAGATGTAATCCCAAGTTATTCAATAAAGAAGAATTCACTGAAAACGTCCCTGTTAATGTTATGAATATAAAACTTCAAGGACCGTAGACTGCAGAATCACTCATTGCACATAAAAATGTACTAATTTCTTCAGTGAATTTGAAGGAAAAAGGAAATATAGAAATACAATGATTAAGATTGAGATCTATAAAAAAAGTATATGAGACTGGGAGTCGCCCTCAGAATTATCAAAAATGACAAAATAGGAATCCTGGAGAAGCTAGAGTCTCCGCATCCGACGATGCTACCCATTGTAGTAGGAATATGGAAAAAAGCAGAATGACAGAAATGTAAGTTTTATTAGTGCTATTCATCTACTAACAAAACATAAAAAAACAAGTACTGTATATTTTTAAATATAAGTCAATAGAATGTATAGTACTAGGTCAAATTAAAGTGGAAAAACCAAAAGAATCCAGTGATCGAACCCAAAATCATTATCGAGGACTTAGCGAGGGAAAACAACACTGAAACAAACATAACTTGGCTCCATTTTTATTTTCTTGAACACTGACTAAACATGAATATATTGCAAAATAGATTAACCACAATTTCATGTAAAATCAACACAGGACCACCGTTGGTCATTTGAGTGCCCTAAGCATAATTGATTTGTGGTGCTACCCACAGGAAAAAACAAAACAAAACACAAAATGCGATTTTTAAACCGATGTGATCTATTTTTCAAACTTTGCAGGGACAATAAAATAATTAAAAAATGAACCAAAGAAAACTATGTTATTAGAGAAAAATACAAGTTGTCACACAAAAAGGAGGAGAGGTTAAAACACTTTAGAAGCGTTGCAAAGGCACAGATAATCAAGCATGTAGGCATTTTTCAGCAGTTGTGGGAGGCTCAACAGAGCCTCTGCAATAGGTTATCTCATCCTCAAATCTGTAATTCACTGATCTGTTCAGTAACCAAAATGCAGCTGAGGTCAGAAAACGGGAGCCTTAGCTCTCAATGGCGTGAAAATAATGATAAAAGCTAATAAAGAGATTTGTTTTCCTTTACAATGTGCTAGTTGTAAGACGGAGACAACTTGTCGCCGAGTCTTTTAACAGCTTCTAACAACTCTCAGAGGATATAGACTCAGTAAACAAAGTTGGCAATACTAGTATAACATGATGAGGAGAAGTAGATTATCAGTTTAACGATCAGTCGCTGAAAATGAATGAAAGTAAGTCAAAGTGGTAGTCTGCGAAATCTGAGTCTTTTTGTTTTGTTTTGGGGGTTTTGTTTGGAGTAGGGCCATTTTTTGTACCTGTTTCCAGAAACTTGATTACCAGATGAGTTTTTCCAGGAAAGATCACCACATACTGGGTATTTAGAGAAAGAAATGGAAAATCTTTTATACACTCTGTACAGATTTCAGAGGGGCATGTCTACATTTCCTGGTGGTAAGATCATTGATTAGGTCATCATACGGCAACTTCTTCTGATTCGGGAAAAACCACTTGAACGTTCCTGGACTATTGATGAACTTAGGTATGTTTTAACGAGTTTGAGTTTTCGAACACCGTGCTCAGCAAAGGCAATTGTAACTGTAACAATCTATAGAGAAATCCATGAGTTTGCGTGGAGGTCTCAAAGTTAATTCTCAAGTAAAAATGTCAGCATCTCTGGGGCAGCTGTCTGTGGCGATAGTTGTGGCGGGGTCATGAGTTCCTGTGTCGTCTCATATCCATCAACATAAGCTTTTCCCTTTGCAGTCAACGTCATCTGCACTTCAGTGAAATGTTTTTGCAAGTCCTACTTCGACCAACTTGGACTTTGCTGAACTGAAGCAGCACTGCGAATCAGTCTTTGACCTGGCCCAGTGTCTCAAACCTTGGAGTGACACCAAAGCAGCGTCTACAACAGGTTGAAAAATTATATCTCAAGCCTTTCGAGGACACTAGTGATGGGCTCATCCGTAGGCTTATATGCAATCTACATTTTAGTGCTCCTGAGTGTTCTATTTTCCAGCTCTGTTTCTATGTTCATGATGTCACAGAGGTCCTTGGCAATTGACATAACGTATTTTTATTTGGACTAGGAGATTTTTTCATTCTCAATGAGCTTGAAGGCAACGTCAATCTTCATTGTACTTGACTGAAGCAGCTTATATGCCTGATTTGAGAACAGAGCAGATTGAGAATCTGGATGAGGCCACTTTATCTGCACGGGCTTGTGCCTCTACTTTAGCAACTGGATCACTAGCTTCCATGATAGCCTCTGTGAATTTTAGGCTTGGTTTCTGACGACTGTAACATTTTGATCTCTGCTTTCCAATCTGACATCACTCTAAGATTTCAGCGTCGGATTAACACACTTGAAAAGAGAGAGAGAACAGTTTCTGTAAATAACTGAAATAGCATTCTGAGGTGGTTTAGCAACATCAGATATTACAAGTTTCATTGTATCTTTCCCACAAGGAACGAGAGTACTCTTAAATCTAGTTGTAGAAATCGGGTCGGAATACCTTGTTTCTTGCCTTTCATATTTGCTCCATTGTCATAGACCTGTTTTCCACATATTTCAAAGGGAACGTGGAGTTTTTTCAACTTGTCAAAATTACATTGAACTGGCTGGGGCCACCAAATCCACAAGGTAGTAGTCTTTGATGTCAGGTCCTGGCCCCTTAAATAATTGACATCTGCTCTTTATGGCCAACACCTGGGGTACAGTCGAGAAAAATCGAGTAAAAATCTGCATCTTGGATATGGGCAACAATAGCCTGTACTGTGTTCGAGCAAATGAAGTGGACCAATCCATTTTGAGAGCGAGTCAGAGAGGAAGGAAATAAGGAAAGAGCGAGCGAGCGAGTGGGCGAGAGAGAGAGAGAGAGAGAGAGAGAGAGAGAGAGAGAGAGGGGGGAGAGAGAGAGAGAGTGTGTGTGTGTCTAAATCCAAATTGTCTAAACCTTCATGCCTAAGTCTAAACCAATTGTTCACAAACATTTTTGCTCCATGCCCCACCTTGAAATTCATGCCCATCAACCAAATCTTGCACTTTAGCGCTTTGATAATTTCCCCTTACTATGATAAAACAAATTTAGGGTTAAAAAGGTATAATAGCACTTTGTTATAACCAGACATTTACCTAAATTCATGTCGAATATCTACATGCAAGACAAGGCAAAAGAGGGAGTGTCGATTTCATAACGTGAGCGATAATAGACTAGAGAGGACTCATATTGTAAAATAGCAAAACAGAAATGTAATACACATTTAACCAGGAAAACGATTCTTAGTACATTGGTTACCAACATGAGCATCTGCTAGGACTGGGGAGAGCAAGGTTACCCCTGGATCAGGCATTTTTCCCCTCCTGTCGCTCTCACCGAGGACGAGGGGTTCAGAAGTTGGAACCTCACAGAGGCTGTCAGAGGAAGTGTTTACTTTTCTGTAATAAGTAAAATTACATTTTAATACAATGAATATTGATGATATCGTGTTACAGTGTTTCCAATAAATCATATTCTGAATGTATCTTTTTAACCCAATCCTCAGCAAAAGAGGCAGAAGACGCCCATGGTTACCAACTAACATTTTCCACAAGTAGTTCCATTTTAAAGAAGGTTGTCGGTTTCATAGTAGACCGAAGGAAGAGCAGAGAGTAGTGGGTACCTGAGGAAGAGGGACTGGAGCACAAGAATCAATTTTATTACTTCGAAAAGTTGAGTACATTATTCTTATTGCTTATAACTGTCTAATGGTGTCTATTGTAGCTATGGATCACTATATGCTGCTTTGGTGCCGCTTCAGAGATGTGATGCTCTAAGCGCAACACATCGTGAGCGTGTGCCTAGCGGCGGTCCTGAATCCAGGTACCTCAAAACTTCCTCCTATTATAACAGGAAGCTGGGAAATGATTAAATCAGGTGCTAATAAATCAGCCAATAGCATCACCCAGGAATTCAAGTCACAATAGAAGTACAAATACGTCGGTTGGAACAGGTGAGTATAAATTGACTTACAACAACAGATTCATCCAGTACGGAATATTGGCATTTTTCAATGACTAACTTAACTGCAGTTCTTAATTTTAGGCTGCTTTTTAGGTAAAAAAATTCGACTTGTATTAAAAAATGTACGGTGAATAAAAAAAGATAACTTGTCAAATGTCATTCTTTCAGCAATATAAGAAACTATATATATATATATATATATATATATATATATATATATATATATATATATACCAATCAATGTGTGATTGGTTTATTTTATAAAGTACTCAATACATTATGGTGAAATAAAGGAATGAAGGATTTGCAATACGAATACATTCATGTTTCTTCTATGTTCGGGCACTTTCAGGTGAATGAGCAAATCCTTTATTTCATCACACACATTATATACACATACGCACACATGCACGCACACACACACACATATATGTATATTTGTCATAAGTATTTGAACAGATATTTTGCTTCTAATCGATTGTCTTTTTTATGTTAAATTTTTTGTCAGAATTTTAGCATGCACAACCACAAAACATGACTAACTGCATATATATATATATATATATATATATATATATATATATATATATATATATATATATATATATATATATATGAATCATAAATTGCATTATATCATATGGAAACAATTGAAATGATCTCCCGTTGTTGAACAGTTAATACATCACTCAACTTAGCCAACGTAAACAGCTGGCAATGCAAATGCCAAATAACTGCTTCCGACCCGAACGATATATATATATATATATATATATATATATATATATATATATATATATATATATAATGTACGATTGGATAGGATATATCCGACATTATGATGGAAGAGACAATGTGGAAACCTAGTTTAATTTAAAAATGAATTTTCATTCTTATTTTTGTGACATGTAGCACTTGATGGGACAAGCTTTGACGAACAAAACAACGCTAATGAAATGAAAACGCCAGGAACCAGGTGGAGCAGGGAGGAAAAATGGATGGATTCTATCTGTGAGGAAATGGCTTGTCCCTATGCGAGACTGGTCAGATGCAGAAGTGGGTGGAGATTAATGGTCATTGCCTAAGGAAAGGGAAAGAGTGTGTATGTATAGGTATGCATGTGTGCCAATGTATGCGTCATTCGGATGGTATTTGTATGTGTGTGCTCATTTAAGTGGGTGTGTTGGTCGATATTTCTCTCTCCCTCTCTCCCTGTTTCTCTCTCTCTCTCTCTATATATATATATATGTATATACATATATATATATATATATATATATATATATATATATATATATATATATATATATATATATATATACTTTCTGATTATTTTTAGTCTGAACAAACTGAACTTTATATGCACAGAAATATTTCTTCCTGCACTCATGCAAGCTGATAAGTTTGTTTACATATAAAAAGTGTATGCGTTCTTGTATGTAAATTAAAAAGACATCATACATTGTGAATTCAGATACCCACCGAATCGTCTCTGAAGAACCAAGATAAACGGTAATTCGAAAGGAACATTTGGAAATATTTAGCAAGAATTCCTGTGCACATTGGTGGCACTCTTGCGCAGAAATTTTGGCTTCAATTGAGATCTTCCTAAGAATTGTAACTTTTTAGATTTTTTTCTCGAGTTCCAATACGAAGTATTTTTATTATTTCACACATTGTTCAAACTAGTTTGGTTTTATTTACTTAATGGCACGTATATTGTGAAAGTCTTCTGCAAACTAATGTGACTTCAAGAAAATCATTACATTATTCTTAATAAGCAAATACTTCAAATAAAAAATAGGTGACGTAAGAAAGTGCTCGTACTTCTAGATGCTTTTTGAGATCTCTTAACAGTATTGAATCATTCAGTCTTTTAAATCAATTGGAGAATTAGCTATGTGCTTTTTCTACATCCGAGACAAATACAGTATTTCGAAGTTACAATCATATTTGTCTTCTTTTATAATTACTTTTAAAGTTGAATAAACGGCACTAATCAATTTAAATACATATATATATATATATATATATATATATATATATATATACATATATATATATATATATATATATATATATATATATATATATATATTATATATGTGCAGTAAAAAGACTAAAAGTTGTTTTAGGAACTGTCACGTACATTTTGGGGGCATTCCCCCAATTTCTTTCTGTTTTTGCTCTCCTGTCCCAAGTGTTTCATTTTTTGGTTATTTATTTAATTTGTATAACATTGGTATTAGAAGTTTTGCAGATAACTCATTCTATCTTTACGGCATTTGCAGGGTGATTAATGGACAAAGGAAGAAGTGGTTAAAGTATGACCTCTCAACCTGGCGAAAATTCTACCAAGAGAGAAGAATAACTGAATTAGTTCGGTGATCAGGAAAATAACGTCAAAACAGAGACTCGGATATAATCCTGACAATAAATAAATAATTCGGGATAAATCGGAACAAATAAGAATTTTTGAGTACAAAAAGAAAGGAAGTCAAACGTATAGATAGAAAGATAGATACCCAAAGTTTAAAAAAGGTTGCCAGCGAAATTCGGCTTTTAACTGAAATTAACGAGTAACATCGATGCATAAAGTGACAATTAAATGCAAAATAAAAAAAAAAATAAAAAAATGAAGTGAATAAGAAGCTGAATTATAAGAAATAATAAGAATAATAACAATGATTATAAGAATCTTACAATTTTTCCACAAGTTTTTCTTAAAGCGAGCTTTTTCTTTCATTTTTTTCTGTGAACTTTGATATTTATTGACAGAAATGGAAAAATTCATTAACAGAATCAAATATTAAAAGCCCTAAATACCATTGAGTTTCAAAAAAAAAAAAAAAAAGGAAATTATTTAAACTCATTTCTGTAAACTTGTACAGACCAGAATGTGTTGGAGTTTACAATGACTTGGTCGCATTTGCCTTTTCTGTATGAAGATGTGGATCATATGTGATAGGCATCCCAAATTTGATATAAGTCATTAGGTCAAATCCTGACTTGACACCGTGTGTCGCATGGTACGTTAGCATTCTTACTGAAAATGTGATCAAATTCCTGGTAAATTGTTTAGCTGAATCTTAAAAAAAAAAAATAAAAAATCAATGAAAAGCCAATTATAATTCTATCAAAGATTGTATTCAATTCAATCAAAGCAAGGATAACTACATCAAAACTAGAATTGACCACAATTTGACTGGTATGATTTAGTAAAACCCAATATTATGAGCTGAGAGGGCTCTTTTGAGAAAATATCTCGAATTAATAGGTAGCCTTTTACTGAGATACAGACAATCTGTGTTTTTTAGAAATTATCAAAAATTATCCTGAGATTTTGTAAGATAATTTTAGCGAGAAATTATTTTCCTTCGAAATGAAGATAGGTTGTCCATGAATTTCTCAGAAGCCTAGGTACAAAGCAATTTTTTCAAGTTGGGTTAAGAAATCAAAATATTTCTCAGACAGAATTAGGAAAGAGCGATAAGCAAAGTCAAGGGAGGTCATCATGTTATTTATCCTTACAGTTCTGTAATATTTCAACACGAACGACTGATGAGTTTTCGAGAACATGAGATAAGGTCGAGATTAATGACGAGAAAGGATTCATACATCAAATTCTGGGTGTTGGATGGGGGGGGTTCTTGAAAACGCTGTACAGACAGACCTTCCAGAAGTCTTGGGTCCGTGGGGAAATTCATTTAAAAAAGGGGTTCTTCGAAGTAAAAAGGTTGGGAATAGCTGTTGTTTTATAGGAAACAAGTATTGTATTCCACGAAGTAACTTATTTAGTCAAGATTCTATTTAATCTGAAATATTTTGTTCAGTTTGTGATTCCATTGACCAGAACATCAATGTATATTTCTTATTTTCATGTGATTTAATGTCAAAATATATTGATAACAATAACACCCATCGATTCACAGACGTTTTTATTGTTGATATTGATGTTATTGTTGTTGCTATTATTATTATTATTATTATTATTATTTGAAATCTCACACCAGTTGCCTGGCGGTAACCGCTGGAGTTTGAGTGACAGCAAGTCTCCTCAAGTCTCCAGCCCTCCTCCCCTAGTAATCATAGGTCGCAGTAATTCTGCGATTAACAGTTTCACATCGGTTGCCCAGTGGTTATCGCTGAAGGCTGAGTGACAATAAGTCTCCTCAGGTCTTCAGCTAACGTCTCCTCCCTCTTTCGCATATCATGACAGAGCTACAATTCGTTGCAGTACTTATATCTCTAGCACCTTCCTCAGTATCCGTGCAGTTCCCAGTAGTGCTGTGGTCTGTACGGTCTCTATCCTCCCCCTAATCCCGATCTCCTCCAGTCTCTCCCTCAGCGTTTTGGGGACAGTTCCTAGTGCGCCCACTATGACCGGTACTACCCTGGTTTTCATGTTCCACATTTTTCTTAACTCCCTTGCTAGGTCCTGGTATTTTTCCCTTTTTTCACCCTCCTTCTTTTTTACTCTATGGTCTGCAGGTACAGCAACGTCTACTATTTGGCAGGCCCTCCTTTTTTTGTCTACTATTACTAAGTCCGGCCTTCTTGCCTGGATGAGGTGGTCAGTTTGGATGTCAAAGTCCCACAGTAGTTTGTGGTTGTCATTCTCCAAGACTGCCTCTGGCTTGTGCTGATACCACTTTTCCACATGGTTGAATCCCATTTGTTTACTTAGTTCCCAGTGTATCATCGTTGCTACTCTATCGTGTCTATGCTTATACTCCTTCTGGGCGAGTTGACTACATTCACTAGTTATGTGGTTTACCGTCTCATCTCTTTCACCGCACATGCGGCATTTGCTGTTTGTCTGTGTTCTGTCGATTTTTGCTTTTATGTAGTTTGTCCTTATGCTTTTGTTTTGGGCTGCCATGATGAGCGATTCTGTTTCTCTCTTAAGGTTCCCCTTTCGTAACCACGTCCATGACTTCTCGTCTGCTATATCTTGTATCTGTCTTTTAAACTCGCCGTGCAATTTTTTCCCTCCCCATCTTTCTTTTCTTGGATATTATTATTATTTAATCTCACACCAGTTGCCTCGTGGTTACCGCTGGAAGTTGAGTGACAGCAAATCTCCTCAAGTCTCCAGCCCTCCTCTCCTCATTCTCATAGACCACAGTAATACTGCAGTTTATAGTTTCACGTTGGTTGCCCGGTGATCATTGCTGAAGGCTGAGTGACAGTAAGTCTCCTCAGGTCTTCAGCCCACATCTCATCTCTCCCTCGCCTACCACGCCAGTGCTGTGGTTCACATTTCCGCTTCCATTTCCCTTCCTCTGTTAGGCCACTGCTAACATTTAGTGTTATTTATAGCACTTTCCTCAGTATCTGCGCTGTTCCTAGCAGTGCTGTGGTCTGTACAGTCTCAATCCTTCCTTTTATCCCGAGCCCCTCCTTTCTTGCCATCAATGTTTTTGGGACAGTTCCCTAAGACATTGACGACGAGCATTATCATTATCTATCAACTTTTGCTTCTTTCTTTTTTCTTTCTTGCTTTATTGTTTCTTTCATCTTTTGCCCTGCCTTTTATTATTTATTTCCTCTTTTTATTCATTTATCTATTTATTATTATTATTATTATTATTATTATTATCATTATTATTATTATTATTATTATTATTATTATTAATTGGAATCTCACACTAGTGATTATTATTAAAGTTATAGACAGCCGGAGTATCTGTGCGCTGAAATTGCAGATATCCCTATTGTCACGACTCTCCTTCAAAGAGACGGTAGAACTCAACAGCCATCACAGCATCTACCATCTGCTGATTATTCACGTTCTTTGGTCCAACCAGAGATCAACATTATTGGCTTGCTCTTGCATGAGAGTGACAGACCCCCTTAGCTAACTTACATATGCAAGGAGAAAGATACCCCTGTCAAACCTACGACCTTGGAACCCTGCTCCTATCCGTGCCATCTCGGTGGACCATAGGGTTCTAACCCTTGGAAATCAAAACTCGTTCGATTAACTGGAATGCACCTAGAGAGCGCATTGTCCTGTCAACGCTATTTTCAGGGGAAGGAATCGTACGAAATTTAACCAATTCTTTCTTACCCCTTTCAATTAAATTTAACTGGATTTCATTTAGAACTTTGGGATATACCGTGCGGACACATAAACGGTATGATAGACGGACAGACAGACAGACAGACTCACAGACAAACAGAAGGAAAAACGCAACCGAATAAATATATCGCTCCAACTTCGTTGGCAAAAATGGAAGAGCTAGCCGAGAAATTATCCAGATGCCTAACGAGAAAATATCCGCAAATAGCACAGTTTATGGAGGCTTATGAAGTTCTTGACACCAGACCGCAAGATAAGAATTGGCTACAATATCGTGGGAGACAGAAAGCGACGGCCAATTAGCGAAGACCAATGAATTCAAGTGAAAAATAGCGTAAAACAATTGAGCGAATCTATATTATACCTTCAATCAGTTGTGGTTTATACCGTACGATGATAACGCCGAGAACAAACGACAAAAAAATATTCGGATGAACTAAAGTCACTGTAGGATGGCAAGCCTTCGGTAGAGCAAAAACAAGAAAAGTCCTAGATTGAAGGATATACAATATACGTGCACATGAAAGAATCATGCTTAACACCACATGGAGAGACCACAAGACAGCAAAATATATTAGGATAAAACAGGAGTCTGAGACATCAGATAATCCATTCGGGAAACTCATAAGGCAATAGGTGGTCACGATGTAAGAATGTGTGACAACCGCTGGACATCTCGACTCAAAACATGGATCCCAGACATCAGATGCGAAACCGAGGCCGGCAGAGTATAAGATTGTTAGACAAGTTCAGAGAGTATTGATTCCGTGACACCCTCGATAGAGAGATCTGGCAAATCTTGGAGAAGATCAATGTCCAACGACGGACGATAAAAGACCGATGCTGATGCTGATGATGATTTTTACACACTTTTGGTATTTGAATTTTTATTTATTTATCTTTCTCTGAATCACGATATACTTGTTCTATAAGCACCTTTCACGTGGGGGAAATTAACATCGGTAATGCTTTGCAACAAACGTATCTTTGATATTTATTTCTAAGCACCCATGACTGAATTCTTCCGACTATTTTCTCCCTCTTTTCATAGACCCCACTTAAAACCTTATCTATTCTTCTCTCTCTCTTTTTTTCTGTACTTTTCATCTCTGTCTTTCTCTCTCCAGTACGTACAATACCAACGCTACTGATGTTGGTTAATACCACCACCATCAACACCACTACTACTACTACTACTGCTAGCCTGGGTTTTCTGCGAAGCCTGAGATCATCTTCCTTTCATTTTATAATAAAAACAAACATTTCCGTCCATCTCACTAATATTACGTACCATCTTTCCCCGTAACCCTGCAAAAACCTTCTCAAATAGATTATACTACAACTACTACTACTACTACAAATAATGATAATAATTATAATTATAAATTACTACACAATTTTAGGTAACTAACCTTTTATGCATACAGTATTTTCCTTTGTGCACGGATTGTGTGCGCGTGTGCACACAATTAGAGGGGATTGTTAGGCTTCAGATACTCTTGCTACATTGCATTAACCTTCTATAAATACAAGACACCCAAACTGATTCAAGCTGGTCAGCCACAGTTAGATTGGTTCTTGGTTGAGTAGTGCAATCTTTTGTAGCTGATATTTGAGTTACTTTCTATTGTTGTAATTGCCGATGTGAGAAATATAAGAAAAATACTTCACAAACCCAACTTACAAGATATAAAAAAATTGCACAGAGATTAGTATGAAGGGAGTTCATTGAAGAATTGTCCTGTCCTACTAATAGATTTTCTAGCCAATTGCACCATAATAAACGGGACGTCATACCTCATTGCTGTTGAAATTACGGGAAGCCACCAAAACTCATAGACGCGGTTTGTTCAGCAAAGGTATTTTTCTAGCAAGACACTGCACCAGTACATAGCTCCAATGTCATACAAATGGTAGCATGCTCCCGTGGCTGCAAAATTCTTCCCCATTCTCCTGACCTGGTACCATCTGATTTTCACCTTTTCTCCATGAAGTTATATTTGAAAAGCAGGCACTTCTAGGATGATGACACGCTGATTAATGGGGGTGTAGACCTGGCAGCAGTCCTAACCTGCGGAGTTCTACAAGGGAGGCCTCCCACAGCTGCATCAAAAGGTGGGATGAGTGTTTAACTGTGTGTGGAAGCTACGTGGAGAAGGATTAATCGATGCGCTAATATTCGTGTCTCTATATCACCTGGATATGGGTCCGTATAAATCTTTTGTAAACGTCTCTCGTATCTTCTTCACTGTAATTATCCCGCTGTTTTTTCCGCTGCTATTGTGAAACAAGAGTATTTTCCTCTCTACAACGAGCGTCAGACATTCTTTTAAGCTTACCTCCTTTGCTGTCATCAAGTTGTTGCCGATACTCCAGAATCCCACGACAGGTTCCAAAATCTTCAACCGAGCAGAAACAACTACATAAAATCTGAAGGAGCCACGATACCTTGTAGTTCGCAGCTTTACGTAAACTATCCCCTCCTTCCTGTGATCACAGTTCTTATCTAAAAGGCTGTCAAAACATCCTCAAAAAAGAGCAGAATATGTGAATTCCATTAGTAGACCACCCATACAATTAACCATGGCTATCAATACTGTTCATCAAGGGAAAAGGACGAATTAGCTTTACTACATGTGCTCGCATTGACTTTAAATTGAAGACACCCACACATAGAAGTCTAGTACATACGGAATTATCATTAAATTCAAACACCCATTCTGTGCGGAGGAGGGAATAATCGAGCTAAACTCATAAACAGTGTCACTGAAACATAACAGCACGAATTGATCGATTTACATTACACACTCCCAAAATAATTACCCAGCAACTTATACATAAATTCTGAATCTGGAAAAGCAAAAGGCATTCTGGAGATACTGATCATAAGACAAACTTATGTAAGGATTGTAGCGGGAACGACTCATAAGATCGATATCTGATAGAAAATCAGGGTAATTTTCCATTGGAAAAACTTACACAGCCCCCGCCCGACTATGAGGCGAACATGTCCCAAATCCGTTTCTATTACATCAAAATAAATGCACATGTTCCATTGTACTTTATATTCATTATTTTATTGATTATTCAACGAATAATATTCACGTTTGTAAGTTTTTCATGTTGTTTAGATTCAAACCAATTTCATTAGAATACTTAATTTTTAGAATATCACTTATTTGTTGTTTCGTTAACATAGATCATTTCAATCAAGAAATATAAACGAGTTATTTCCGCAAATCAAACGATTCAGTGTTTGTGTTTAGTGATTTTATTAAATATACGTTTTCTTTAATTGTTTTATTAATAGAAAATATAGCCTAAAATTCTTGCCAGGGTGATTTGTTCACACCAGTAAATAATATCCTGCAGAAAATTATGCTGCTTCTGACCAAACATCCGTTCCATCTAGCACACATATAATCACCGTCCGGTTCGAGTAATTATGGTCGTTCCCAGTTGCTTTAAATAGTACAATAACTTATATGAAATTTCAAACCTAATTGTTCAAAATGTGAAGAAAGTGTGAGAACGTCGCAAGGAAAAAAAAGTAATGGTTTTTGAGATGATGTCCGACGCTTGAGTCTCTCGTTTTTCCAGCTTACCTAGCATAACATATAAATCATGTTGTAATTATCTCACTGTTCTATGTTCTTTAGACTGGGAACAGCACACTCAGCCATGACTTCCGTTGTCTCCAGCCGAACAAGACTACTCATCTCTTTTGTGGATGGGTTTCCCGATTCCTGAAATGTTGCAATCAATGCCTTGATATATTTTGCAAACTCCGGTTAAACAGGGGTGACTGATCATGGTATTGTATAGCTTTTGAGCATATCTCTTCAGCAGAAGTACATCCTGGACCAGCTGTAATCCTCTTAATCCAAGCAGATGGTTAATTTGTTATTCTAATTACACCGCAATCTCCTTTAGTTTACCGTTCATTTATTCACGGGCTTGTTTCATGGCCACGGTTGTGAACACGGGCTGATTTCTGGACTACTAAGATGATGATGATGATGATGATCATCATCATCATCATCACCATTTCAACGTCCGTCATTGGACATAGACCTTCCCCAGGATTCGCCACACTTCTCTATCGTGGGCGTCGCGGAGCCAGTACTTTTCGAATTTGACTGGCTCGTATCTACCCGTCTCAATTTCCTCATAATACAGAAGCGGCCGATCCATAGTTAATTACAAGGATATACCCTGTGTGCAAATAATCAATGACTTTAGCGACAAGCATGTGTTGCTGCTGCAGTGTGCGCTGGCACTGCAGACAAAGCCAGAGCACACTGCCCTTGTTTTATGTAAAAGTGCATCGAGAGATCTACTAGCACGCACATTTTCACACATCTCTATTACTCGCTTTTTGGTCGGTCTGTCGGTCGGTTCAGTTACGTTTAACTACAAAAAGAGGAAATTTTTTTTTCTATACACCAGCAGCTCTTATGTCATAAGAGGGGTGATGTTATAAAAAGGAGTGATGTCATGAAATCTATTTGGATCAATAGCTTCCATATCAAGCGTTTTTTAAGCGTTTTTTTAAAGCGTTGTGTAGTATCGCTTGTTATCAATAGCTGAAACTTTCTGCACAAAATGTTCGGTTATATCTTTCAATTTCCAGCTAACTTTATAGCTGGAAATATCATACATACTCATCTAAAGACCACTTATCAAATATAATAACCATACAATAAGACCCCAGAACAAAATGTTGATAAAAATTGTGCACTTACTTTAATTTAAACTAATAACTAATTGTTTTCAATTGCCAGGTATTGGATTGGACCCCCCCCCCTCTATTACTACTACCGCAACTAGTAATGCTATTACTGCTTCGTTTAGAATCACTTTGAAATTGGAAATCACTGATATGGGCATATGGACGATGGATACATCGTTGAACTGATGCTTCAAGTAAATGTACTGAACAATGTTTACTTCATCTACTGTACTAATTGGAGTGAACTGGGTTCTTTCTTTGTGCTCCAATATTGTGGTCTTACACCTTTGCGCTCTAATACTGTGGCCTTACGCCTGACTAAACTGAGATTCTCGAAAGATCGTATAACACAACATTTTTTGCTTTTACGGAAAAGGGTGAAAAGTGAAGATAGCATTCAGCATCTGTTTTGTAGCAAGGTGTAATAAGGGCAGCGCACACGCTCTCCTCTTTCTCCTGCACACCTGTCTCCTGCACTACAGCTCCACAACCTTTAACAATTCGACATAACATAACATTATCATTATTTTTGAGTCTACGAACGCTCCAAAACATTTCTAAAATAGACATTGCAATTCTATGTAAGTAATCTCGAAATGAAGATGACGGCTGTAATAGTGGTCAGATCGTGTCTCTCCTGTTTTTATGCAGAAGAGTATAAAAAATCTACTAGTATGCAAATTTTCTCTCTTTTTTACATTTTGAACGATCTTTCTTTGGGTTACTGAACTAAAAAAGAAATTTTTTGTAGAGTATCATTACCTTTATTGTTTTTATTACAGTACTTCAGTCTTGAAATGTTTTTCGGTATTTTTCTGGTGTATGTTACTTGCGTCTTGGTTATTTTTAGATGCGTTTAGTATTTTCCTTTTAACCCACCCAATAGGAACATTACAACTTAAACGGTTTACAGAACTGTCACAATCTCGTGCCCGGGGAAAAATTTTCGGTGAAACTGAAAAAAAAAAAATCATTCTACCGGCTAAAAGTATCGGCTCTGTGTTGACTGCTGATATGGAAGGTCTTACCGGTTTCTCCTAAACACTGGATATCGTATGGCGTTAAAATGTACTTCCAGTCTGATTATATATATACACACACACACACACACACACACACACACACACACACACACACACACATATATATATATATATATATATATATATATATATATATATATATATATATATGTATAAAATTTACAAACTCATTTGTCCACGCTAAGTATATGATCAACGGTGAGATTGTGCGAAAAAGTTGTGGTAAAGCAACACAAAGAGATACTTTAACGCTGTTCCAGGAAAAAACAATCACTTCAACATAAATATGCATAAATATTAGAAGACTCACACAACTATATATCTTTAATATTAGTCGAATACCCATCCAAAAGGCAGATTATCCGGCTAGTATATATAACGAACAAAGTAATTTTATGTTTATTTCTCTGTCAGTAATAATGGACTATTCCACTTGAAAGTGACAATTTTTCAGATGAAAATATCTCCTCACACCAATTTTGAACAATGTATTCATCCACTTGGTTTTAGTTGCATGTCCTTACGTTAGGATTATCATAAATATATAGAAGATATAATTTCTTGGTGCTTCCATTTATGAAAAAATATATATTGCCGAAGCAAGCAGATCTGAAGGACGCAGTCGATAGCTCTTTATTCGCAACGACACGTAAACTACATTTTATCAGGATAGCTCATTTGCATATATCTTAGATAAAATGCGGAATAAGTACACACTGTTCTAAAAAAATATCTAACAGTCGATTATTATCAACTAATTTTATGGACAATCTTTTAATACTCTATTAGATTGATAAAATGTCATTAATTCACCTACAATACAAAACCAACATCAAAAGTGAGTAGTCATCAATTATTGAGAGAATGTCTGTACGTATGTATGTGTATATAGGTGTATATGAATATTTCCATCCCTAACTGTGTGAATGTGTGAAATATATGAGAATAGAATGAAATAGATATAAGGATATATATGTCGTGGCGAACAAAAAAAACGATTAAGTAATTATTATGCTACCTTGTATCACTGGACTTTGATATCCATAGGGAAATCTCCTTATATATTTTCGCTGTGACAGTGATACGAATGTTACTTTGCACTTTACTCTCATTCTAATCCAATTCTGGCAGTGAGCATTATTACTCACGAGGTATATGTTTTAGTCAGGAAAAGGTGAAAAAAAAACACACGTACAAACACATGCACATATATATATAAAGTCTCACACAACAACATACCTAAAACCACTAAATTCTCCCAACTCTGCAACAAAAGAAATAGTCTATGCTGCAATAACCTTAAGTACATTAGCACCTTCACCAGCTCTACCACTAGCAAGAATTTCTTCATATACCACAATTTTAACCGTCAAAGCAAAAATATAATATACCTCCTAGAGTATAATTGATGCAAACTACAATACATAGGCAAGTTTGAGTGGCAGTTCAACATTAGAGTTGATAACTACAGGCACAGAATCAAATCACCCAATCACCCAAACCTGCTCCCTGTATAACTACACTTCTGCATCCCAGACATAATTTCAGCACAGACGCAAGTTTCCCAAAAATTAGAAAAAAGAAGGGAAAAATACACTTGCAGACACAACAAAAATTTTAGTACGACATGAAGATATTCGAATTAACAAAGTTGAAAGTTTCTTCTCTAATGAATTCAACACTAAACTTAACGATCCTAACCACACAATCTCTAACATCAAAATCTTCCCAATCATAACGACCCCACATCCATATCCTATCCCCTCCGTGTTTATCCAATATTTGGAACTTCACAGTCACACAGACCCCTACCTATAGAAACCTTTGTATGGTATTTCAGTTGTATAACTCAAAACCATCAGACTTTTTACAACATCTAGGATGACCATGAAGGACACAGAACATACATTTCCTTAAAGATATTTGATCATACACAGCAAAGACCCTCTTACCCCACCATCTCGACTAATACCAGAGATAGCCTCATCCCCAACTTACCAAGCATCCATACAGTCTAATACTAAACTGCTATCCAACTCCCCAGTATCCATGACAACCAATGCCCTCTCCAAGCAGCACAACATATCAAACACCCATCACCCATTGCTGCTCCTTCCTACAAGGTACCCAGTGAATACCAACTCAGATTTCACCACAGACAGAACACAGTCCTAACTCACCAATATTACCCAAAAGGAATCCACCATCTTGATTTCCATTTTTGTCTCCAAAGCAGAACATCTGATGCTAAATTTGTTTTCTACGATAACCTTTTATCCAATGATCACACATGCAACTGAAGAACCCCCCTGGATACATGTATAGCATACTGATTAATTTATGAATAAATTGATTAACAAATAAAGTCTCCATATACTTTTATTCCTGAGTCTGTCTCATTCCCTATTGTTCACACACACACACACACACACACACACACATGCACTCATAGTCTAGAAAGCTTTACAGTTTTAAACATTAAAAAAAACCAACCTTTTAGCGTCACTTCAGTCATTTATTTCCCAATATCTGTCAATGCAATTTTTATGTAATTTTCTTCGGTGTTTTTCCCTGTTTTACATATACTTTGTTTTTATGGTACAATGTCTAAATATTGTCTTGTTTGGATCATCATTTGTCTACCATGTATCTCTTTCGAGTATTTTAAAAACAAAACAGTTATATCAACATGCCCTCCCCAGCAGTGTTGATTAAGCACCATCTCCTTTTCAGCTATGACTTTGATGTATAGCTTATGTCATACATGTAGTTTGTTATTTTATATCGGGTATCATCATAATGTATTGTGTATAGATACTATTTTATACTACTCATCATTTAATCTTTAAAATAAGCTTCATTTACGTTGGTTACCCCAAAAAGTTCAACGATGAGTCAACAGATGTGACTCTCTGTTCGGGTCACTTCTATTGAGTGTTCACCAATGTGAGTATCCTTAAATCTCATATATATGTGTGTGCTTCCGACTATAACATTAATACGCTGTGAGTAGAGCAATATTATAGAGCAATGTTCTAGTTACTAATGCGGGAAACTCAAAGTCGTGAAATAAATTAATGTAACTCATAATCTCTGTATTATATAGGATGTGCTATGGGAACTATTCCTGTCACCCCAATCCATGTGCTGATTTTTTCATGAGTGATTTTGAACAGAAATATATTTACCTACTTATAAAATCCCTTTGAACACAGTACTTGTGCTACATTGATGATATTTTCCTCATTTGAAAAGGAGCCAAAGATCAAATCTCACGAAATCATAGATTCTCTATATTATCCAACTATAAAATTCAACTTCGAGATTTCTAAAACTGTGAATAACTTTTCGACTGTTTACTTTGAGAATTTTCGAAAACTCTTTACATATCCCATAGACTGACAAAGCTTTTTACGCCGCAATTTTGACCAATTTTACACACAAGAAAAATATACCTTTTTGACAAGCCCTTCAAGGTAGAAGAATCTCTTAAAAAGTAAATGATTTTTGCAATTTCTGTAACAGCCTGACTCTCCTGTTTTCATAACCACATTTAATAAAACACTATCTGGCACCAGTAAAATACTTCATCAACTCTGGCACCTATTAATGATTGATCCAATATTGGCTGAGATCTTTATGGAAGACTAGAATTTCCCTCTGTACACATAAAAACCTAGGTGGTTCCATGGGTATCAAAAGTATCAGTTATTCTAAGGTGTTAGGGAAGAAAGTATTGCTAAACAAGAAGAAAAGCTCACCATGTACATAGGACCGTGAATATAAATGCTGTAAACAAAACTTTCTTCAGTAGTCAAACAGGGGAGGTCTTATTACATTGTTAACGAGGTTAACTGCAGTAGTATCATGTTGTTTATTTTGTGGAATGTACCTTATGCCGACTACTTTATGTCTGCGAAGATGAAACGATTCTAGTTGAACGAATTGCAAACTATCGTTTGGATGTCAAAAAAACTGATCCAATTTTCAGACACCTCTTCAAGAGTTTGATGTTCATGCTAGGTTTTCTATAATCAAACAGGCATTGAACACTGGAGTAAATCCGTTCTACAATGTTTTCTTGAGAACCTTGAAGATAAATGGACGATGAGACTCACAACGCTATATCCTGTAGGCTTGCGTATGGAATTAAAACACTACCACAATGGCCCTAGCATTCTGTGAACTAAAGATACTCTACTTCCTCGTTAATATTTGTTCACTCCCCCTTTTAGGCACTTCTGTGGACGTGATGTTTTATACAATTTTTGATTCTGTGTCTTTCTCTAAAATCTTTTTCCGCTCTCTTTCCACTCAAGCTATATAAGCTTATATGCAATTTGTTTCTGTTAATTTATCTGTTTGTTGGCGTTCAAACGGGATGACCCCATTGGTTGATTCACCTTCCTATTTTGACATAATAAAAATGACGTCATAAAACATTTCAGACTTCACGATTGATCATCACACATCATAAAAAGCTTGAGATGAGTTGAGACTTGAAAAAATAAAAATTAGAGAAACTTGAATCATCAAAAATGAATTGGTATATATATATATATATATATATATATATATATATATATATATATATATATATATATATATATATATATATATATATATATATATATAGATAGATAGATAGATAGATAGATAGATAGATAGATAGATAGATAGATAGATAGATAGATAGATAGATAGATAGATAGATAGATATCAAGAAATGGATAAATAAACCGACAAAACGATTATAAATTGCTTTATATTATAAATAATCTCTTATTTGAAATGATTTCCTGCCATTACACGGTCAATTTATCACTTGGCCAAGACAACGTGAATAGAATAAACAATTAAAGAAGATGGGGCTGCTCCGTCTATATCTGCTCTATTCGTTTCTATCAACGCAGCAGTTATGTATTGTTGAGAGAAACGAATAGAGCAGATATAGACCTAGAATAAATAAGGTGAAAATTTGGAGTGAAAGCATTTATTTGGACCTTTGCATTACGGGTGGCTGTTCAGATCAAACCAAACCACTTCCCTCCTGCCCTGACGCCCTATGACCTCTCCAAGACCTACTATTGTTGCTAACCTCATAAACTTCATCACAGACTGAACTAAGTCCCACACAACAGGATGACCCTAGCAAATGGGATCCCATTTTTTGCTCGCAAAGCAGAGCTCCTGATGGTGGATTTATGTTCCACAGCAAACTCATAACCTGTAAATGGTACCCACACACATACTAATGAAGATGGGAATACCTCTCGAAACATGTGTAGACCATCAATGACAACATTTACAGATAAATAAACGTAGTTTTCATACACTTTCACTCCTGAGTCTGTCTCACTTCCTATAGTTCCTATATATATATATATATACATATGTATAAATTAGAAAAGAAAAGAACTAGACAATATATATATATATATATATATATATATATATATATATATATATATATATATATATATATATATATATATAAAGTATATGTGTGTGTGTGTGTGTGTGTGTGTGTGTGTGTGTGAGTGTGTTTGAGCATTCATCCACTACATCATGTTTAGTAGTAGCCGTTTTTAGATTTCTGCATTCTTGCCCATTAATAACAGAAAAATATAGTTTCCTTGGTATCGATTACCCTCAGACAACGTGTTAAAATGAATCACGTGGACAATTAGAACTTCAGTTTCCCCTTTGAAAGGAGCCGGATGTAAAATAATTCTCAAAGCATCAACGCACACTGAATCTTTCACCGCTTTTTAATTTCATGAAGACAGCCAATTCAGAGATTCTTTTCTCTCTTCGGCCACTGTGAATATTAAATGGAAATCAATAAAACTATAAAGAATCCTACAAGAGTTTATATATGCAGATCGTCTCATTGGCTGTGGAAGGGGCCAAGTTTGAGAGTTGCTCAACTCAAGTGGGAATCGAATTAATTGCAACACGTTTTTTTTTCTCGAAAAAGACTCAGTTGAAAACTCATGTTTTAAGATTTATTGGTTTGTTTTATTGGCTTAAATTATTTGCTAAACTAAAACTAATGGTCATCCCTTGTGGCCGCCAAAGTTAGTAATTTTATCTAAATAGCCATTCTCGGCGCCACTATATTTTCAATGAGGTATTTCAAATTGGCTGTAAGCATAAATTTGATACTACACACTTACTGAATTCCAAATAGAAGCAAAATATTACAGAAAGTGTGATAATCCTGCAATCAATTATTCTTATCTGGTAGAGCCAAAAAATGAAAAGTGTTAAAATTGGAACAATCAAAACTAAAATATTGTCGTTTATCTTATGGAAACATGGAAATATTAAATGGAACAAAATATTTAATTGAATGTGATAAATTTCTGAATGAATTACTATGATAATTTATTTATCAACCAATCTTTCTAAAACGTATTTTAAAGATAGACGGAGATTGATTGCTAAAAATAATGCTTATATTTCATTAGAAAAATTATTAAAAATTATATTTCATTGGGAAAATTGCTAAAAATTATCGTTATATTTCTGAACATGTCCAGTTTGTCTCGCCACCTCATATTCTACCTCGCTTTCGTACATGATCTCCGGGGTCCATGTTGCGAGTCGTGATGTCCATCGGTTGTCTGACATACTTGCAACATGACCAGCCCATTGCCTTTTGAGTTTACCGATGCTTTCTATGGTGTCACAAACTCCTGCTTCCCCTAATATAGTGCTGTCTAGTCTCTCTATGTGATGTTGAGCGTAATTCTTTTATGGGTATATTGGATGATTCTCAGTTTGCGGTTAGTTTCTTGGCTAGGTTCCATGTTTCAGCTCCATAGGTGACTATTGGGACTATTGCATAGGTTGTGTACTCATTCTTTTAGGACTAATGGTATTTTCTGCAGGTTGGCCTGGCTCTACAGAAGACTTGCAATCTTCGAGTGATTATTCGCATCTAAAGTTGTTCGTTCGGCACTATAACGGTTTTGGGAACCTAAATCGGATTGAATCGAACATTTTTTGTGGGGGAAGGGGCTCTTCACTGGTTGTGAGCGTAAAGTATTACGTGCGATATTGTCCATCTTTTGATAAAATGTGTTTTTTTTTTCACACGAAGGAAATAAATTTAGTCAGACTTTGATTTTAGCAAAACAAGGAAGCAACAATTAAACTTTATCAATCCTAGATTGGCGCTAAAAATTAAGTTCCTATATATATCTCATATCATAGTAGATGATTTAAATTATCTTCATCACGAAAATCATTTCAACACAAATACACTACAATATTTCAATAGCTTTCAACTGACTCATTTGTTCTTTTATTCAAATATTTCAGGGTAATCGAAATCAGTAAATAAATGGCACCTTCTTTTTTTTTTTTTTTTTTTTTTTTTTTACAAATGACACCGTCAGTGCAGGATGTTGCCAATACATAAAAATTGAAGAAATAAAATAACTTTGGAAATAAAGATAAAGACCCTGGAAGTTATGTTCTAGAAGGCCAAACTAAATTTCAGATTATGTCTATGTAACAGGAACATCAAAATCGACATGCACAGTAAACCAAAGCGTTGGATGTTTGACAGTTGAGCAAGAAAACGGCAAGAGTTTGAATGTTACAATTCCATGATCTACCTCTTGTATCTTTCTCAAATGTTGTAATTTGCTCGACAAAACATCGAGTTTCAGAAGATACAATAATTGTCTTGTTGAAACTTTGTTCTCTTTGGGGTGTGGTTGAAACGCAGATAACCAGTCAAACTAAATTATTACTAAGTTTCAGGTAAATCTCAGACGGGTGGTCAAACAGCCTCAATGATCTGACATTGAATGACCTCGAAGTGTAACAAATCTCAGGACAAGGAGTCTAATAATACCATAAATATTTTCCTGTCCCAGAAAACAGGATTAGCCTATTCAATTATGTTTCTAGCTTGATTAGAAGATGAAATGACATCCATTTCATGGCAGCCTTTTGAAAATCCAAAATGTCGGCCTTGTAGGCATTTCTGCTAATGCCAACAACACTTTATGGATTTTTCATACTCTGAAGATTTCAAAAATGTATTGTTTTGCTAATCTCAAAACAAGCGAGCTCTTACTTCTCGGTGATATGGTCTCAAAACGGTCCTGAAATTGGCATATTGAAAAAAGATTATCCACGGGGAGTTACAGTACCATAAAATCTCCAGCTGTGAATGTTCACTTCACTCATCCCAGGAATCCTCTGTGATCCCAGAGCATAATTCTTTACCGTATATCTAGTTCTCCAAACCCATTTCCATCAAAGCATGGAACGAGAAACCTTCCTTTATTTAGACATTTCTTTGTATTTGTGCATGCGTGAAAGAAGAGTTCAGCAGTATTTTGATATATTCCAAGAGTTTGTTTTCTCCAGACGATTGAGTTCTGTTTTGTTGTTTGTGTTCCATTCGACGACTTTCTTCAGGTGTACTACGCGAATGTGATGATTGCAAACAGGATTTTTTCTCTTTCCAGTAATAGCAATAAACTAGGAGTTCGATCGTCTGCATTCTGTTGCTACGGTTCTGTAAAAGCCGTTAGAGTCATGAATGTATGAGATGGTTTCAGTTGCGAGCTCTCACTTCTCCTAGGTTGGGCGGGGACATAATCACGTTTACCGTTATCGCCCCTCCTTCAAGTCGTTAGTTTTATCCCCCAGTGTACCACACTGTTTTACACTGATAAAGAAAAGCGAAGCAAATAACTGTCTGTTTTTTTTTTTCTTCTCCAAAGCAGCATCCATTTCTCATTCGAATTTTATTGTATGTCCGTGACAGTGCTGCCATTTATTTATCGTCTATGCCAACCGTGTTTCTCTGTTTATTTGTTACAATAAACCAACAGGATATGAGTTTGGATATGTGAGATTTTTGTCTTTAATTTGAGAAAAAAAAAAAAGAAAAAAAAAGAAGATTTACTTATGTGTCGAAGAAACGTATTATTTTCTTTTCAGTATGTTTGTAAGGTAGCAATGGGGAGAGAGAATCCTACTTCTCGCTGGTAAGATCTCGTAAAGATTATAGAATCACGTGGGAGCTAGTGAGAGAATAGACAGTAAATTTAGAAGGTTATGAACCGGAAGTATGCGTAACTATCTGACATATTCTAGGACTAATGGGAGATTTTTGAGGGAAGAGTCCGGGAAGATTTATATCATGCCAAGATCAGATTGCAATGTGTTGCCTCGTTTTAAAAATCAAAGTTTTTCTCCATCGAGGCGAATTTGTTGCTTTCAGTGTCAGCGAATTGGACCCTGGAGTAGAATTTGAAACTTACCTGCTACCACTGAGCTATATCTGTGGATTTAAATATACATGAAATTTAGTAATATCCCCCAAAAGAAAGCAGCTATTTGCAGTAACTGTGGGAGCAGAATAGAAGTACTTTTGATTTCAATGTCATTCTATTATTTCCTAAACACATCTTATTTATGGAAATTTGCTCTATAGCAATGGGTTGAAATCCTTCATAAAATACTTATTACAGAACACTTTTTTGTGGTTTCAAACTGGGTGAAGATTTTTTTTATTTTTATAAAATCATTAAAAGTAATCGTCAAAATGAAAAAGAACATATATATTGAAAATGTCCAGAGGATTTATCATGTTTTACAGCAGTGATACGAGAAAGAGTAAAATCTTTTTTTAGATACATTCAAGCGTTTCTCAATAGGACATGCTTCTGTCAGTCGGTTGTTTCTGATTACGATAATCAACAGAAAGAGAAAAGAAAAAGCTAGCATTCTCAAAGAAATCGGAGACATAACAACAGACAGAGACAGAGTTGTCGAACGCGCCCAAGAATTCTACTATTTAAGACATGGGCAACAAAACAACGACCAGTGTACGCAAGACGCTGACCATCACTTCGAGGACTTCCCAGAAGTTACACCATCGGAGGTTAAACAAGCCATCAAACAAAAAAAAAAAAAAAAGGAAAGCCCCTGGACCAGATAACATCAGCATTGATCTACTCTAAAAAGCTGGTAAGATAGTCAACAAAAAACTCGCAATTCTATTCAACTTATGTCTAAAACAGAGTGAAGTCCCGAAAGACCGGAACACGGCAATCATAATGCTTCTACCTAAAAAAAAAAAAAAAAAATACCAAGGACCTCAACAGCTACAGGCCTATAAGTCTATTCTATTTTTCACGAAAATTATCACCGACGGGATTACTAAAACACTAGATGAAAACCAACCACGAGAACAGGCTGGATTTAGAAGAAGTTGCTCGACCATGGACCATCTCCATTCAATAAATCAGCTGAAAGAGAAAACAGCAGAATATAAAATGCCAGTCGCAGTAGCATTTATAGATTTCAAGAAGGCATTCGACTCAGTAGAAATTCCCATCGTCATGAAGGCCATCATTCTATCAGATGTAGACTCTGTATACGTCGAATTACTGCAACATATATGCAATCACAGCAACTCCTTTCTCAGGCTACATAAGGACTTTGAACCCTTCTAGCTCCAAAAAGGAGTTAGATAAGGTGATACCAGCTCAACCAAACTCTTCACTGCCTGCCTCAAGATGATCTTCCGAAACCTGCACTGGGAGAATAGAGGAATCAAAATAGATGGTGAATATCTGAGCAACCTCAGATTTGCAGACGACATCGTCAATTCTGCAGGGAACCCACACGACCTCCCACTAATTCTAGATGAACTAAACGAAGAAAGCAAAAGAGCTGGTCTACACATAACTTCAGTAAAACGAAAGTCATGTGCAACAATCTCATCGAGAATAAGGACAAAACTGTCAAAATCGAAGATGCAAAACTGGAGAAAGTAGACAACTACATCTACCTAGGACAACGAATCTCTATGAAACCCACAAAGGAAAGAAAAAAAAAACAAGCAAAGAATCACTTTAGAATGGCAAACCTTTTGCAGAGCAAGCTCAACCTTCAAAAACAAGACGATCCCAAAAATCCTAAAAAGGAGAGTATACAACGATGCACTTATGGAGCTGAAACATGGAACCTAACCAAAAGACAGTCCTACAAACTTAGAAGCAGACAACGCGCTCATGAGAGAATCATGCTAAACCTCACATGGAGAGATCACAAAACAGCAAAATATATCAAGACAACCTTAGTCCAACAATCATAGAGTCTATAAGGAAACTTAGATGGCAACGGGCAGGTCATGCTGCAAGAATGGTAGGCAACCGATGGACATCATGGATTCCCAGAGATCACCTGCGAAACCGAGGCCGACAGAATACAAGATGGAGAGACGAAATACACAAACTCAGAAAATACTGGCTCTACGACGCCCATGATAGAGAAATGTGGCAGATCTCGGGAAATGTCTATGTCCAACGACGGTCGTTAAAAGACTGATGATGATGATGATGATGATGATGATTATGTCGGAAGAGAAGGTGTGATGTCATTGAAAGGTCTGATGTCATTAAAAGAACATCTCATGTGATCAATGTTTTTCATCAGATATAATGGAATCGGCAATTGGTGTTTGAAAAGGGTCCGAAATTGCCAAAGAACACCAAAAGAATGGCCATTTATTTTCTTTGAAAATGATATTAGCAGAATATTTCCACATTGCAATTGCGTGGGAAATAATACGCATGCCATTAAAAGATCGAATTCTTTTGTTGTGAATAAATTTTATGTATTGGTCACATGTTGGTCGGACAAATAATATTTTACAAGTATGAGTATCAATTGACTCAGAGAACAATTACTTTTTTGGAAGAGTGAGCCTAGTAACGAAGTGATAAAATCTTTGAGTGGACTCATCCACAATTACCTCCCCTGTGTTTTTGCTATCAATTGCATAGAATGTTTCATTTTGAAAGAAGGGTTTATGGCATTTGATTGTACATAGCTCAAAATGACTCGCTCTGGAGCATACAGGTCTCTTGTAAACTCTATCGAATAGAATTTCCTTTCCAGTAATATACAATATGCCCATACTTGATTGAATATTTTGAGCACCATGGCAAGATATCCTTACTCACTGAAGGTCCCAAGGAGCCCTACTACAGCGCCAGGACAGATCTTGATATTTGACATGAGGCAATAGACAATTGTTTGATGACATGAATCATGTCCATCAGCATTTATATAATCCTCTCGTAGAACTTGTTAGAATAAATAGAATTATCTCTTGACAGAGCCACAGAATGGGGTGGAGAATTTTCTAAGTTGTTATTTTCACTGATGAATTACTCCAGTATAACTTGTCGCCACCTGAGATTGGAAAGAGAAACAAGGTTAATTTCTTTTCAGTTTAAAAGATTCTTATCAGCCAAGGCCACAATAATAAAAAATCTATTTAGCCTGCTTGAGTAATTCATAAATCTACAAGCTAGATTATTTTTACTCTTTTTTCACCGCAACACGTTGCCTCTGTCGTGAATGATGGAATCGTTATTGAATATCCCGATTGCAGTGTTTGAAATATATTTTTGTACTATGCACATATCTTGGGTGGCTTTACAATTCTGACAAAATAATACAAATAAGAGAGAAAATATTTTTATCCACATAGTTATTATCTTCAAAAAATAAATTTGTATGGTCGCGCGTGTGCACATGTCACTTGACTGGAAAATTTGTCGAAAAGAAGGAGACAGCCAGTCAATTTCTTTCATGTTGATATCCATATGATGGGTCTGGATTTTGATATATCATTCTATAACTTGGCAATGCTTGCAACAATAGGATTTTCATGGTTTGTTCAGACAAACGGACCTTTGTCTTATTGATGATGCTACCACAACTTTTCGGTCGATCCATTCTATAGCCTTCTTCAGGTATATAATCCATAAGGAAAGAGAGGGACTGTATTTATTTGTCCTCCGGAGTAAACGAAATGCTGTGCGAGGTCTCTCTTAGACATAGGGACCCACTGACATTAGCACGTGAGTTAGATGCAAAAATTGCCCAGTACCATTTAAATTGCTGCAAGTGTCAAAAGATTCCCACTGATCCTCATCCCTTAGTGCAATAGAAGGGTGCCGATTGGGAGACAGATTCTTGGGAACCTGGAAAGCATCCCGAAAGAAAAGAGGGAGAGTTCGTTCGTATTTATTTATTTATTTTTTTTTCAAAACAAAGCAAGATACAGAGAGGACTCCATCCGCCGCTAATCATTGAACTGATTCTAATGATGATTATAATAATGATTCTGATTTATGCACAGCCCTTTCCTGCGAAGCAAAGAAAACCACACCGAGCTAGAATCAATACTGACCTGGCTTCACAACTAGTCGATAATCCGATGGATGCTGTTTCCGTCAACTTCCTGGCTCTTGCTGTATTATTTGTCAACTGTCAGTATCTAATCCTTGGGAGAGTAATTTGCAGCCTTTTATCTCCAGATATCACGCACCATACACAACTTTTCTACTTTTCTCTTGGTTATAGCTTTACGATCAATTCCACGTTTTCATTCACTGCCGCGATTTGTTAAAAAAAATATTGTTACATTAAAGTAGCGAATCGCACACAGAAAATATGATCCCTTAGTCTTTTTTTTTGCCTGTTACAAACAAGAAAAAGCGATCTTTTGAGTTAAGATAATTAGAAATGAGCACTTTTAATGTAATCTCTCTTTCATATATATATATATATATATATATATATATATATATATATATATATTATTCGCCAAAACTCCGTTTGCCTGACTGTCCATCTGTACGTACTCATCTACCGGTAAAACTGCTCGACATGAAACTACTCGAATGAACATGAATTTTCGGTGGGTACAAATGTAAACAGGTAATACTTTTGGAAAACTAGCTTTCGAACACCTTCACTCTAAATAAGATATGTTCAAAATGGGAGGGATAGATTCAGGGGATGTCGGTTTACATGATAATACTATCTAGCTAAAATTGTATCTTTAATGACGAAATAAAAGAACCTTTTACATTTGTTTTCGTTTTTACAAATCAATTATCGAAATCAAAATGTAACGTCCAGTTGCTTTCTTTATTTAATGATAATTAAACCAAGTGATGAATATCAGCAACTTCCCATAAATTCAAAACGAATCAAATTCAAATATATCTTCCTATTACAACATAATGGGGTTACTTGGATATTGATAAATGCTGTGATATATACTATAACTACATTGGTTACTACATAGTTGACATAAAAGCTTTCATTTAACAAATAAAAAAGTGAAAATATGATGAAAATTTTATATCTTTAAATTGAGTATAACATTTTATTTTTCCACTTCGAACTTTCGATTTCTTGTTTTTCATATTGAGAGAACATGTTCATCAAGAAATGATGGCTTGTGTGACTCTTATACAGAAAAATATTTTAAAAACTAACCGAAAGCATATCCCAAGTACTGTTTTTTTGTTCTAAAATCCACCAGCTGGTTATGCGCATGCTTTCTGTACAGCTATGTCGTCAGTAAAAGTAAAGAACTGACTATGGAAGCTTTACCATTGTGTGAAGTGTTGAATACCGTGTGTTATCCTGAGAGCTTCGCGGTGTGAGATGACCAGGACTGATATAATTGAAGTTGACAAGATCATTTGCTGACTTCATCTTGAAATCTATGTGTGCAATACCTGGCTCTTTGTAGTGACGGAAAACGAGATAGGCTTTTGTATAAAGGAACTCGAGGGTTTCTGCGAGCTAGCGTTAGTGTTGGGATTCGGTTTGCTACACATCTTCAAGCCTTTATCCCAAGTACGGATATGACTATAGATATCCATTGATGCGGCATTATATGGTACTTTTTTCTACTATTTGCAGTCGTAGAACTCCGCCATGATGCTTTGCGTTCTATGGTGGATCAATGCTCCTCACCTTGAGATAAATTCCTTCTGTATAAAGAACAGTAAACGGACGGCAAGTAACATCACGCCATCAATTTCAGCGATGAAGGCCGCCTGTTCCTTTCTTATTCAGTGTTTTGTATTAAGCAATTCACATGGATAACAATTGTTTTAACCATCATCTTACAATACAGACAATGTTTCTACAATGCTATTGCAAACTTGATTAATCCGAACTAAGAATCTGTAACCACTTTACGGCCTGTTTCCTGGATATCCTTTGTAAATCACAAAGTTGTTGCTGCAGTCGCCCCGAGCTCCTTTAAACAGGGTTTAAGAGCCATAATATTCTCACCTTCATAAACCTCGAGGACAATAACCATGTTTAAAGCAGCATCAATCATGTTTTTTGTTTTATCTTATTGCCAATGGGTCGTTGGCTTCAGGAAGGTTTTCATCTTTCCTTTTAGGGAACGATGAACGGCTCTGATTACGCTCTCGTCTGGGATTATATTGCTCCCGAGTGTAAATGCTTTTTTGATGAGACGTTGGTTTATAGCGTGAAGAAAGTTAAATATTTGCTGATCACTATCTGGACTAATAATACCTGACATCCGAAGACAATCTACGATACCTTGAAATCTTTGGCGAGGTATTATCCTTTCGAAATTCACTGCTTTCCTTTTGGAAGATGATGAACCTCCATAGAAAGAGAGAAACCAAGAACATTGGTGGTAGGGATCATGGTAATATATATATATATATATATATATATATATATATATATATATATATATATATATATATATATATATATATATATAAGATTTTGCAATTCGCTTCTGATTTCAAAGGGATCTAGGTTGAGTTTTGGCCCAAATCGATAGAGATCCCAAGGATCTTCATTTCAACCTGACGTAGGATGAATGAAACAATTTTTCAGATTATTTTTTTTTGATAATCTTATGCTTACTTGACTTTTTTGAACTTGATTGGTTTTTAATTGAGTCGAAAAGACCAATCTCTGAGTAATGTTTCAATTCGAAGAAAAATGATCCGATCATTAGATGGAATGTTAGAAGAAGATAAAAAATAAGCCTAAAAATGATAGAATCTAAGGTTTAACAGTAAAAGAGAAAAATAGCTGACCTCTTTTAGTTTCTCTGTTGGAGAAATTCAGCACATTTAACTTCCCCTCCTCCTCTTCTTTAGAATCAACCATACAGCTTGTCTTCACAGACAATTTTTTTAGTTCACTTTGAACAACTTACTCTCCTCCCCCGCCAGTTTTGTTGTTTGTTTTTTGTTGCTTTGCAGTCAAAAATATAATATCGTTTACTGCAATGATCAAGAAATTTTTTCGACATCAGTGCCCGGTCTCATCCGGATGTACAGTTGATAAAGTGGCCGAGATTGATCACACATACACCCCCGGAAGAGGCGTGGGTACTCGAGGCGAGGTTAGACTTAAATATCTCTCTTTTTAAGGTCAGATTAGACTCGCCGTTGCTGCTGTTAGTGATGGAGTCAGGTTCGAGTCTACATCACAGCAGTTTGTCTGTTGTATAGACTAACTTCCTTACTGACTGTCATTCCACAAAGTATGTTAGAACAACTGCAGATCACATAGATACGGTCAGTAGTTTATCTCACTCCTATACTAAATATATTCAGCATTTTTGTAAATCGTTATAATATACTGACACATAAATCTATCGTGCGTACTCTATTATTCATTTCAATTTCATGATATGCAAGGCCTTAGTTTCAAATGGAAAGTAATGAATGTAAGTACCTATTAGATCAATATCTCTCATTATTGTGTGAAAGTTAGCAAGGAAAACTAAGGTTGATATTTTTCCAGTTCGGGCCTAAGATACATTTTTTAAAAAGCCAAGCCAAATAGGTTTGTTTTTCTCGTTAACATTATTGAATACCTGTAGAAAATGCTTAGTTTTTCAGTCATGCTATTGAGACAATAAACGTGCTATTGAGAAAATATTCACTTATCAACTTTACTTTTCTCTAATATCTTAAAGACAGGTGCTGAGTATTCAGTATTTCTACTGAATTTTCCATTGAAATATCGAAAAGAAACGTTATACAGAGAAATATGGTTGGCTAAAATGGAAATGGTCGGATGGAAGATTTACTATGAGAAATTTTGAAAATAATTGAGACTTGAAACAAATTTTATTTGAAATTGTGAAAATTGCAACTCTGCCTCAGCCAAATCTAGAGTAAAGCTCCCCATAACAGATAAGTTTTTTTCTAAACATCAAATTGCACGGTATCAAATGTGCAAATTAATTAATAAACAAATCTGGATATTTTCTTCAGCTCCCTACAAGCTTACTAGAAACAAAGCGTTGAAAGTGCTGAATAGTCAATATTTTCACAGTCCGGTTCCCATTAAAAAAAAGTTGGTATTTTTAACAAACATATTGCAATATTCATTGGCTGTACAAAAATACCTTAAACAGTGCTGTTTTGATTATTGCCTGTTTTGGCATTGTATGGTTAAGGTAAATTTTTTTCCGAAACACAAAAAACATGGATTGGAGGTTATGAAGGACATATACGGACTTTTATTTTTCACTTTGGGGGGGTCAAATCAAGAAGGAACTTTTATTCTGTTTCCTTTCAATCGATTGAGACTTTGATTTTTCATTTTTAGTGGTCAAAATATTGAGGATATTTTTCTCTTTTAGCGTTCAAAATTTCAGGGGTCAAAATCGAGAGGGAATTTTCATTTACATTTTTAAGGCACAAAATCAATTGAAACTTTGATTTTTCACTTATAGTGGTCAAAATATAGGGGATATTATTTCTCTTTTAGAGTTTAAAATTTTGGGAGTTCACTTTCAGGGATCAAAATCGGGAGGGAATTTTTATTTACATTTTTAAGGCTCAAAATCAAGTGGAAGCTTTTTTTCAATTTTATCGTCCACCTCTTTTAGGAGATTAACCCTGTTTTTTTTTTCTAACGTTACCGCTCTTTTCGAAATTTAGCCATCTTTTGATCCCTTTCCAAATATAAACTTTTACTTTCTCCCAATGTCTAACATTAGCCATCTTTTTTTCTTCAGTGTAAAGAAAAAGTGGTATTAAAATAATTTAAACCCCACCCCGAGAAAAACCCAATTGAATTAATCGCTACCTTTCTATTTCTATTTGAAGCAGTAATTTATCCGCCCGTAAAGGTAGATATTTAGTCTAGTCTATTAAATTTCGAGGAGGAGATGAATATTACAACTTGATATAATGAGAGAAATAATTAAAAGAAAAAGTCTATTTAGTTGGGTTTTTTTCAAATGTATTTGTGGGAATGTAGCCAAACGGAGTCAGGCTTTATTATTTTCAGACGAAACAATTCTCCCAAGATAGCTCTTGATAACAGACTATAAACTAGCTAGACAAAATGGAGAGCAGCTATTTGCTAAATACTCCTTTGAAAACATGCTCACATACACAATATATATTCATATATATATATATATATATATATATATATATATATATATATATATATATATATATATATATATATATATATATATGCTTGTGTATGAGTGTGTGTGTTATTGAGAAATGGATATATGATCCAATGATGATAATAAATAACGTCATATAATACAGAAACTCTTACTGGAAATGATCACCCGTTATTACGCAGTAAATATACCATTTGGCCAAGACAACTTAAATAGAATGAACAAAGTAGCAGCCCCATTTTCTTTTGCTCACTCTATTTACGTTGTCTAGGTCAAATGGTTCATTCAATGTGTAATAAGGGTTAATAAGGGTTAATCATTCCAAGTAAGAGTTTCTATATGATGCAATCTATAATCATTTATACACACACACACACACACACACACACACACACACATATATATATATATATATATATATATATATATATATATATATATATATATATCAGTGGTGTATGGTGCTTTTTATTACAGGTTTGCTCTGAGCTACGTGGGCACAAAAATGCAAAAATACTGGATGGACAGTGTGGTGAGGGTGAAGTATTTTATGAAACGAATTAGTCAATACGTAGAAGGTTTCACAAAACGCTCCTATTTCTTTGTGGAAAGACATTGTAAAATATGAGAAATTGCTTGCATAAATACATGCAGTCACGTGCACATATCTCCAATATACAGCATTCAATCTTTTTGCAGCATCCTTTCATGGGCCATAGTCATTCTGTCGACAGAGCTTTGAGTTATTCAAATTCAGGCAAAGAGAAGTTCCCATTTGGCAAATTTTAAGACATGCATATTTTCTCCATATTTCGATGTATCAGCATTATTCAGCCTTATGTAAAATAACCCCATAGATTGTTATATCCCATTATGTGGCTTTAATATTCTATTCTTTTGCATGTTTGTATTGTGTATCCTATATTTGGCGTGAATATAATTATTGGAACGCCAAATCCATTCCTTATCCTATTAATGAAAGGACATTCCAAAGTCTCAGGGTAGCCACATTCTTTCGTATACAGTGCTAATTTATTGACACATGACTTTTGTTGCTGGAATTGGCTAAAATGAGCCCGATTTGCATTTCCAGGAGGGCATAATTTAACTTGTACTCATCTATTCTCCCTGGGTGTTACACACTGCTGTTATCAAGTATCAGAATAATATCTAGAAGACTAAGTGCAGAGAAGTTTGAGATTTGTGCTTATCCTACCAGATTATCACGGCTGCCTGAATCAATATTATTTACTTAGGTTATATGTTGTTATATCCATAAGGCGATTATTATATGTATATATATGTATGAATCCATGAATCAATCTATGCGTAAACTACAAAAGTAATAATTATCGAAACAAGCGGTTGTTTCATTGGTGTGATCGATGCTCGAAATGATATAACTTCACCATCAAATTTGGATTTCAGTGTTTTGAGGGAACAAGCTGAACTGATAAACCTGACAGAAAACAACCGTTGGAATGGTTGTTTAGATGGATAGCCAATGCTTTAAATCACAAGATGTTAAAATATTTCACTCAATTGAAAGTAAAGCCAACGCTTTTGTGTGAAAAAAGCATTGTTCTTATGCAATGTGATCATATTTTCCCGCGTGGAAAGTCTACTGATACATGTAAAATCTTCAAAGAGATTAAAAGGAAAAATCCAGACGATGTAATCAGGCTTATCTGATTCTTAAAATTCAGGATCTTTTGAGTTTCAGTTGGTGGGGAATAATCCTGTGTGTAACCATTGTGACTACAGTCCATTAAACGTCTATCAATTGTTAAAGAATAAATGAATAAAGCATTTTTCTTTTTTGCATTGCACTGGTAGTAAAAATGTATGGCAAAACTTTGAAAGCGAAGAACAGGTGGGAAAAAACAAAATTTCTTTTTTGAACATGTTGCTCCTGTCATGGGCTCATATGGTTTATTTCTGTTTCAAATGAAGATAAAAATAAGCTGTAAGTTTTCACGAGTCATTCAACTGTGTGGTTTGTGGTATTGAAACAGAATGGATGACCTCATTCGAATACCTTGTTGATTCAGTCGATCTTGCGATCAGTGGAAATATTCTGTTTGCTTATGTATGTGCATTCATCTGCAACCACGAGTTTTAATGAGAATGCAATCGTGCATGTGGCATGTGCTTTGGTAGCACAATGTATTTTTTCGGATATATATATATATATATATATATATATATATATATATAGAGAGAGAGAGAGAGAGAGAGAGAGGTAGAGAGAGAAATAGAGAGAAGGGGAAGAAAAGGTGTAGGAACAAACTTTTGCAGAGAGTGTGGAGAGACAGAACGAACATTCCACAATGCGGGGTGGAGACATAGAAGTTGCAGGATGGAGCTTTTACAATTTCATGCATATACAAGTAGAAGTGTTTGCAGTATACATCTACCTAATCTGCATTACTAAAATATTATTACGAGCTCATTAGAATTTAAGTCCCTGTGTATCTACTCCCATGTGTGTAGTTACCATCGCGTATATCTTTTATTGGTCATTGAAATTTTCTTATTTTCAAAATGCGTTTTTGGCGCAGAAAAATGCCAGCTGATTGCACCTTGGCAAGAGCCTTTTGTTTGAGAACTGCGAAATAGAATACTTTTGTCTAGTTGGATTATTTTCGTAAGGCTTATGATTATTTTTCATTTTGCGATGTAACAGAGTTCATAAATTTTGTTATCCTCTAATATTTTCGAGTTGGGTTATATATGTTTGGATGGCCACGAGTATTGGAGTTCGCATCTATCCAAAGATATCACACATACACAATGCGTATCCACTTATTAGCCAGGAATGGGTTTAAAGATCTAAATTCTGTGTGTGTGTGTCTCTGTATGCGTTGCTCTCTCTTATATATATATATATATATATATATATATATATATATATATATATATATATATATATGTGTGTGTGTGTGTGTGTGTGTTTGTTTGTTTAGTTTATGTGTTTGTGTGTATGTGAGTGTCTAAGTCATATTTGGAAAAATGTACATTCACAATTCTCTGTTATGCATTTCAAAAATTAGAAAAACCTATAAGAGTCATTTTGAAAAAATTAGTGCGAATCAACGAAATGCATGAAACCCTGCCCACCTAATAATGAAAATGTTTGAGCTGTAACTCCTCTTTTTCTCAAAAGTTTTTCTTCACCCCGCTATAGTCAAGTTACCACCATTCTGTAGGAGGATATCATACCCATACAACAAGCTTATATATACAGTAGACATCTGGGATGCAATGTAACATAGTATCATGTGATATCTGATGTATGTTGGGTTTATTTCAAAGAGTGTTCAGTACATTCATCTTCAAATGTTGAGCTGGTTTAGAGTAGAGCTGGAAATATAATAGAATGGGGATTCACTACACAAACACATTTATGTTTCTGCCCTGTCTTGGGCTCTTCAGGCGTATTATCAGGTAAATATTACAAAATGTAAACAATAGCATTGAACAACAGCTACAACTAAACCAATGGATTAATATCAATGATGCCATTACCTGGTTTAGCGATACTAAAAAAAAATACTTGCACTTTTCTACAATTCGACATCATGGACTTCTGCTCTTCCATATCCAAAGGTATCTTCGAGGAAGCCATGAAATTTGCAAAAACTTACACCAATATCAACAACAGGGACATAGAAATAATCAAACTCTGCTAACGAACGGTACTATTCCATAATCAAAAACAATTGTGGTTTTAATGTTTCTATGGGAAGCCTCGATTCAGCTGAGATGTCGGATCTAATTGGTCTGTATGCTTTATATAACTTCACCAGGAAATTAGATTCCAAAAATATAGGGCTATACCGTGACGACGGTCAACTAACCATAGAAAATAGCAATGCTCAAAAATGCGAAAATATAAAAAAATATGTCATAAAAGAATTGAGACAAATGAACTCTAACGTTGAAATCAAGGCTAATGTTCAAATTTTACACCTCTTAGATGTTGCATTAATTTGAATGATAACACCTATGAGCCATATAGAAAAAAAATTCTGTGATTAAGTACATCAACACTACCTCTAGCTACCTTGACAAAATCATTAAGAAAGATCCCCAAATCTATAGAAACTAGACTGATAAAAAACTTCTCAAACAGAAATTTTCTTGAACAAACTTAGAAATGACTACAATAGAGCCCTAAAGAATGGTTATTTCACCGAAAAAAACTTTAAATATGATAAAAAAGTAAAAGCCAATAGCAAAAAACAAAGCGACAACAAAGAAATAGTGGAAAAAATCATCTGGTATACACCAATGTTCAACCTACAAGTAGAAATTATTTTGAGAAGTATATTCATCTAATTAACAGAAAAAACACTTCCCCCAAGCAACCCACCAAGTAAAATATTTAACAAGAACTAACTGGAAATCCCATGATAGAGAAGTGTGGCAAATCCTGGGGAAGGTCTATGTCCAACGACGGACGCTAAAAGACTGATGATGATGAACTGGAAATCAGCTTCAATTGTACTGAAAATTTTAATGCACCCATTATGAAACATAACAATGAAGTAATTAGAATGAATACCAACAAAGAAAACATGAATAAACAAGACTACAATTGTACAAATACAATAGTTTGCTATTGGAATTAACTACAAAACCTGTATCCACATTTTTCAATGATGGAAAACGATCGTTGAAAATGTTGTTGGTTGTACTACAGCTGACGCCTCATCTATGCTAGGGTGAGGATCAGGATTCAGTGCAAAATTTCCAGGAGTAAACCCAAATGTTTTTAACATTGCATAGCGTGATCCATTTATATGCTTTGCTTACAAATACACTCAGCCCTGAGCTAAAAACAGTGCTATTAAAATATAATCAACTTCATCCAGTCAAGTCCTCTCAACACAAAAATACTAAGATTACTGTGTCATAATATGAATGCTGAAGAAGAAGGACTTTTATATCATACTGAGAGGTAAGATAAGGCTATCACGAGATAATGTCGTCGCCAGTGTTTCAGTTTTGTTATTTGAACTTACAGAATTTTTTCCTTGGAATGTCAAAGAAAAAGCTTTTGAATTGAAAAAAAAAACTAACAAAACAAAACAAAATAATTCTATTGGGAGGTCAAAACTCACATATCTTAATGATATTTTCGCTCATAAACAGATAAAACATTCAAGTATTATCAATTTTGCTGATAAAACAAATGAATCTTAAATGAAGCTGTAATTGAGATCTGATAAACAATGTGATCTGCTTGAAAATTTGTCTGAAAGTTTGATATTGCTGAGATTTAATGGAACAAAAGAGGAAATGAATTCGGTCAAAAGGCATTTGAAGACACTTCGAAATGAACTGATGAACTGCTTCCCCTCAATAAATGATGATGAATACAGGTCGGTCAGAAGTCCATTTTAGGCAAATCCGAATACTCCTCGGTGCTCGGTAATGATTAATCCATGGAAGACATTATCGAAACTACAACACTTGAAAATCCCTGGATTTCTGCTCGTATTGAGAATCCAGTAATTTCTGAATAGGTTTCGAGAAGACTTCCCATTTATCCATCAATATATAGATATTATCAAGCATTCTCAGCTATGTGTGTAATAAAACAGATCTGATTTTTCTGGTTGGAAAAAAGAGATTTTTTTCAACCAGAAAAATTTAAGAGAGGGATGAGCTTTTTTTCAACCAGAAAAATCAGATCTGTTTTATTACACACATTGTGGAAGTGGAAGTTTTAAAAAAAAGTTTTTTTTTTCAAAGTAGACCTTAATAAATATAACTTCAACATTTTCTAGAGTTTACGAGAGCACGATAAAACCAGCTGAGGGGTACATGGTCTGATAATGTTTGAGAACCATTGCTCTAAATCATTTCATAACAGGTAAGTTTCAGGATAACTTGAAGTAGTTGGTCCCATAAAGAAATCCTTCGCTTTACGACATAAAGCGAATAGTTGGTGGGTTCCCATATTTTTACTCATATTATTGCCCACTCGTCCAGGAAACCATTAATAGAAAGATAATTTTATCGGAAGACGTACCTAATATGATTAAACTATCAAATTTCTCAGAATTGCAATCAATTAACACATAATTACATGGTCTTTAATTTTGTGATGAAAACAACACTTCCGTTACTGAACTTTGTTTGGCACTTTTAATTGACTGATGATTACTTATGCTTTAGTTATAATGTGACTGTCTTTCTTGGACTCCAGCAGCTGCTTTATAAAAAGTAACTACCGTATTCTGCATACCTGACTTCAGTTTCTCTCCAGTTGAGCTAAAGTAATGAATTCGAAGTTTTATTTAGCTTTGATGATAATTCGAATTCATAAGAAACCATAAACCAAGCCAATATTTCACTGGATACTAACTGAGACAAAATAATGAAAATAGATTGATTGATAGATAGATTGAACACTTGGGTATCGCAGACTTTATTAGACGTCTGAATTCACCGGCTGCTAAAAACGTAGCACTGATCTCCGAAGCTTAAACTTACGTGTGGATTTGAACATCAATTGCTGGCTATGTAAACAAATACGATACAAATAAAACCATATGATTGGTCGATAAATTGATTTTTGACGGGAAATTTAAATCCCAAATTTCAACATAATCTTAAAATTTCTTACTGACCTACTTAAATGTGAATGTATGGAAAAGTCTACGAAAATATCAAATGCCATCGTTTCTTTAGCATCTGAAAAATACTTTCGTTTCGCTCTCAACTATTAAAGAAAATAATGACCATTAATTTACATGCGAGATGATTAATAGGAGAAACAAAAAAGCCAGACGACTTATCGTTGAATGCATCCAAGACATTACTTTAACATAGAGCAATTGAATGTGTTCAAACAAACGAACCAAAGAAATTATTATCGATCCTTATTCCAAAATGGGAGTAATGAACAAAATGTGGATGTTCGTACAGTCAGGCTCAATGCGATTGATTGGCAAAAATAATCAATATAGCTGTATTATTCGCCTCAGTATCCACCTATTTAATAACTAGCGACTAAACGATGCTATGTTTACAAAGTAATCTAAACAGAGGATATTCCAAAAGAAACCGTGCTCTAACAAATGCTACAAGTCTTTCAAATACGATGTTTCTTTTGGAACACCCTGTATTTCTGGAGAGAATCTTCCTAACAGAGAACATTTGATAAAGGATTATGAATTATTTGAACTGGCTGCACCCCCTTCCCTACAGTCATGATTCTCGGTTTGTTCAGACGAAGACTTCAATAGGGTGTTTGATACTCTAATTCAATACCTCTGACTACAATGCAAGGTTCCAGCTACTTGGAGGTCGTAGAAATGAACAGGACCAGACTTTTGGTATTAGATAGATAGATAGATAGATAGATAGATAGATAGATAGATAGATAGATAGATAGATAGGAATCAGATCATCATTATCGGAATGAGTGCGAACGCAGACCACGCACTGACATTTATTTAGTTTGTTTTTTTTTAAGGTGGGGAGTGAATCACAAAATTTCATGAATATATGTAAATCAAGCTCCGATGAAATACAATCAATGCCCTCATTATGCAGAATATGTATTCTCTTTTTAATGCTCATTCTTTCCTTAGTTTCTCGTCTTAGCACCGTCCATTCAAAGTCACGAGCCTTATACATCTTAAGTAATAAAAATACCCCAGCATCTTATTTACCTATTAGAGATATTATACTTTTCACTTTTGCTCTTATGAATCGCTTTTCAGCTTGCCTTCCTACATGGCTATATATATATATATATATATATATATATATATATATATGTGTGTGTGTGTGTGTGTGTGTGTGTGTGTGTGTGTGTGTGTGTGTGTGCAAGTTTGGTTGAACACGTCCGGAAAGGAATGTAATTATTCTTATTTTTTCACAAGAGAACGAATTTTAGGGTCAAACTGATGCAGGAATTGACCCGATGTTAATTCATATCGAGCGCTTTTGACTGATTCGTCAGTCATTATTAATATCATGAAGATGCAAATAGCGAAAGTGAAATTGGTAAGGATTTTTTACCAGTAGGATATATATATATATATATATATATATATATATATATATATTGGGGAAAGAATTTCAACAGTGTTAAAAAATTGAAAAGATACACTGTTGGGAAGCTGGCAAAACCATCTCTCCAACGATATATCATGTCCTCTGTAAAAACATTGGGTTTCCAGGCCCCAATATCTCAATGAGGTCAAATTGGGGATAATCTTGAAAATGGCTGCCATCTTGGATTTTCATCTAAAATTTCATGGGACTTTCGACGTGGTATTATGCAGACTTCATAGGAATGCATTCTGAAAAAAAAATGTTTCAATTTTGTTTATAGTTTGCCTGTTCTACAGTTCAGAACAAAATAACATTGATGTGACTGATACGATCTTGAAATAACCTTAAAACTAAAAATACTTTTCAGAAATGGATTTCCTATGCAAAAAGAATATGAGAAAAGTGGTATTATATTTGAAGATATGATGAGAAGAAGCAAAGATATTATGCATTTGGTATCAGTTGTCGGCCATTTTGGATTATGCATCTACAGGCCATAGGAGGGCGTGGAAACTCGTTGCCAATGGGCTTTGAAAACTTCATTATGTCTGCTGCAAACACCACACCAATTTTTTTAATAAAAAAAAGTTATAATCAAATGCATAATGCACGTTTTTTTGACAATTTTCTGCTCTGATATTAGATATACTGGAAAAAAATTCAAATTTCTAATTAAGACGAAGACTTTTAGCCCTGAAGCATGAATTAATCCTGTGATGAAAGTGTAACAGTATCATATCAAGAAAATCATAGAACATCACAGGAAAAGGAAACATGCTTTCTCATTCTCCGCTGCTATCGGGGCGTTTTTCTTTTATCAGAGAAAGTTCACATGTATTCGGTCTGATATGAGTACTGTGCTTTCTAACCTCTTGTTTGGAATTGTGTGTCGAAACCACAGTTGCTGTAAATGAACGTTGCAGTGAGGAGATACGCCAGAACGCTCTCACCATTTCAATGATCATGACATCTGCATCTGTTTTTAGAAATTCAATCTTGGAAGATCCAACCAGGAAAGCATTTGATGCTTTCCTACTTGTTCTTTGGGGCAATTCTTTAGATGTACCGCACAGAGGTCTTCTATATTGCGATAGACTGGACTCTGTTCCAGAAAATTCTATATGAACTGCGATTAATAGTGACACATGCAGTGAGTATACATATCCACTTTCTACCAAAACCAGTGAAAGAAAGACACACATCTATATAGAAAAAAACACATACTAATGACTGGAATGGAATTTAGAATATATATATATATGGGATCTTTTAACACAGACTCACACAGCACACACCACTGAAGATGGGAAGAATCCCGAAACATGTCTGGACAATTTACTTCCAAGGATTAATAAACCTTACCTCTAAACACCTCACTCCCGAGTCTGTCTCACTCTCTACAGTACACATTATATATATATATATATATATATATATATATATATATATATATATATATATGATAGTATTTACACAAACTCACACACAGTGTGTGAGTATCGTGTGGAAAGATCATTCCCTTAGAACTATTGAGTACGCATGTCCAGTTTGTGGCAAATCTGGTTTAACTGCGCCTATCTTAAAGGGGACACGATACAGTGACAAACACAGCCAGTTGTTTTATATAATAAACTAGCTGGGCTACCCAGCTTTGCCTTAGAAAAAACTCTAAACAGCAATGGAAAATAACTGATATTTTGAAGCGATTACATGAAATCAAAAAAGGGGGAAGCACTAACACCTTGTCTCACCAGTCAGGCCAACACACGGGACAGACCCATGCAGACTAACGTGCAACCTTTCTAAAAACTGAAAATTAATGTGCTCATTTATGGCGTTAGTAGTCCGCACGTTGGAGCGGACAAACTGGCTTAAATCGTGCTCATTGTTGTGCTTGTGATCAGATTGAGGTTACGGGTAGGGTTATGTTTTTTCAATGTTTTTTCTGTAATATTGTGTTATGTTGGTTTATTATCAATTTAGGGTTATATCACTTTAAAACGTTCGGTCAAACTGACAAGAACATTGAAAGAAAAGGAAATTCACATCCGCACTTGATTATTAGGAATGGAACGTAAGGGTAGAGTCTATAACCATGTTGTAAATAAAAAAAACATTCTAAAGCATTTAAGTATTCTCATTTCTCTTAAAACTGTCAAATTTGCGGAAGGTTTGAAGGTTTGATTGTATGAAAGCTCATGAAGTTCCTCCATCGGGCTTTGAACTTTGTCTGCCGATTGTATTTACCTCGTTTCCAAAACATTGGTGTACTGTTGCTCTAACTGATTCCTCTAGCAATAAAGTTTTTTCATTGCAGTTGCGATCATAGACCCCATAAGAACTTTCGTTGAATAATTCTGCATGAAAATGTGGTGTAAGTAGATTAGGACCTGCTGATTTCGAATATGTCTTCGATTTCTCTCTGTGGTGCGTAGTTCTCGACTTATAACAGTTCAGACTCTTAAAAGATGTAGTTGGATTTTGAACTAAGTCTGTGAATCGCATTTAACTTGTCTCTAAAGTGGTGTGTTGTTTCTCTTGCTTATTTTTTTTAGCGATAAGATCCTTTTTTTTTTCATCGTGGATTTGAACTCAGACCCAATATAAATTTTTTTCTGATAACCTGACCGAAAAATGTGAGATGTATGTGAATCGAAACTTGACAATTTTGAAGATGCTTTTGTTTTCCCTCTGTCATGCGTAGTTCTCGATTTATAAGACTACAAGCACACATACAAAACTACTTTATTTTGTATAGTGCCAAGATATCATTAGCGCTGAAGGGAAGAGAGATTAATACTTGCAGTTTCCCATAGGCAAATGGAAAGCGATAGTTTAGTTCAACATTAAAATTACATTGTAAATTGAATCTCCCCTGAATCCTGAACTGACAAATTTACAGATGGGTTGAAAGTCAACTCGATTGAGAGCATATAAAATTCAAAGAATAAAAATTACAACTATATTCGTCAGAGTTTGAACTCGGACCGTCAATTCCAATTCCCTTGCCTCTAACCACTCAATTATTGAGATAACATGATTTTGGAGTCTACGAAAATTAGAAAAAAAAGCATTGAACCCCCCCCCCCCGAGAACTTATTCTTTATTTCTGATCTTTGCTGTTTACTAATGACTGTAGAATGACGGTCTGGGAAATTGCGAAGAAAAGCATCCAATATCAATATTAGAAAAAATACTTGTAGAAAATCAATAATGATACGCACATATCAGGAATGTTTATGTACATTCATTAATATGTCTGCATAAGTTCAATCAGATTCAATTGATACCTAAAAGTACATTGCTGAGGTAACCAGCATTCCCAAAGGGGAAATAATCAACACTTAAAGGTCATGTAGTAAATATTAACAAAGAGCATCTCAAATAGAGATTGCAACCCTTGGGGTGGATCGGACATGCCGAAATTGACCAATTTTGAAAATACCCAAATTGACCTGACCTTAAATTGACATTAGAGGGTCACCAGAAGTCAGTGCCATCTATTCTACGTTCATCTTTGGGTCAAGTGACCCGTGTATACAAAATTTGGTGCGTAGTAGCCGTCTCCATTCGACTTGAGATTGCCAAAATTGACTTGATCTGAAATTCACCTCTGAGGGTCTCGAGAATTCATCATTATCTATCCCATATTCATTCTGTGGGCAAATTACCCTTGTACATACATTTGCAAGATGCAGGTGTCTTCGTTTGATTTGACAATGCCACACAAGGGAAGGTAATGTGTATGTATGTATGTATGTATGTATGTATGTATGTATGTATGAATACATATGCAGGTAATTAAGTTTGAGTGTGCTCGAACCGGAGTTATTGATTCTCAGTGGTGGAAGTACAGCTTACTTAGATTATGTACCCTTTGGCCAGATTATATTCGGTGTGAATTTTCGTATCTATTTTTTAAACATCATGCAGCTTGTGCCATATCTAACATGGGGTCATGTAGGCCGTACTTCCGTAAAAATCGCGGGAGGTAAGTGCTCATTTCAGTATCATAGTTACATTTTGAATAGAACTCCCCGCTTGAAACCTTGAATGGGACCATGATTAGCTTTTCAAGCTCATTTCGCAGATCTTATCCTCACCTTTGAGGTCCGATATTCTATAAGATGAAAAGGAAAACCATGATATATCCACCGTAAATGGTTGCAGTAGCTGCATGTATTTATATATTGACTATAAAAAATTCATCTGAGTACTTTATTCAAGCAAAGAAAAATTGTTGTTATGGGCGACATATTGAAAATTCAAGATGGTTCAATCTCAACATTTTTTCGAATGTCTTTGGCTAAAAGTGTATCAAATGTGCTTTTATCACAAAATGCACAATAGTGAGGGAATCTTTTGTTAAGCTGTCCCATTATCAAGTTTTTTTTTTTTGGTGCAGAGTTTGTAATAGTTGTGGCGGCATACGAACTTTTACACTGGAATAACCCGTCCTTAGCCAACAATACGAAATGTAATTTCGTATATAATCTCTGGGGATCCACGTTGTGAGTCTTGATGTCCAGCAATCGTCTGACATTCTGAAAAAATAGCCTGCCCATTGGCATTTGAGATTTCTAATTGATTCTATTTCTCTGAGTCCTGTTTTCTCTAATAAACTGTGCTATCTTGTGGTTTCTCATTGTCATGTCGAGTATGGTCCTTTCTTGTGTGCGTTGCACGGTTCTCAGTTTGAGAGCTTTTTTGTAAGGTTCCGCTCCAATGTTGACTATTGGAATGACAGATTGATTGTAGACACTCTTTTCAAAACTAACGAGATCTTTCAATTTTCACTGAGAGATAATTTGTAATTGATTGATAGCCGTAAGAACAGGAAAACATTGAAAATGTTAAATCAGGTTGATTCTAATTCTCTGTTAAATGCAAACACGTGGGGAGAAAAGATTTCCTTTTAGTAACAGCATGTGTAATACTTGTTTGCTTTTTAATAATCTAGCAATATTTCCTCCTTGTGTGTGCGTATGTATTTGCATGTGTTTGTAAGTGCATGTGTATGGAAAAGGAAGCAGATGCTTATAGAAATATTTGAAAAGAAAAAAAAAATGTAAACATGATTAGTAAATAAACCAAAGGAAAGAAACGCGTTATTTTTGTGCTGAAATGATGCTTCTTCCAAAGCACTGAAAAGTCTTTTTTAGCACAGCATATTTAGTTCAACAATGCATTCATATACATTACTTGAATGTAATCTAATGTTTCGAAAATCAACGTCAAGAGTTACGTGTTAAACTCTGAAAAACGAATAGCGAAATAAAATTTTAACATTCAGTACGGTAATGTGGGTCGCGTGCAGGCGATATAGATGGTGAATTCGTTTCTCGCAGAACGCCCATTGGACTTTATGTGCTAATGATAGCTCTATCCAATAAATAATAACGTACATATTTCTTTCGTTCCTATCCATGCATCTAACTATCTATCTATACATCAATTCAAAAAGAGCACTTTTCAGACTGAAGTCATTAGCGATTTGGGTGATCTTACGCTAGATTAATACAAGCCAAATAAGTATCGCTTCCAAGGCTGTAATTGTTCATTCAATCGACTAGGACAAGGAAAACGGGATCTCCTTCAGTTCCCTTGTATCTTTCTTTTCCTTGCTGTCGCCCTTCTCTCTACGTGAAAGCCAGCACAAACATACTCTTAGCACTTGCAGGCCGATTTCTTAAGATAAAGCATGTTATCAAATAGGATTTCGAAATAAGTTGGAAGTCAGAATCCTAAAGTACATTTCCGACCATCTTCTATGGATAATTCGGGATAATTGCCCCAGTCTTTCATGCGTGTGCATAAACCGACTCGCAAGCACATGTTGAATTATATATGTGTGTATGACTATGTGTGTGTGTATGTGTGTGTGTGTGGTGTGTGTGTGTGTGTGTGTGTGTGTGTGAGAGAGAGAGAGAGACAAAGAGAGAGACAAAGAGAGAGACATAACCTAATAGGTAAGGTATTCAAATTAAATATACTGTTTTCGCAGTAAGTAACGAATCCAAACGACGACCGGCTGGCGCCGACGAGTCGCCGTATTTTGGTTTATTTTTAGACATGCGCACGTGGAATGTTTTCAGTTGTTTATTTGCTTGTTGTTTTATTTCTTTGTTTGTTTTTTGTTGTTGTTTTTTCTTCCAGATAAAGAAATCTTTCTGGAAGAATCACGAGCAGAAACTAATTTACAACAAGTAACAAGATCCTGCTGAGTCCCTCGTTTTTACATAGAAGATTTGAAAAAAAAAATAAGAAAAAAAAAGATTTTAATCTACGAAAGTGAAAAGTCCGAAGCGAACCATCTAAAACAAGTGATAATTTTAGCATCAACTGTAGTGGCATGTCGAGCATTGTAGCGTATTTTTCAAGTCCAACGATTAGAGTTTTGAATAAATTTTCACTGATAAAATTTGATTGCCGCCATGAATTTTGATTTTTCTTCATTATCAGTTACGTTCAGCGCAATTGAAATCGGAAAATCCATAATGTCAAAGTTGTTCGGCTATCAATAGCACGTACTTAAATCTTCCAAAGCTAAAAAGTATTTCCGAGAGGCATTGATTCAGTCAACTTTGAATTATAACGTCAGTTCCTTTTTATACTTTTTTCATGATCTGCAATGCTTTTGCCAAGGAACAAGCTGCGAGACAAGATTCTTTTACACAAGTGAATCACCATGCTTAGCACATAGAAAATTGAAATAATAGTTTTATATTAAATAGTCAGTACATTTATCATGCAAAAATTCCACTTATAAGTTATAATGATTTGTTTAACTCTTCTTGTTCAAAATCAATCGAATAATTTCTGTTATGAAGGTTAGCAAGCTAATTATGGCCAGGGAGCGTGCGTACAGGATTCGAGCCTTATTGGATGCCAAACTATTGTGACCTTATACCAGACTAAGCTAAGTTTCATTGTGGCCTTATAACAGACTAAGTTAAGCTTCATGATGAAGTTCGTCATAGGGACTACTATGCTGGAACCTGAATCAATATGTCAGATAGCTTGAGTTTCACAAATTGAGCTGTTTCCTGCATACTAGCTTGAGAGATAGTCTGCAATAGTTATTTACTACTTACTGCTAAGAAGAATAACCCTTTTTTTTCTATGAGAAAGGACCTTTACCTACGTTTCGTTTATCTAACATAGTTTGGTATGGGGAAAGGATATTCAACAAAAAGTGCGGTCACAAAATGATTGAGAAACAGATCGCTAAACCAACGGCAATCTTTGAATATAAAATGAACCTGATAGATTTTCCCTATGCCTGTTTCATACATACATACAAGAATATAATAGACAGATGCGCGTAGAAAAATAACATGGAAGGAAAAACCATCAAATGATGGGGATCATTTGGCATTAGGAGCCTTTGGATTCGTCGTTAGGTTCTCCCACTATTACTCGGCTCAGCTGCGAGGAAGCAGTTCGCTCCAGGGGCAGCACTGTCCCTTTGCACTAAGAGGGACAGGTTAGGATCGTTCTGACGTTTTCGCGACTGCGGTTGCTTAGCAACCAAAGTCACGTCGGCTGGAGCTATTTTTGATCGGTTGCTCCATTTTTCCCTACGTAAAGCCTTGACCTTTTGTCGCATATTGCTCTGTTGGGAGAGTGAATAAATGAGATGAAGAGGAGGCAGCATTATACCTGTAGGTTTCTGCCCAGAAAAAGACCAAACATTCATCTTTGTATGAATCATGTCGGTGATTCGAGTCTTTATTGAAAATCTTATAACAGACATGCTAGGTTGCATGTAGATATGCGTGTTTATATGTATACCCCAATACACACACATGCATACACACTGACACACACACACATATATATATATGATCAAATAAATATAATGAAATGAATAAAGCTCTACTCTAAGTCAACTTAATTTTCAATGTTGAATGTATCGACCACTTAATGAAATAAACCTATCATACATCAGATATTGCATTATATCAGACCATCTTGTATTCTTGATTTGTATTTTATGTACATGTGTGTGTGTACTTATATATACGTCACTTCGGATCCACAATACAAACACATGTAATTATATATATATATGTATACATAATGAAATGAATGAGATGAAATGAATGAAGCTTTACTCCAAGTCAACTTGATTTTCAATGTCGAATGTATTGAGCACTTTATGAAATAAACCCATTATACATCGGATACTGTATTATATCATATTGTATACCTGATTTATATATGTATGTCTGTGTGTGTATGTGTGAGTGTACATGTGATATATATACACACACACACACATATATATATATATATATATATATATATATATATATATATATATCATTTCACATAAACAATACGAACATATATATATATATATATATATATATATATATATATATATATATATATATATATATCAATCAAATAAGTAGATATATCTGTGAGTGTATGTGTTTATATTTGCAATTATTATTCTCTGGTGAATATAGGCATATCGTTAAAAAGTTGATATTTAAAAATACAAGAAAAACAAAAAAAAACCAAAAAACAAAAAAATAAAAATGGAAAACGATGAAATAATCCCCATGCTAAAGCCAAGCTGCTGAAAATGTTCCGCGGTTGAACAATTTCAAAAGGAGGTCATTTGTGATTATTAAGAATTTTTGCGATGAATAATAGACTAAAAATGAATCAGAATAAAAAAGTCCAAATCCTGGAGTGCACTTCTCTCTCTCTCTCTTTTAACAAAGACACTGATTTTTTGTTGCTTCATTGTTACTATTGGGTGTTGAAGAGTTCTTGGTCCGACCAATAAGGGAACGGTTCAGTCAATGGCCTGGAACAAGTTTAAAACTCTCTACAGTGCCAAAATAACGCTCAGATTTCGGGAAGTGGGTCGGGAACTCTGGTAAGCCGAAAGTATTTCATGACCCCCTTGTAGAAAGAAATTTCCATAGTTTGATCGTTTGTAATAGTTTAACTATAATCAGATTTTCTGCAAAGTGGCATTAATTGGAGCTACCAGTGAGCTTTCAAATCTGTCTGACAGACAAATACCCAATGGAGAAGCATGCGTCTCAAACTCCTAATACAAAACAAATACACAGACGTGAACAAATGTGTGTAAATCTAAATCAAACCTTTGAAAGATAACCAAAGATCAGGAACGAGATTCAAGTTTTGAACATAGTTGAATAATAGACATTGCTATCAACTTATTGCTATCAAAGTCTGTTCTGTAAAAGAAGGATCAAGATCTAAAAGAAAATGTATGATCAACGGTTCTTGATCATCTAGTGAGACCCACTGAATTTTTAGTTTTTTGCAATATCAGGCCATTTCAATCTGGAGAATTGCAATAACAGTTTATAATGCGGCTCATTTAAACGTTATACGCAGACAAACGCATTCAGAATGTTAATATCGATAACGCAATGTTTATATTCACGCTCATGATGAATGGTTTTGAGACATACATAGAAATACTAACATCTGTATAAATGTATATAATAACATAAATGAATACTTATAGGGTGTCATGCGGTTGTGCATTGGTTAGAAAATTAGCTCAATGTGGTATTTTCGATACTGATTGAATTTGAGTTTTGTGCCATTCTTAACTACCCTTTAAAATACTCACACCCATACCTTAGTCACAAGATATGCCCAACGTCACAAGACAAATTGTAAATAGATCCACACTCAAGAATCTTTAAAAATCTTCTCAAAACGTTTTACTTCAAAAACATTCCTTAAGTCCATATATATATATATATATATATATATATATATATATATATATATATATATATATATATATATATATATATATATATATATATATTCTAGAAAGCTTCACTGTTTTAAATACTAAATACATTAAATCAAAAAGCTCTTTTTTCGAAAATCTGTTTGTGTCACTCCAGTCACTTATTTTCGAATATCTGTTACGGTAATTTACGTAGTTTTCTTCACTGTTTTTTTTTTTTGTTGTTGATGTTTTACACATACTTTGATATTATGATACTATGTGTGATTTTCTTCTTGTTGAGATCATCAATTGTTTACCATGTAAGCGTGTTTCGGGGATTTAAAAACAAAACAGATATATCAACGTGGCTCCCCAGCTGTGTTGGTCAGCCCCGCCTTAAAGATATGATTTTGATAAATAGCTTATGTCATAATACATGCAGTTTGTTATTTTGTATAGGGTATTATCCTCATGTATTCTATACGGATATCATTTTAGACTACACATCATTTATTTTTTGTCTTTGAAACACAGGGCTCACTTATGTTACCCCAAAAACGTATTTGATGAAGAGTGATCAATAAGTGTAACAACAGACGTGACTTGTTTTTTTTTATGGCACTTTTATTGAAACGAATGTGAATGTTGAATCCGCTGTGTCGATTTCAATATCCGACTTCATGCAAACCAATTTATAATATCATCTTTAAGAATATCGATTACGCAGGAAAACTTCTTCGGGTTGATATTCTACCAACATATACAACCGAAGAATTTGCCAATATGATAATTCATCTCATAAGTTAATCTTATATACAGTTGAGGCGAAACCTAACAATATTCTAGCTTTAATGGATTATTCCATTAATATACTTCGACAATTTGTTGCTTGGTATTCCGTGTTCAATCCTCCATTCTGCCAAAATACATATCAGTCAGAAAAATGGACCAGAGCAAAATGTTTTCCCCTTTCCTCGGTTCTTTCTCACAGACAAAGACTAGATCCATCTCTTTTGGTTACCTAATTCCTCTAACATTTTTACAAGATTATTTTATTTAATCTACAATACACATTTTATGGAACCTAACCAAGAGACTGGCCTGCAAACTGAGAATCATGCAACGTGCATATGAGAATGATGTTGAACATCACATGGGGAGACCACAAAATATCAGTATATTAGAGGAAAACCAGGAGTCCGATACATCATAGGAACCGTTAGAAAACTCAAATGGCAATGGGCAGGTCTTGTTGCAAGAATGGCAGACAACTGATGGACTCACAACATGGATCCACAGAGATCAAATGCGGAACCGAGGCCAGCAGAATATGGGATGGCGAGACGAACATGACTGGTTCAGAAATATTGGCTCTGCGACGCCAACGATAGAGAGATGTGGTGAATCTTGGGGAAGGTCTCATTCCAACAACGGACGATAAAAGACTGATGATGATGAGTCATTTATTCTATTTTTATACTCTTGTTAACATATTCTTTAATTTTTGTTATTATTTCATTACGGTCAAATTGATAAGTTTTGAGGGGATCGGGATGTCTAGTCATGGCTTCATTAAATTGTCAAAAATCTTGATAATTTCGTCGCCTTGATTGACCATTCTTACAAATAATGAAACATTTTTCGGTATAAAATCAATAAAGCTGAGAGTAACCGGAGCTATCCTTAAATATTTTGATACATAGTTCCATGAAATATATGACAGAATACTACCACCTAATAGCATACGTATGATATGGAACAGGAATGAGTTTCGTTTATCAAACAATTTATAGACAAACATTCTATCCTCGATATCAATATCTGGGAATCTTGCTTACATTCCGTTATTTTTACACTTCTGTTCAGTATCTTTAGGGTACAGAGCACTATACAATTTTCAAACTCTCCTATATCATTCAGAGAACGCAACTCATCAATAAAACGAGTGAAACCTAAAAATGCACGAGCTTGCTTTATATCAGTTCTAATTAAAGACGACATGAATGTATATGTCCGTATAAATATCAATTAGTAGGAGGGCACTGGATCAATTCCCATTGGGATACCAATAATCTGAAGAATTAATTTATCTATATTTAAGTGAAATTCCCCAATCAGATTAATAGCAATCACTTTAATGGTAGAACACGCAAACTATGACTTGTCTTCCTTTGTTTTTCACCAAAAAGATTTAGAGTTCGTAAACCGAATATATTTTGTATTTCCTCCTGCAAATGCTGCGTCACGTATTTTATTCACTTCTTTGATAAGATCTTTATGAGAATTTTTCGTATAAATAGTAGTAAAATTGTTGGTTGAGATATATTTGGCCCTGTGAGTGTATTTATGATATCCTATTTTTCTTTAATGTAAATATGATTTTTTACTACCCCCAAAAGATATAAATTGCCATAAAATTCATTTTTGATGTGAAACTTATGTATTTGATTGTATATTGAATTGAAGAAAAAAGTTGCCAAGTGGTTCAGTATTACAAACACTAGAGGCTACAATAAAGCAAACAACGATAGGATTTTTATGCATTTAAAGTGCCAAGTATATAATTGGTAATTTCGGATTATTTTCATCTGTGTAAAGTCCTAACGTAAATGCGTGTATGGGCACGCTTGGGAACGCTGGCAGCTGGGACGGATGTATGTATACGTTCGACTTATGCACGCATACGCCGGAACCGGTACGCAATTGTGCATTTCCAGGATCAGTGATTGAGCATGTATCATATGTGCGAAAAAACTGATATACACTGGCGTATAACTGTATATGATGTATTAACTGGATCGATGCACATCGTTGTATGAGTATATAGTGTGCGTACCATTGTTCACCACATGGATATATTGCTGGTTCGCTACACTGATATGCACTATGCACTCCAGTATCGCATGGATACTGCGCCTGATCTAGGCATAGTTCTACGCATAGAGGTCATGTACCAGCAGGACGTATACTAGTATGTAGCTGCACACTGTTTACAGGGTTGCATGTTACATGGGCATATTGCTATGTGATTGTAATTATATGTGCAATGTTTTCCAATATATCTGTATGATCACATATGTATGTGCTACACAGTTGGACAAATGTATATGTGGTTACTACCATCTCCCCGACACGCACGCACGCACGCACGCACGCACACAGTGGATACTAATTCAACTCCCACAGAAAAGGAAAGAACCAACATTAAGCCCAGCTTTGTACAAGTGCCTATCCCCCATCTAACATAGATAGCATAACGATTGATGTATGACCTCTCGTCCGAACACGAACTCCGGCCATCCATGATTAGACAATTTCAAATACACTCCTAACCCATCCACTCACAACATAGAAAATTCCAATTCTCTTCATTTCCTCTTATCTTGCTGATGATGTGGAGATCACTCCTTACAAAATGTCCGCGAATAAACACCTATTCACTCAATCTGTGTTTTCCTCATTGTCGAAAAAAACTTTCACCACACACACACACACACACACACACATATATATATATATATGCTCCTCTAATTCTGTAATGGAACATTCTTTGAGTGGGGAATAATGCCCAAGTAAATATATTGCTTAATTCGGTCCCATTGACCGCCCAGTTCCTCGTAGGACAGGGCTAGAGCATCTGCCTCTGGGTCTGAAGCGAAGGTTTCGACCCTACCAAGCGGTACCAAAAGGGATACTGAAGAATTGTAATTCAACGAAACAGCTGTCCGTCGATGACACAATTATTAATCATTGTTACATAGAACAAAAGTGAAACTAACAATCTCTGAGAAGTCATTCCGCCACGTTACCTCTTGAGAATCGAATTCTTGGAACAAATCAGTAAAACAATATACAGTATAACCGTTGTATCTGTACATAGATACTGTCCCGGAAAGATAAGATTTTAAAACTATGGATACTTATTATTCAGATTTACAAAATTTCTTATTGCTATTCATACCATAAACTATCGTTGCTCTATCGATTAATCTGACCTATGATCAAAACAGTTGTTGTGCATCGTGAATATGCATAGATTTATTTACAGTCTCAAACACACACACTCACACACACAGAGCCATACACGCCCACGCACACACACACACGACCACACTCACGTTTACAATCTGGTGAAATCATCGAAATTGCCTTTAACAACTATTCTTTCTTCCCTTTTGTTCTTGAGGGGAGGTATTGCGTCCGCTATCACTTCTCCAGTTGGGGAAACACATATTCGCAAAGGACAAAGGCATATATTAGGAATATCTAAGTGGCATCTTTGTTACATAATAGGCATCCGATGCGTGGTGGTGGTGCTGCACTTGCCGCTGTTTGTAGTGTAAGCAAGGACGACCCTATGTATGATCCAGAATTGTGAACTGGACAGTCGACCTAGATGTATGAACTGTGACACGATAGAGTGAGCAGCAGCCAATAAAAATAAAGGTTGAGTTGGGGTTACATAAGGAAATGTACTGCATCATTATCCTATATTGACAATAAAGTTTCAACTTTTAGCTTCCCTCCTTTCGTCCTAGGTGGAAAGGCCTGATCTAGGGTAGCAAACGTGTCCCGTCCGTGCCCCCCCCCTCTAGCGGACACCCTTGTTGCTACATATTCACAAAAACACTCGTGCTAGGATAGTAATCGATGTTTGCAAGGCTGATGGGAAAATAGCCTGCGTGTATGTCGTTTGGATATTTTGACTGCTGTATTGATTGAAGTCTCCGTGCTTGACCAGTCTCTTGAATTACGTCACGCGAGAAACTGTTTCTGACATCCAATCGGAAGCTCAATCATAAATTCCATTCATAATCTTATCAGCATCAGGAGGAGCCATGATAGAGACTGCGGCATCATCAACATTTCTGCTATTATACAGTATAGTTAGGTTTTCCGACAATATCATATCGTGGTTATATTTGCAAAGATCCCTAACTCTTCCAAAGCTCTCCCCTCAGAGAAAAGGAAAAACAGAAATATGATTAGTTCATTAAAGTGCCTGACTATGAAGATAGAATGCGAAGTGATGTTTCTTCAGAAAAGCAAATAATCTTTCTGACCCACATTATCTCTATATATAATAAATTTGTTCGCTTTATCTTTCAATTTGCTCGCTTCGTATGTTTTTAATTTGTTCACAGTATTTTTTGAAATATCTCACCTTAGTTCTAAATTTGCTTACCGTAGTCTTGGATTTGCGCGCTTCAGTATCTGTCTTACTTGCTCTATTCTATTTTTTTTATTTACTCACTCTATTTTTTACTTTGCTTGCTCTAAATTTCAACTTGCTGTGGAAAAGATATAGCATTTAATCCCGAAGCAATTACTTGGATGACATGTTCTTTAAAAAAATCTCTTTTTTTTCCCATCAAAGCGATGAAAGTAACTGCTTTTTCAATTCTTACCCCAAAGAGAAAAAAACTGCAACTTTATTTAAAGTTCGGTCTATGTCTTATACATCTCTACATGCTCAAAACAAATGCAGGACTCATTCATTATCTTAGTCTCTTGTAATTTATATACTGAATAATATTTGGATGTATTTGCTTCAATCTATGTTAGAGTTTTAGCAATTTTGATTTTATTCTTTTATTTCTATAGAAATTGCTAATCTCTACTTCACTATTGATGTTAAATTATAAACAGATAATTTATCAATTGACTACGTTCTTTATTGAATGATTTCTATTGAAAACTATTGCATTATAGATTTTGAATGTGCCTATGAAGACATGGAATTCATTTTTCAATGTTTTGTTTCTGGGTTTTTTTTTATTGTTCTTGTCAATTCTATAAGAAACAGAAAAACCATGAAAGTACTAAACTAAGAATGAATTATGCTTCCACATCCTTGAATGTTTGCAATCTTTTTTTATAGAGAGAAATTACAATATGATGAACAAATGGATATCTGAAATTTGTTTACTCGTCCTGGCGCTGTGATAGGGTTCCGTAGGAGTTTTTGAGTTGACTAATGAAACCAATTGGGGATACTAGAGTAACATCCAGTGAGTCAAAAAAAGAAACCAAACTTGAGAAGATAAATCAGTTGCAAAATTTATTTATACCAATTTTCATAATGGCAGATTTTGTAGTGTTGCTCCTGTCAGAAATTGTTTTATTTCATCAAATATGGATTCATTGAATATAGGTGAAAAGAAAATTTCATGCTGGATAAAATTGATAGGATAACCATATGCCCAGAGCAAGTAATTTTGAGCTATTAACAATCAAATATCATAAACCATTGTTTTAAATATGGAACGGCTGTGTTTACTGATATCTATAATGCTATAATGCCTACCTTTGCACTATATATAATGGCAATTCATGGAAACCTTTTGGAGATATGGCAGTCCATTTAATCGTAATATTTTTCCGAACTATATTAAGAGCAATAAACAGCAATCGGGATGGTGGAAAAATGTTAGCATAATAATTTGATACTTGGATTTTAAGACACACAAAAGCCTGAGATTTTTGTAAAAAGAATAAACACAGAATTGGTATATGCTAAGGTTAGACCATTGTTTTATGTGATTATTTTTCAAATGTTTCGGAACGACACTGAAAAAGGAGAATCGTATCAAATAGAAGATGTAACCATTTGATATCCTCCAAATGAAGCTGAATTAAAGATGCCTTGATAAGTCGATTCAAGTGCAACAAGTCAATGTATCATGTAATATCTTGGCTCTTTTGAAGCAGAACAATTCTATATTGATTTGTGTACATAGATTCTCTCCTTTTGTGATGTGTGAGTAAATCGACCACCAACTCTTGCCAAAAATTCCACTTACATCTTGTTTCAATTTATTTTCGTAAACTTGAAAAGCCCATTCAAAACCAGTTTAATCACTTTTCGGTATCTCAAACAGACATTACAGCAAGCTCCATATATTAACCATGAAATCGAGTAGGGAAACTTGTTCAGGCAAGGTTTATGATGCTGTTGTTATATGCTAATGTACATGATGACGTTCAATACTTGACCGAGAGGCGCAACGCTGTGGTATTATAAGTGAAAATTGCTAGTATCCCACGAAAAAGTTGGAAATCACAAGGTTGAAGTTCCAACCGCAGTCTCTGGGTTGGTCTAGTATACTTATTACAATCCTATAACTAATAATAATGTTTGTAATTATATCAGAATGGAGCAGAACATTTTTTCGTATGTATCATATCTTTAATGCATATTCTATTTAGATACAAATGTTACAGCTGAATTTATGACATTTTTATGTATTGACCAAAGTCGAAGCTTGTATACCACATAGTGTGTAGTTCTCTATCTATACAGCATGTTTTTCTACAGATCAGTAAAGAAGATCGATTCTGTAAAGCAGAAAGTTGAGAAACCTTTCAAAATAATGAGCACCTACCAAATACTTCATTTTGAGCATAAACTGATTGAAAATAAAAATCTGAAAGATGCAGAACCTGTCAAGATGTTAACTGTGATTGACAAACTTAATAATGAAAAGTCCAAAAGGCTTGATATATACCCACAGGATTAGAAACAAGGAATTTTATATTGTTAAAAGAAGAAAAATGATTGTCATTAAATTGATATTCAAGTTGTTAGTTTCATGGTCTTCAATTTACATTACTAAGGAAATTGTATAAAAGTTGATTTTAAAGTGTCTTACTATCAGCTGATTTGACCTTGAATAGTTGTTGCAATTTCATTTTCGTGCGTTCCTTGTTTCTGCATTTTAGAGGTGCGAATGCCCAGATCGATATATATATATATATATATATCAGTTTCTTAATGATATAACTGTCGTGTTGAAAGAAACAAATGAAGCAAATATAGACCAAAAATAAACAAAAATGAGAATTTGGAATTAAAACAGTTATTTGGGCCTTTGCTAAATGGTAAGAGCAACGCTACGTTGGAGCGGCTACCCTATCAGTCGCTGGTTCGATTCCTGTAGCAGCAGAATTGTTTATTCTATTCACGTTGTCTGGGCCAAGTGATACATCCACCGTATAATAACGGGAGTGTATTACAAATGAGAGTTTCAATATAATATAGCACAATTCATAATCATTTTCTCGGATTATATATTCATGTCTTAATAACATATACAAGTATATATAATACTAGCTGAGTATCTGCACCACGGACGGGTTATTTGGATAATATATAAAGAAAATAGGATAATATATAAAGAGAAATAAAGAGAACAGGAAGAGAACTAGTCCAGCTATTCATCCATAGACAACCCCTAACACACTCCTTTCATATCTAATCTCGACACACACGAGTTCTCTTTGTTTTCTCTTCATTTATCAACCTCGCTGATGATGTGGGGGTCACTCCCTTGGAAACATCCATGAGTAAATACCTATCCAACCAAACGTTTCTTATTGTCTACAAAAATTCCACCATCATGTCGGATATAACCAACCCATCCAATAATCAATCACTCATGCACAAACACACACACACACACACACACACACACACACACACACACACACATATATATATATATATATATATATATATATATATATATATATATATATATATATAAATTCTTCTTCACTTTTGACCTTTTGAAGGTGGTCCTTAAAGAATTTTATATAATTATATAAAACAAAAAGATTTGTACATGGATAGAAAGTGAGTCCCACTTTGGCATTATAGTCATATTGTTGATAGAAACCTCCTCTTAAACCTTTTATGAATGTTTGTCCCAAAAAGGTTTTGTTGTAAAAACCTCCCCGAGGTCCATTGGATAAACCTAATATATTTGGTTTGGCTGCATCCGAGTTCACGTACTTTTTATCGCGTGACAAATACACAAACACCTATTACTTCAACACACAAACACACAGACTTCTCTAACTTATATATAAAGGATAAAATGCGTATTGAGGTACCAAAGTGTTACTTAGCGTTGAGAGAATCTGGCTAGCTCGCGTTTTTTAAATTTGATTTATTTATATTTTTTCATTGATTATATATTTTTGATTGTAATTTTCATTAAAAAAAAAGAAGCTTCCTCGTGGCTCCGTATAACATGCAGTGGCTTCACAAAAACCTTTGAACTTAGATGAAAGGGAGATTCTTGCTTTGGCACCATTATCATCACTGACTGATGAGTTTCAACGTCTGTTAGGCACACAGCTAATATTTCAGTACTGAGGAATGGTTTAATTTGTGTTGTGATGATTCTCTTTCTCTTTTTGATTTATTTTAAACTTTTTCTCAACAATTTGCATTAAAAAATTCCTTCGTGGAACTTATACTATGTTAAAACTTGATAATAGAAGAAATCCTAACCGTAAACTCTTGCGAAGAATCTATTACAAGAGCTTCGATCTACCAAGGTCAGCCATTCTGTCAGAATACTCCTTCGAAGGGGTGACAACCTGCTCGATCATCTGCTGAGGAGAAGGAAACTTCAACAAGTAACCTACGACCTCAGGACCTCACTCACATTGTCCCATCTTAGTTTGTGAGCTTGAGTCAGTAGCTTGCACACTCGACCTCACCTTTAAAGCCTGAGGATTATTCAACGTCACGACAAGGCAAGAGCTTCCATCGGTTGTCAGACCTTCTCCTACAGCCATTGTGAAAAGGCCTGTCTCAAAGCATTCATTCAAGACGCCTGATATTCTGCATTGGACGGGAAAAGACTACCACCCCCACAAAAAAAGAGAAAAAAAGGACCTTCATTCGCAATGATGGTAGATCATATGTATATCAACTCTATTTCATGTGTGTCATAATTTATTTGTTTAGCACGCTTCGATTGAATGAACAAAATTCCTTTGTATCAAATAATGAAGACTATGTACATCAAATCATAATGAAAATTTATATATATATTAGATGAAAAATGTTAAAATCGAAATTATGGTCCATTTTATCTCAATTTTCCAAAGTGATAAAAGATATATATATAAACATATATGATATATGATTATAATATATAGCTACATTTAATGTTTTTAGGGGTTGCTTTATTGATGGTGATACTACTCAATATATATATATATATATATATATATATATGTGTGTGAGTGTGTGTGTGTGTATGTGTGTGTGAGAGAGATTATGGATGTGTGTGTGTTTGTAATAGAAAAACATTTAATGTTTTTAGGGGTTGCTTTATTGATGGTGATACTGCTCAATATATATATATATATATGTATGTATGTGTGTGTGTGTGAGAGAGAGAGAGTATGAATGTGTGTGTATTTGTAATAGAAAAAATGTGTGTCAAATATAAGTAATAAAAATAATGTGTATCATTATCTAGAAGCAAAGTAATACGTATCGAATTCTCTCATTGAAGTTTGTTGAATCTAAAGCCAGTTTCATAAACGGACCTTTTTTTTTCTGAAGCAATCATTAATCATCGAAGAGTGTGAGTGTTCCACTTCCAACTTTAGACTTCAACTTACGCACAAATACAGTCCTGCACATTCACATATAATAGAATAAACCTATTGATTCATACATAATCATACCGATACGAACACACATTCGAAGATAGACAACCGTTGATTTGCTGCCTTCGCACTATATACTATCTATCTATCTATCTATCTATCAATCTATCTATCAATATATATATATATATATATATATATATATATATATATATATATATATATATATATGGCTGGAGTGGAGGCTGCCGTTCTTTTGGTAAGAAACGTCGTTTTATAACATCTCTCGACGCATTGGGCGGCCATTTATATATTTGCGTTTCATGCACAACCACTGAACAAACTAATTGATGCGTTTACACTTTTTCATTCAGTGTGCAGAGCACACAACTATGCACACGTACACACATGCTTGCACACAGACGCATGCACATACAATTCAGCTACGTTCATATTTGCACATAAATAGAAGTTATTTTAGATATACGGACTCACATCTGTGAGGGAACATTCAATCATCATCATCACCATTAGCAGCAGCCATTTTTTCGCATACGTCGCTAGATGTAGATCTTTCCCAAGATTAGCCAGACCTCTCCATCTTTCTGGACTTCGTCACACATATTCCGTCAGCCATAGTTTCACATATGATCTTTAGCGATCCACGCTGTGAGTCGTGAGGTCCAGCAGTTGTCTGATGTTCTTGCTACATGCCCACTGCCTTGCCATTTGAGCTTGCTAATGGGTTTTTAAGATATCTTGTACTCCCGATTTTTTTTTATATATAGTGCTGCCTTTGTTATTTGCAGACGGCATTCTTTTTGCTGAGAGCCATCATGATCTCCAAGTAATGATCTGACCTCTGCCTTCACACAGAATGCAGACGTAAACTCATGCATACGCACGCGTGATGCATAAAACTCAAAATCATTATTTCATCAGATGCTAAACATACCTAACGTCACCAGACGCAGCCATGTTCAATTTTGATTCATCAGGTCACAGAACGTGGTTCCAATCTTCCTCGTAATTTCTTTGACGAAGACAAAAGGATCGTTGCGATTGACAGAACCGGTAAACGGCTTATTTACCACTACGCAACCTCTTTACCCAGTCTCTTGTTGTTGTTGCCTTGCAGTGCAAGATTAAACGAAAGGTTTCTAGCCATTGCACATATTCAGGACTTTGAATGCTGTTTTGAAGCGGTCACACGTTGAGATAATTTTCACCCTTCAGTCAAAACTTCCACTAACATTCCTTGGCCGGCCACAAAGCTTTACATTTTGCATGGTGTCGCATTTTACCTCTGTCAACGAAGTTTTAAAAAAAAACGTATCGGTATTTGGAAGCACTTTTTTGTCTGTTGGTTTTTCCGTTGATTTGTCTGTCCACACGATATCTTCGAATACCCTAAATGGATTTTAAAGAAATTGTGGAGGGCTGAGAAATGAGGTAAGAAAGAGGTGGTAAAATTTTAGGGCGGACCAAGTTTTTTTTTCATTCATTGTGAGATATTTTCCGTTTTTTTTTTTTTTTTTTTTTTTCAATCATAGTCACACATGTGATTGTCCACACGATATCTCCAAACGTTCTCTATGATTTTAAGTGAAATTCTGTGGAGGGTGGACAATAGACTACGGAAGAACTGATTAAATTTTGGGGCAGATCTATGAACAAAGACCTCTCTTACGTCATTGTTATAGGTCCAAACCACATGAAACTGCTGGGATTTCATGTCTGTCCACGCGATATCTCCAAAGTTCACAATGGATTTTTATGACATTTTAAGGGATGGTGCAATTATATGTCAAAACCACATAATACTGCTACTTTTTTCCTGTCTACAAGATATCTCCAAAAGTCATCAATAACTTTAGATCAGATTTTGTGTAGAGGTTGGCAATATGCTACAGAGGAACTGATTGAATTTTGGAGTTGATCCACACAGAATTACATCCCCTACGTGATGATAAATGAATAAATAAATAGATAAATGTCTAAGCCACATGATATCATCACAATTTCATGACTGTCTACAGGATATCCCCGAGAATACTGAATGAACTTCAAAGAAATTCTTTGAAAGGGTGGGCAATGGAGTAAGAAAAAGATGGTCAAATTTAGGAGAAGATCCAGGAATTCTTCGATTGAGAGATATTTTTCTGTTTTTTTTTTCCATTGATGTCTATGCGAAATATCTGGGTGTTTTCGCTGAGCTTCAATGTTATTTTCTGTAGGTGTGGACAATAGGCTACGAAAGAAATGATGAAATCTTTGAGAGAACCCATGCACAGTAACCTTCTCTTCACCATAGTTATATATCCTAATCATATAATATCATCGAAATTCCATGTTTGTCCGCAAGTCATCTGTCAATGTCATTTATGAATTTCAATGATAAAGGAATGGTAGACGATAAGCTATTGAAAAACTGATTAAAATTTGGAGAGGATCCATGTGCAATTACTCCCACCTTGACGATGGCGTTGGCAGAGGTGTACGCTCTCATAGGGCTTTCTAGTTTGAAGCTTGTTTTGTTATTTTGCTATTTTTTTCCTCTGCCTCAGCTGCATATAATTGCACCGTGCCAAGAAGCTCAACTTGAAATGTATCAACCAGCCCCAAATAGATGGTTTTCTTTACATTCTATTAGAAGAAAAAGTTCTAACTGGAACTGCTTGAAAAGTAGTATATATATATATATATATATTGTTTATGGCCACTTGCTATGCTACGATCAACTGCAGTGATCTATCACTCACCCTACACAACGTGAATAGAATAAACAATTGAAGAAAAAGTGGCTGCTGCTGGAATCGAATTACTATGGATTGTGTTACATCATATCGAAACACTAGATTGTATCACTAGACAGTGTCAATAGAATGAACAATTAAAGGGAAAGGAAATGGGGCTACAGCAGGAATCGAATCTACCGCTGATAGGTCGGCTGCTTCAACGTATTTTCTATATAATATAACGCAATCTATAACCATTCTGTCAGATCACATATATCCAATTATCAATACATAACTGTCGTGTTGAAAGGAGCGAATAAACCGAGAACAGGCGAGATGAGAATATGGATTAAAAGCAGTTATTTGGGCCGCTGCATTATCGGCGGCTGTTTAGCTCAATGGTAAGAACATCGTTGAATTGAAGCGGCTACCTATCCGTGGTAGTTTCGATTTCCGCAGCAGTCCCATTATCTTTGGTTGTCTATTCTACGTTGTCTACAGCGATTGATATATTCATAGTGTAATGACTGGAAGTCATTTTAAATTAGTTTCTATATAAATCAACATAATTTATTATCATTATGTCGGATCACTGATATTAATTTCTAAAATACATATTTATATATGTGTTTGTGTGGATGTGAAATATATACCACAAATCGTATGTATCATTCCAAAGAATCTTAATACGAATAGTGCTCAATACTTAAGGTAGGAACAATATATCATATAGTGGAACGAGGGATATTAGACCAAAAGTATGCATCTAATCTCTCTCCCTCCCCCCCTCTCTCTCTCTCTATATATATATATATATATATAGAGAGAGAGAGAGAGAGAGAGATTATATATATATATATATATATATATATATATATATATCAATTAGATGCATACATTTGGTCTATAAGAATGGTATACCCTCATTTCGCTGTATACGTTGTCTCTACTCTTTTTATTAAGTGCTATTGGAATAAATATTTTCAGAATGACATATACGACTCGTGGTATATATTTCAAACACACACACACACACACACACTCACACTCACGCACACATCTATCTATCTATCTATCTATCTATCTATCTATCTATCTATCTATCTATCTATGTTTATTTCTCGCACGCAGATGAAAAAAAAATGTCCTCTCTTCCAGACAAAAATTCTTAATGAATGTTTTGTATTCTGGAACACGCTCGTGCACACACACACTCGTTTGCGTATACGCATACACCAGCGTATATGCATACGCACAATGCAAGTCGTATATATACTCTCTGATTCTATTATATATGAGCTCATGCATACACATGCACACACACACACATATACATATATATATTTTATATATATATATATATATATATATATATATACATACATGTATATTTATATATATATATATATATATATATATATATATATATATCAGCACAATTTTGTGTATGCCATGTTCACATTATTTTCTTACAACGAAAACAGCGTCGAGTATGTATGAAATAACAAGCTGAATGTAACGCTTAATTATTGAAAACAAATTAAAACTTCAAATCATTCGTTTTTTTTCTCCATTGTTTCGACCTCTTCCTCGTCATGATAATATTCTTTATTGATGAGAGTTTAATAGGATTTGTGAAGAGTTCATCTTAATGGCCCTTAAGCAAATCATTATTCGGAATTAATCTCTTCCATCAGCGAAAGTATTGTCAAGTGCGGATTGAATTCATTAAAAAAAAAGTTCAGTTGAAATAACAGCATAGGAGTCGTATCTGCTTGGCAGAAAGAAAAATACCCCTACCCCAGTTCATATTAAAAACGCAATGTATCGTTTGATAGATTCAGTGGGAGGACGCGTTTGAAATGATGTTTTTGATTGGAGAAGCGCCATTACAAACTCTTACAGATTGGATTTGTGTCTCTGAAAGGAAAATCTCTCTCTCTACCATTTTTTCTCTTATGATTGATACGAAAAAAAAGGAGAGAAAACGTACCGGTTGGAAATGATATTTAAAATTCTCGTAAAACAAAAAAAAAACAAAGGAAAGAAATGACTTTCAAATATTTATGTATTTATACACATGTGTGTATTTGTGCATGTGTGGGTGTGTTTGTTGTCGGTAATTGCTGATTTTACAAGCATGATGGACTGGGCAATTAATTGTTTATAGCATTTTGGAAATATCATCGTCTGTGAGATTTCACGCATTTTTTGAGAAGCATGTTAGATCATATATATTTCATCTCTGTTCCATAGACAATGTGTTTGATCCAGTCTTTTTCATAGTAATAGGCCATGATAGAAACTCAACCTTAAAAAAATAGGAGATCCTATTAATCCTAAAAAGAAGGGTGTATAACCAGTACTTCCTCCCAATAGTCACTTATGGAGCTGAAAGATCCCCCGAGATTACATGCGCAACCGAGGCCGGCAGAATATTTGATGGAGAGACGAGCTAGACAAGTTCAGAAAGTACTGGCTCTGCAATGCCTATGATAGAGAAGTGTGGCGAATCCTGGGGAAGGTCTATGTCCAACAACAGACGTTGAAAGACTGATGATGATGATGATGATGATGATGATGATGATGATGATGATGATGATGATGATAGAAAAGAGTTAATACTCTGATACACCAGTGAGTCTGATCAGCTTTCAAGTACAAGTATCAACTATTTATTCAATCTGTTTTTTCTTGGAAACTCTTACCATCTAAATCGTACAAACAGAACGAAGTGGTGGTATAATAAGAAAACGAAAGATTTTCGAAAAACTGGGTAGTATAATCTTTCGAAGTTAGGCTGCTTGTCGTATAATTTGCCCTCTTTCGGAGCTATCTGACCAAAATGTCAACCTTCACATTTCTTATTCGGTAAGAAAATTTCGTCAGTTTGTTTGTAAAATCTCATTCTTTACCAATATGTTAGCTGACTTGCAGAGTATTTGACTGGAGGTACTGCCTCTTTAAAAGGCTATTTTCGTTGAATCATTATGGATGCAATGTGCACATGGGAGATAATCCATGACAGTAGCGCAATCTGGACATAAACAAACCTTTTGCTAAAGAAATACCAGTGTTCAGAATAATACATCAAACATCTATCTTATCGCTTTCAAAACTAGTCTGAGTTGATGGCATTCTATTTTCACTACGTTACTCAGTGTGGATTGAATCTTGGATCATTTCCGGAGTTCAAATTTGGCTTTGGAGCATAGAATTTCAATTTATATAAGTTAAAAAGCGATGGCTGAACATTTTGAGTATTTATATCTATACTTTCGAAAATAGCGCTGTCCGAGAAATTCATCATTATTTTTAGCTTCAATCCAGTTGGTGAGCTGCGGCAGCCATTATTTGAAGATGGAATAAAAACTTAAGCGTTCGTCTTTGCGTGACGAAATCCTCGATATGTTTATTTCCGACGACGACTTCGAATATGGGAAATAAATGAATTGGATGACAAACATCACTATCAGCATCAGTGCCAGATTTAGTAAGTTGCGAAAGTTGCATTTGCTACGGGCCCTGAAATTTCAAGGGCCTTGCGCTAGATGCTCGCAAAATATCTATTCAATCTCAGTGATTCTGCACTTGCTCTATTACTATAATACTACACCACCTACAGCTATTATGGACGATAGGGTATTTAAGATACGCCGTATAAATTCAAAAGTATTTGAAACTGAAGTCGTAGTCGCTGTACAATCATGGAAACGAAAATAAAATAACATGATTTTTGAAATGGAATATATATTTGTCGTATCATCTGGGTGTGTAGCAAACTGGAAAATTTAATTACTTTGCAGTTAAAAAATGGTGTTCGTGTTTGCAACGTTTATGTGTATTTTCGTAATGTGGAGCCCATTTGGAATATATGCTACCCCCCCCCCCCCGAGTAGCATAATCCGGCTCAGGAAACAGTAACAATTGATTAGCCGACAAGATGATCAAAGGTGCTAATGAGCTTTTTTACACACACACACACACACACACACACACACACACATAGAGCAAGAGAGCGAGTGTGGTCCAAGGATAACTTCCATCAATGATCAAGTTGATCTAAGGTTCTTGTTGTTCATCTTGCTCATATGAGTCAAACATGATCAGCACTTAACGCAAACTCTGACAGAGTCGGAAAGTGTATAAGAGTTATCAAAAGAAATTGTTAGGAAATTTTCAACAGAATTTAAGGAGAATCTTTCTTTTCGGCGAGATTCTGCCTCTTCGAAATCAGTTGAAAACTTTGGTAGCTGCGTAACCATTTCTATTAAGTTTTACTGAAAGAAACGTGTCTTTTGTTTATTTAGTTGAGCAAAACATTTATGACCATTTGGTGATCAGACTAGAACGTAACTTAACTGTAAGTCTGAATCACACATGGAAAGAGTCTAGGTTTGAAATCTTCGTGCCTGTCTCGGCTCTAAAATTCAACCATATTCGCAAGTGTGACATGCGTTGTTTTAAAATGTACTAGTTATTCTCCGTGAAAACACATGGATATATTTGAAGTTATATTAATTTTCACTGGAAGAGTCTATTGTTTCTGATGGTGGATAGGAGATATTTCTATCAGCAAAATTGTTACCTTTAAGTTAAGTTACAGACAGAGAAATAAAAAAAAGTTAAGCTGTTTATCAAATAAGTATATTCTGATCAGGAACTCGTTAAAAACCCAACACGTATTTTCAATCCTATTACATGAGTTTTCCATTTTTTTTTTCATTTTACTTTATTTATTGTTTAGCTTGAGAGATGGCAGTGACAGAGATGGATTGAGAGAAGCTGTCATAAGTGCACTCTCGATATATTTTTCTCACTGGCAAATGTGAGGAAAGATAACCCTACATGTATGCCAAGTTTAGGAGGGTCCATCGCTTTTATAATCGTGTTGCTCCCTAACTGGTAAAGGCGGTTAGGGGACATTATCATCGTCTGCCATTAACATGGTTGGCCTGAGTTTTCATCAATCAGTGGTTATCTCAACTTATCTATATTAACATCATCATCTATTAGACAAAAAATGATCGTTATGTCTATTTTAATTTCATGGCTACTTTTCACTTTCATCTTAATTTGTTAGTTGCTTTTTATTGCAACTTTTGCTCAGACCCGGTACCCTTCAGCAGTGAGCAAACAATGTCGATTGGAAAATGAAGAATAAGCCTTAGGTGGGATTAGAACTCAGACCGTTTTCGGAGGAGCACAGTTTACACATACCTGCTCTACCAATTAAGTTACTAAGACTCGACCTGAAAGCAGAAGTAATGTTACAAACACTTATGGTTTGTGGTAATAGCTTTATCAGATAAGCCACTCATTACATTGAGGGGATTGAATCTTTTCTATAAGATAGAGTTTAAAATCTTTTTTTTTTCATTTAAATACAGCTTGAATTTTGGGGGAAATATCGCATTCTGCTTTTTGTTTCTAGTCATGCAAGTGGGGCAATTTTTCCAATGGTAATTTTGAGCGCAGTTGTCATTGTATTTATTGTAATTGTCTCGAGAAGTATTATTTCAAGTAAGTTATATCAGTAATTTGCACCCACCTCTTTCGTATTCTTATACCAGCTGTAACCGACCGTGTAAACTTTCTTGAGGTTACTGATATCCTTTCCATACCTATTCATCGTTTGCTTAATCATGTCAGTGCCATGTATTACATTAAGTAAACTCTGAACTTGGATATTTTTTTACCACTGCTTGAATGATTTTAGATTTGCGATTACCACTAATTTGTGTTGATGTATTTCATGTTTCTTTATTGAATATAACAATCATTATCAGTAGACAAACTGACACTGTCATCAAAGGATTTTATTATATCAAGTAAGAGAAGTAAAGCTAAATGTTCCAGATCAAATGCCTAATTTTATTGGCTGATTTCAAGCACTTCCCACTTTCCCAAAATTTCGTCTTACTGATTTTCGAATACTGAGGCGTTTGGTTGTATCCCTCTCGTTTTTCTAACTCACAGATTTCTATCTGCGTGAATGATTACATTCAAAATGTGTTGACTATTATACAATGTCTCAGTGATACAGAAGAATACCATTGAAAATAAAATTTCTGTTGAAGACCACAATTCCGTCTTAGTGGAATGAATTAGCGCTAAAAATAATTGCACCGTCACCACTATCAAAATATAACTACACCAACCTATATATATATATATATATATATATATATATATATATATATATATATATATATATATATATATATAAATATATAAGTGAGAGGTGTTTGTATGCTTGTCTGTCATGTTACAAAACCAACCTAAACATGGATATAGTCCAACCAGACCCGGTATGCCTACTCAATAAAGCTGGAAGGGGGAGGTAAAACAAAAAAGGGGAAAAAAATTAAAGGTTTTTTTTAAAGGATTTTATTTGTATATACATAGGTCTTTTAGGGGTGGAGGGAAACCCGCCCTTTGAGTGATCACAAGTGAAGGGAGATTTTTTTCCCTCTCTGTAAAGGGTCAAAAGATACATGACTTTTCACTTGATGTTCGTATCCCAGTAAACTTTGTAGACATTAACGTGTGTGAATGCACCATTCCCAAAAGGCACAATTATTAGATTAATAACACCATCCTCTATAATTCGAATACATTATACAAACCGTCGGCAAAGCAAGCTCAACCTTCAAAAACAAGACGATCCCAATAATCCTAAATAGAAGAGTATTCAACCAATGCATCCTTCCGATATTCACTGATTGAGTTGAAACATGGAACCTAACGAAGAGACAGACTGGCAAACTGAGAACCATGCAACGCATGCATGAGAGAATCATGCTCAACCTCACATGGAGGGATCACAACACAGCACAGTATATCAGGAAGAAAACGGGAGTCTGAGACATCATAAAATCTATTAGAAAACTTAAATGACAATGGACAGGTCATGTTGCAAGAATGGCAAACAACTGATGGACCCCCAGAGATCACATACGAAACCGAGGCCGTCAGAATACAAGATGGAGTGATAAACTGGACAAATTCAGAAAATCCTTGCCCTGTGACACCCATGATAGAGAAATGTAGCGGATCCTGGGGGAGGTCTATGTCCAACGAAGGATGATGATGATGATGATGATGATGCTACAAACCGTCAAATGAAAAATGATATTGTCCATTTTCGATCTCTAAAGTCTGTGACATTCCAGTGGTGCAAATATGATTTACGTAGTTCGCCCCAAAACATCAATAATTCGCACCATCTGAATAGGGAATGGGATGCAAATGAGAAACATTTGCAACTTTGTTCATATTTCAGCTCATTCTATCATCTGTTTAATGTATTTCGCGCAAAGCTTTATCTCTTCTATGTGTTAACAACTCATACCAACCAGAACTTCAGTCTAATTTGTCATTTCATTTTCATTCTATCACTGAACAGCATTCATGATGTGCGCAGCGTTACGAAGATGTATCGTGGACTTTTTCAGGCAACTTGGGAATGAGTGCTCCATTGTTCCTTGTTCAAAGTCTGGTGATATGAAGCTCATTAATCAGTATAGAATTGAGCTTCTGATTTCTTAACTCTCTTTCCCAACTTATGACTCAACTTCGCCATCCCCAGCCATGCACCTTTACCATCACGAGTTAACCAAGGTGACATAACAATAGGAAATAATCCTTTTCTGGAGTTTTTAACTTTCGTCCCTTCTTTAGCTACAGTTGGTAATGCTACAGCAAAAAACAAATACTAGCAAATCGTCTCATGTCATCTGATATCAGTCATTCCCCTAGCTTTTAATTATTCCTTTCAGTAATTTTTTTCGAAAATATATTTATGTGTTTTAATAGGAATGCAACGTAATCCGTGATGCTTTTATGTATATAGATCTGTGATGATATAAAATTGTTATTCATTTGTTAACTGACGATTATTTATTACTTAAAAGACTTCGACATTTCTTTCCAACGTATAACTTGGATTAAATTCAAGACAAAGTGAAGCTATCTGTGTATTTCATTATGTACTTTCCACGATTTGAATACAAATTGTGAATTTTAGGATTACATACTGAAAAAGTGCTGCAAAATAAAGAATTGAGATGCAATTCATTGGTTATTGCAATTGATCCAATTCAATTTCAAGTTTATTGGAACTTGAATCTTAACAATTCTAACTATTTGAATGGAGCTGATTTCCAAGAAATGTTTCCAATCAAATTCCATGAATATCATTAAGATTATTTCTCGAGTACCAATCTATATATCAAGGTGTCTTAATGTCTAAAATGGCTACAGAAAAATGTTGCCAATTGTTAGGTATGGATAATATGAAGAGAATTTTCACCGGAAAATTGACATCAGAGAAATTAAAAACCTGGCATAAATCAGCATGTTATCCAATTTTGATGAAATTTTCGATAATTATTTGAGGACAGGTCCAGAAAAAACTATCAGATATTTAGAATCATTCTTTTTTAATCTGTCCTTCAACAAACAAGTATCAAGAATTTTATTAAAATCAGATCATCATCATCATCATCATCATCATCATCATCATCATCATCATCATCATCATCGGTCTTTTAACGTCCGTCGTTGGACATAGACCTTCCCAAGGATTCGCCACATTTCTCTATCAAGGGCATCGCGGGGCCAGTATTTCCTGAATCGGTCCAGTTCATCTCTTCATCTTGTGTTCTGTCGGCCTCGGTTTCTTATGTGATCTCTGGGGATCCATGTCGTGAGACATGATGTTCATCGGTTGTCCTTCATTCTTGCAACATGGCCTGCCCATTGCCATTTGAGTTTTTAAAAAAAATAGTTTCTATAATGTCACGGACACCCATTTTCTTCCTTACATACTTTGCTCTCTTGTGATTTTTGCCAGATCTTTTTCAATTTCTCTTTTTTTCTATTGAGATTGTATCCATATTGTTCATATCTACCAATTATCACTCAGTTATGTTGCCTAATGTTCCCAACTGTCTGGAACATAATGCGATGACGCAAGTTTTTTTTTCTACAACAACGATAATTGATTTATCAAAAATCTTTTTTCTGATCAGCTTTGAAGGATGATTTGATTTCTGCGTGCACTCTTTGGCCCTTCGCTCATGGATTCAAGCATCTAGTTTAAAACCATTTAGATGTCGTCAGCTTTCAATCAAAAAGATTCACTTTATATCATAGCTTATCAGATTCAAACTGATTCATTGCTATAAATGATGATTAATAATTCATTATCCAAAGCACACCATTGATATGCATGTCTCAAATACAAATGCGATCGATCCGGATTTTTCAATCACCGCTACTCACGACAGACTAGTTAAAACATTGTTGTTTTTTTTATTCATTCATGCGTTCTGATATTAATATGTATCTATATTATTTCTATAGACCATGAGGAAAATAGGTTGGGTGATGAGGTATTTATGTATGAACATTTCGTGGGGAGAGACCCCCAACATTTTTTTTCTCTACATTTCTCCATTTTGCTGATGACATGGGAATCTCTCCCAACGAAACGTCAGCGAATAAATACCTATTCACCCAGTATGCGTTTTCCTCATTATCTATGAATATCAACGATTATGTCAGATATAATCTATCCATCCAACAATCATATATATATATCTATGCATTTATCTATCCGGACTTCACCCAGCCAAAACTGTTTCTCGTAGAATTTTGCACACATTCCTCTCTCAATGAGAAGGGGAAACTGTTCCTTTAAAAAGATAAAATAGAATAAACCTCCTAAAGAGTTTTTCTTAACTGAAGGGGTCAATTTGCAATTTTTATCGTAAATCGATCCCTCAGTTTGTGTCTGCACTCAGGCTTGTTTAAAAAATAGATAGAATGTGAGAAAGGCAACTTATTCACAGATCACCTCTTTTTGAATCTTTTGATTGATCAGCCCTAACATGGCTTACTGTTTGGAAACATTGGATACATGAAAGTTCCTATTAAGTGAGTAACCAGACCCATCTCAAATTCAAAAAAAAAAAAATAAAATAAAAAAAAACATAGATTTATGATTCTAGTTAATTTTACCACAACCACTGCTTAATTCATGAGGTGTAAAGAAGCCAAATACTAGAGGTAGTGATTCATGCCCACCTTTTTAAAAAGAGGATAGACTGTTTAAACGCTATAGTTATCGCTAAAGTAATCTGTGAGAGCAACAATACACCAGTGTTTAGAAACGAGGTCAATACAATCGGCGTACTGAGTTTCAAACCCAATGGAAAAAAATGTTACTTCTTTTTCTCTTTAATTTGATGTGTTATCGATTTATTAGGCCTTTCAACCTTCCGGAAATTTGTCAGTTTTGAGAGAGGAAATATTAAAAGGTCTTCCAAGGGGGGCCTATTTAACAATGTAGCTATAATGCGCCCTTACTTTCCATTCATCAAAAGTGACCATGGACGTAAATCTTTCTTTCTCTAGATGTTTATGCCAGTTTGGCATATTTTTTTTAAAAAAGAGTCTAACTCTATTCTTACAATTTCTTTGAGTTTTTACAGTTTTTCTTTGAGAAAAATCTTTTTGGCACAATTTAAATCCGACCGTTCACTTTGATGAGCGAACTACTAACTCAAAAGTAATCAAATGGGTGCCTAGTACAGCGTAAAACCACAAAGACTTAACACTTTTTGATAAAAAGTTGAATTTTCTACCATAGTTAATAGATACCATAACATTCATTTTCAGATGTGGAGGGAAGTCAGATTTGTCAATACGGCTGCCAGTCCACTGGGTTCAATGTTCAAACGCGTTTAACTTCGGAATCAAATAGAGTTGGAAAACATTTAAAGAGTCATTTATTTGGTGATACTTTTGAGATCAATAGAACCCAAGGATAAACATTTAGATCAAACTCAAAGTAAAAAAAACAAAACAACAACGTTAAAAAGACATTCTTTTGCTATTACATTTAGTGCTGGGAAACATTTAAATCATATTGCTTGTAGCAACAAGCAATATCTCGCTGGAATATCAAAGTACGTACATAGCAGATGTGGTAAAAATGTTGCCAATTTTTTCAACAGTGTGATGGGTAATTTACAGACCAGACTTTATGACGTCATCATTTGAATAATTTCTCATTTTTATCACATGGGTGCATTTATGAAAAAAAAAACCAAACAAACCTTTAGCCACCACGAAACGGTTTCCCAACGTTTTTTGTGGTATCAGGTGTGCCCAATAACATAGTAAAAGTTTACTACACTCTCACCACTGGAAATGTATAATTTTAGATATGGCGTCCAAGACGCCCGCCCAAACTTTAAAATGCCCAATACTCGTTTATTATTCATCCTAGATCAATCCTGTCCAACGGTTTTTCTCGTAGTATCAAATGTGTTTGATAACATATCAAAGTTCTACTACAACCTAATCACTGGAAGGTATAATAACCAAGATGGCGTCCAGCGTTGGTTATGAGAAATTCAACCCTAATTCCTGAACAATCAGAACAGAATGCTTATCAATAATTTTTGTGGTATCAGGTGAGCTCAATCAAAAAAGTATGTATATAGAAGATATGGAAAAAGCGTTACCAGTTTCTCCAAAAATGTGATGGGCAATTTACAGTCCAGAATTTTTGTCGTCGTCATTCGTAATAATTTTTCATGTCTATCACATAGACGGCTGCATTTATGAAAAAACAAAAAAACAAAAAACTTTGCCCACCGCGAAGCAGTTTTCTAACGTTTTAATGGTATCAGGTGTGATCAATAACAGAGCAAAAGTTTACTACAATCTCACCATTAAAACGTATAATTTTAAAGATGGCATCCAAGATGTCCGCCAAAATTTCAATATGCCCATTACTCGTTCATTATTCACCCTAGACCAATTTTGTCTAGAGTATTTTTTTGTCGTACCAAGTGTGCTGGGTAACATATCAAAGTTCTAACACAATCTGCCCATTGGACGGTAAAATTTCCTGCATGGCATCCAAGTTGACGGCCAAATTAGTGGTTTATGAAAGATTTCCACCCCTAAAGAATCAAAACAGAAGATTTCGCAAAGATTTTGATGCCCCCAATAACATTACCTGCCTGACCACTACATAGGTATAATTTTCAACATGGCGTTCGAGATGGACAAATCCTCTGAATGCCCATCACTCGTTCATAATGTGTCCTAGACAAGTTTTCCCAAAAGTTTTGTTGTATTGGGTGTGTTTGATAACATATCTACCACAGTCTGGCCACTGGGAAGATATATTTTCAAGATGGTGTCTTAGATGTCGGTCAAATCATTAAATGCACTTTACTTGTTCGTAATTCATTCTAGACTAGTAATGTTGGTGCCCAATCCCATATTTTGAGGCTGTTGGAATCCAATTAGCATATTCAAATTCCGGCGAAGTGATTACAACTGCAAGAACAGTTGGCAATTTCACATTCACGAGATAAAATGGAAAAAGAAATCTGACAAATACCGATTTTGTACCAATTGGAAATCAGTGCCTAAATAGAAAATAGGCAGAACAGTATGAGGACGATGTTCATTTTGTGACAATGAGGGAAAATACATCACAGATATCGAGATCTCATTTCAAAACCTAAGCAAAGGACTAGAAATCACATAATCCTTGGATAATAGATGTAAGCATGTCACAATCAGTTAAGAATAGCACTTGATCGATTTCATGGAATCTCTATAAAATATCGTTTGCTTTCCAATGTTGTTGGATAGATAGTTTATTTTTCTTCGCGGGCAATGCTAAGTACCTCAGATACTCTTATCGATAGAATGCTGTCTTTGGCATTAATTTTCATCTACACAAAATCCATAAGAGACTCTTTAGAAATAGCTTTAACTCTTGAAATTAATTTATTCACCCAGTCTCTAAGTAGTACACACGCACACACAGAAGAATTTAAAAGCTCAAGTTTGGCACAAGGCTAAATGGAAGGAGATATAAGGTTAAGGGGATTATGTAAGCCATTTTTTTTGTGGGTTCGGCCTACACGTCTTGCAAATAAGTATGAAAACTTAGCTTTTTACATGGGCTCAAAAATTGACCAACGAAAACAAACAACAAATCACCAACTAAACAAGCCATACATAAACATAGATGGGTATGACTCTGTGTTCAGTAAATCTGATCGTCCACTGAAATTCTATTCTTAATCCTGATTTTCGAAATATTTGTTATTATACTTTTAGATTGGAAAACTGGAAATGAAATAGGTCTTAAGCCACAACAAAAGCTATATTTACTCCTCGTCTGCCTCAAATAGACGAAAATGATTTGTAAATACACGGTACAATTGTCAAGATTATATACGAATAAAAGACAAATGTTGCTTCTTTGGGCAACACGTTTCAATTTCTTATATCCAATTCTGTTCAAGAGGTGTTACAGTGTAACTTGGCGACTGACGAACAAGGGGAATCTTAAAAAGTCGAAACATGATTTTTATCGAGCCAAAAAAAAAAAAAAAGCTCGGGTTGTACCAGAATTTTACTAAAAAAATCACACATGATAAAGAATGTAATATTGATGTAGAGTCTGTTTTATTGAATGTTTGCTTATTCTATTGAAGGGTCACTTGTTTTGTTGAAGGGTTACTTGTTTGTTATGGAGTTTCTTAGATTAGTTCATGCAAACTTCAAAAATAACATGCTGTCGATGGGAAGCAAATATTGACAAATTAGGTTTGAAACTGAAATTTATAGCTTACAAAAGTTTAAGAAATGACAGAAAATTTAAATTTTCAGATAACACGAAGACAGTTATTTAGGTTGTGATTATAATTCAATGCATATATATATGCATAAGTGAACACACACACACACACATATATATATATATACACACACATACACACACACATATATATATATATATGTATAATATATATATATATATATATATATATATATATATATATATATAGATATATATATATATAGATATAGATATATATATATATATATATATATATATATATATATATATATATATATATATATATATATATATATGAGTGTGTGTGTGTGTGGTAATTCGACATTTAAACCATGAAACCATAAAAATATTTATATATGTAGAAATAAATGCTATGGTTCCATTGATAAGAGCACGTTTTTTCGTGTGGTCTATTTGTAATAGTAGTAAGAGAGAAATCGGATCTTGCTGCAGATTTCATGAAATTTTGATCCAAATTGTGTCCCCTGCCCCAAAAGGCACCATTCATACACACATATAGATCCAAATAAACAAAAGCGAGCATATCTAGTTAAAATGATCGTACCGTCTTTTCCGTGACACTGCGTTAGAAATGCATGACGAAGATCTTTTTTTTTTTCAGTTCCCCTGTTCGTTTAGGAGGATTGTAAGAAGAACAATAATTGGATTCGCCGGTATTGCTCTATTTCGTTTATTTAGAATTTATTTATCGTCTTAGTATTAGAAAATAGAATGAAAGGAGAATAAAAAAACGAAGGAAAACCACTATGTTCCAATTGTTGAATTTCACTCAAATGGGTTAAAAAAAAAAAAAAATGAAAGATAAATTCCTTGTTTCGGAAATTCTCTATTTTTTACAACCGGCATTTTAGATTTTATTTCTTCTTGTTTTCCTTTCTAAAACTGGGATTCAGTAATATGCAGCGCCAAATAAAAATTCCGAGAATTATTCAAGGAAAGTTTTAAGCATCACACTTTTATGAAAACGGAAAAGACATTATAGATCTGCGTAATAGTGTCACCGTTTGTTGTGTTAAATCAACAATTCCTCAGAGTTTACCTTCATCGGTGAGCATAAAAATGCCAAGGGACTTAACGGATTTTACATTACTTGTTGGGAAAGATCGTACGGTAGTGGTTAATAATCAGAGTTTCCTTCTAAGGTGATATCTGGTTAAAAAGTTCCTTACAATCCAGCATTTACACCTTGTCACCTACAGTCTCATGCTTCATTGCCGAGTTATATCTACGAAAGCAATCAGTGTAGATGTTGAAGCCGAATAAAAATTCAAACCCAGCATTCGAAATATGGTCTCCTTTTTAAAAGAAGTTTATGCGTGTAAAAGTCGATATTAACCATCGCACAATCTATAATTAAACAGAAGAAAAAAAATTAATATAAAGTTTGAGCACTTACTTTTCTATTGCTTCCTGTGGCCGTAGTGGGGGTTGGGCGACGGATACTCCATAGGTGATGGTCACCAATAATAGTAGTAGCCACAGACGCTCGCATCTGTCTTGGTCCATAATTCTCATCTTCTTTCTGACGTACTTTTTTTTCTTTCTCTCTCACTTCTTGTACTATGTCGTTCTTATTTCTTCGGACCCTTCCACCGGCGTCGTTGTTTCCGCCAGCGTCTCTCCCGACTATTAAGTACAAAACTGTTTACAGCTCAAAGTTCACTTTTTTTCTTCTTCCCTCTCATTAAGATATGTTGTTTTGTTTCTTGGTTGTTTTTTGTTTAATAAGCTATGTGATTTTTTTAAAAATAAATATTCCTCTTTTTTTTTTTTCATCAGTGCCCGCTCATGGTTTTCACGAATTCTCTCTCTTTCTCTCCCTCTCTCCCTCTCTATCTCTATCCCTCTCTCGTTTTTTCCCCTCAACTCGCTAACCGACTGACTGCTAATGGTGCTTACTCGCGAGCGCCGTGCCAAAAAATATTTTCTCCTCCCTCCCTCTTTTTTTTTTATTGCCTTCTATTTGTTGTTGTTGTTGTTGCTGTTGTTGTTGTTGTTGAAATTTACTGTAATATCAGTTGTGTGAGAGTGTATTCGTGTGTTCCTGTACGTTTTTAATTGTGCCTCTCTCTCTCTCTCTCTCTCTCTCTGTCTCTCTCTCTATGCGTGAGACAGCGTCTGTAAGCGAGCATGACAAAGAGGGAGATGAGGAAGAAGTGACTGGGGGAGGGGGGGAGTGAGCATGAAAGAGAACTTATGGAATCGTCAGCTACTGCATGTGCGGAGATATACAGACGATAGAAAGAACTTAGGATTATAGCGGGCAACAACGAGGAAGAGGAAAAAAAAAGAGCCCGTGAATGGATAAGCAGAAGACAGTTGCTTGGCCGTGCCGACTTGTGTTCCGATTAGATAGTACGGATCTGACAGGATCACAAATAGACTGATCGCATCCAGTATGTGGTGTAATAGACCACGTCTAGATAAGCACTTATAATCATATCGAATCGTATATGTTCATGGCAATATGTCTAGTTACAAAATCAACCCTTTTAATCGACTTTTGTTATTGGAGGTTGCATGTTCACGGTCCTGTCGATTCAGTACGTTATAGTTAGGTACGGTTTTATGCTATTTATCTATCTACCTATTTATTTTACTTCGCATTATCTAGGAACTCATTAGTTATCTATTCCTTCTGGTGTCAGTAGTGTTCGATCCCGGGACACCGGATGACGATTTTCAAAGTAGGCAGGCCATTCCTAACAGAGGGATTTGCGCAACACGATCTTGCCACTCCGTCATGATAGCCAGTACATTCATGTCCTCGTAAAATTTGCAATGCCCACATAACATATCTGTCTGTGGATTTTTACATTTATCTAAGGATTTCTATGTGTATCAATGTATATTCCCACACACACACACGCACCAAGAGTGTATGTATAGACATATATGAATAGTGTGTATTCAGTTAATTCAGTCTGTATCAGCATAGGCACCCAAGAAATGGCTGTATGTGTTTAATGATACACACATGTATGTGTGTACGTGTTTTGGAGGCCAATACTGCCTCAGTAGTAGAAAGATTGTATATTTATTGATTAGTACAAAATATTTATGAGAATGCTTCTCTGTGTGTTCATGCAAGCATATCTTCTATAGAAACACGCAACAAATAAGCTCACATGACATTCCTTCATCGAACTCGAGAATAATTCACCCGGAGTCCGTCCGCCCGTCCGCCCGCCCGTCTGTCCGTCCGTCTGTGTGTGACAGACTACCACAGAAACCACACAGCATAAACCAGTGACCTTTTACGTGTGTACAACTGGGACTCGAGAGCGGGGTTCTAGCAAGTTAGTTTTTGAAAAAATCAGTCCCACCCCACTGCCAATATGGTTGGGGGGGGGGGCGATTTTCAATGAAAATTATTGCTTCTTGTACCCGTTTTTTTTTTTTTTTTTCAGGTAAATCGACTGCTTGGGGGTTTGCTTATTGCTCACCTGTTGACATTCTTGGAGCGAGTGGAGACTTGGTATCGTTCATATAGGGGTGCTGACATTGAAAGGGAGATATCTTGTTTACGGTAGAGAAGGACCGAGAGAAAGGGAGCAATGGTTTCCGAGATCGTAAAGAGAAAAGCCTAAAACTCAACGAGTAACGTGTTTAGCAATTTTTTTTTCTTTCAAATCATTCCCTACTGATAGCTTGTTTAGTGTGAAAATTAATACCCTGGTTTGTGTCCGGTAACATTCACGCTTGCATTTTCGAAAGTAATTTTTGTTAGTAATCACTGCCTGGCAAAATGCAAGAGAAATAACTTATTTATTGATCACACTTGCTTGCTTGGAGACATTGGTCCCATGGCGGTTTCTGACCAGACTCGTTATATTTTTACTCAGGAATTTATGGTTCAAGTAAATCAATTTTATTACCATCATTGCATAATTTACGAGGTAAGAAGAAACGCATATGGATGACAATGATTCATAATCTCCCTTAGGATGTTCTTTTTTTTTTTTTTTTTTTTTTGACAGGGATTAACTCCGCCCATTCCTATCGATAGTCACCTATGGAGCTGAAATATGGAACCTCACGAAGAGACGGATCCGAAAATTGAGAAACACGCAACGCATACATGAAAGAATTATGCTCAACCTTACATGGAGAGATCACAACACAGCACAATATATCAGGAAGAAAATAGAAGTCCGAGACATTATATAATCTATTAGAAAACTTAAATAGTAATGGGCTGGTCATGTTGCAAGAATTGGAGATAACTGATTCACAACAAGGACCCCTAGAGATCACATACGAATCCGAGGCCAACAAAATACAAGATGGAGAGATTAACTTAACAAAGTCAGAAAATACTGGCTCTGCGACGCCCAAGATAGAGAAATGTAGTGGATCCTGGGGAAGGTCTATGACCAACGACGAACGTTAAAAGACTGATGATGATGATGATGAACTCCGCCTCTTAGTGCAGGTATTTGACCTAGTGGAAATAATGTACCAGAGTGCTTACGAATTCATATTCATATATGTGTGTGTGTGTGTGTGTGTGTGTGAGAGAGAGAGAGAGAGAGAGAGAGAGAGAGAGAGAGAGAGAGAGAGAGAAAGTGTAGATCGAGGGTGCATATTCAATTTAGATAGATATAACTTTCTGTGTTTATTAATTCATTGAAACGCAAAGGTTACTAAGGAAAATGGATGGGGTGTTTAAATCTGACATATTTGTCGAGTTTATCATATCATCATTCAAACACTTGGAAAAAAAAGTGTATAAACTTACCCCAACAGGGGGGAAAGTTGGCACAATCTCATTGGGTTAGTCAGTTCTCTTGCTAGTCGGTACAGATGTGATTGACGTAACCTTATGATTGAGAAATATAAAATTTTAAATCGTACAGAAGGATGTATTCGTATAAAAATCAAGATTTTCAGGAGTATAATAACCACGTCGTAGGACAAGTAGAATCATATGTGAGTGGACCTCAATGGCGTATTGTAATAGAGTTGAAGATGGAAAGAGGGACAATGAAAAGAGAATGATGACACCAATTACCTTTTTATTTCTGCATTTGTTTGTCTGTTGGTTTGTCCCATGGTTTGTCTGTCCACACGATATTTTCGAAAGTACAAAATGGTGGGAGATAGAAAAAAAGAATAATAAGAAAAAGAATGACAACACCAATGAATTGTTTGAAGTTTTTTTCTTTTGCAGGCTTTTGGTTTTTCTTCCACCTCAATTGCATTTAATTACAGCGCGAGAAGTAGCCCAGCTTATAGTGTAACAACCAGCCCCCAAACGCACGGTTTTCTTTACATTCTATTACAAGAAAACGTCCTGCCAACAGCTGCATGAAATGTAGTATATATACTTTTTATTTCCATCTTTCATCACCGTAGACTACGCTATCATCAATTGCACAAAACAGTATGAATTGGGCACTTGTTTATCAAAGCGGAAAAGTTACCAGGATTAAAAGAACTTTTTTCACGCAAAATGTTCCGTGGTTGTTATTAGTCTCCTTTTCAGCCGATATACGGAAGAACATTTTTTTTTACAAGTAGAAATACATACATAGATCATCACAAATTGAGAAAAATGAATTTGTTGACAGATAAATAGTTCCAGTGATCGATAATGGTTAGAGTTCCCCGATACATTGATTGGAATAAAATGTGAGGATATAGTTTTATAAATAGGCCCCAATTTACACATCAATTTATGCATCAATACGTGTTTTATTGCGCATGCTTGAATGCAAAAGAAAATACACGAATATAGTTATTAGCATCTACATACTTATCTTTATATACAATTTATTGCTTCGGCACTGTTCCTAGAGTTAGAATGGACTTCTGTATATGCACGGGAAGGAATGTGCACTTGTAGATAATGTATATCAATACACATATTTATTCACACACGGATATATATGTTAATAATGAGAATGACACAGAGCGTTTTACTTTGTTGTTACTAATAATTTCCGACTTTTTTCTCAGCTTATCTTAGAGAAACCGAAATTCAAACTGTTCGCTTCAAATTATTCTCTGCATGTCCGTGTGCTTACATAAATGAACTTCACGTGTATATCTGTCATCTATCTATCTATCTATCTATCTATCTATCTATCTACATTCATACATATGAATGTGTGACTGTAGAGTATGTAAGTACATCTATGCATTTATTGCTTAAAAATCAATATTGAACTTTCTATAGATACTAATATCTATTAATTACCAATCTTAACAAGGCCGGATGAAAGTAGTGGGCGTAAGAAGATTTTATCATGCCGATCTTCCTAGTGTGAGAGTTCCCCGTCTGGAAAATCAGCATCTGAAATCCAAGCTTTTACTTGGCTCCAAACACCAACTGATGATGTCGATAGTCAACATGCAACTATCTGATCCACCAACCAAGCCAAGTTTACATATGTATCGATCTCTCAAATACGCCCTCTGCAACGTTGCAGAATGCCCCACCCACCTCCATTTAGTACAGCCAGCTCATAAGTGCGGATAAAAGTCCATGATTTTATGTCGTCAAACAACGCTGGTTTTATCCCCCCTCCTATTATCCTGAACCTTTCCTTCCAAACATTTTTGCTAGTCGTTTTGGTCTGCGATTATTATGACCAAATAGTTTCAACTTCCTTCTTTCTTTTAGGCAGGATGTTAACCGGGCATAGGTTTGTGAGTTAGATGAATGATATTGATCGTTTGGTATCGTGTGAGAGGTCAAGATGCGCATGATGTGATTTTGAAACACTTCACGCATTTGCAGAGATGTTAGCTTCCACGTGGAACAGTCCAGACCATAAAGTACAACAGGCATTATACATTGTGGTATACATTGGTGATATTCTAGCAGCTCTTCTATTCGTATTGCTTGTCTCTAAAGTTATACAAATAGAAAAAAAAGGAAAGAAAAGAAAACATCAAAGGAAGTGACTCAGTCCATAGCATAGGTGGTATCAATATTTCTAACCTAGCTTTGGACGATGACACAGAACCCCTTCAATCTTATATTGGTGTTACGACAAAAAATGCCAACGAAATAGCACTATTAATAAACACTGATAAAACAAAATATGTATCAGCAAATAATAATTTCAAACCCCTGAACATCTTCATTGACAGAGAAAAGTAAAACAAGTTCAAACATTTAATAATTCAGGATACTGCCTTCCCTTCGATGGGAATGACGGAACTTATTATGTATATTGAACATATATTAAAATATCAACATTTTCTGATAGTAGTATTTCTGCTGAAATTGCTTCCATTAAATGATTCTACAATTACAATTTATAACAATCATTCATCCTACTTATCCTCATTTTTTCTATTTTCCACGTTTCATAGTTTTATCTTTTTCTTGTGTTCTGTTTTGGAGTTTTCATGAATTGAATGTATTTGCAATTGATTGACTTCTAGTTTTTTCTGTTCGTGGCCAACGACCATTTACCTTTTCAAAGGCGTCTAATTTCTGCTCAAGTTCCTAATTCTTCTAATCTAAAAGACTTTCAGTATAGAACATCTACTCTACAGCACTTTACAACCTCTTACATTCTTTTCTCACCCTTTTATATTCTTTCATGTAAATTCTTTTGTAGTTTTTGTTTTATTCCCTCTTTTCTTCATTCAATCCTTTTTTCTTTCCAAACTTTCGCAATTTTTCAACCTTCTCATCGGAGAGCGCTCTGTCTCTCGATACCAGTCATAATCATAATCATGGGTTTATTCCATTACAAATACAGTCAATTCATCGCAATAAGCTAAAATAAACACCACGGAGAAAAATCGATATTTTGCCTCCGAAGGATCGAAGGTTTTCAAAAAGCTCTGGAATCAGCTCCACCAAAACCTTGAAACTAATCGACTGGACCCAGGCCTAATCTTATCAACAGTATCAGCGGTTGAGCCATGAGAAAAATCAAATGCATACTAATTTGAAAGAAAAAAAAATGGTGATGACATGAGTGAAATCAGAACTCCTCAAATGAAAGTCCCTTTGTGGAGGTTGTTATCAACTTTGCATTCAAAATAATGAACACATCGTCTCATCTTTTCCATATGAGCTGCAAGAAGAATAATTGGCCAACCATACACGGGCAGTCAAAAAGACAAGGTCGTTTAAAAGAAAAAGATTTTAGCTCTGCTTGTGTAACAGTAGCTGATTAGGATTCGAACCCTTGGATAATTATCACGATTTGGCATCCCATGTTTACAATAATCAATATTTTCGTTGTTAATCTGTGGAAAACAAAATGCATAATTTTCTCCTTTACGCCTATTTGTTGTTTATCTCATGTGAATTTGAGAACAATTGATATAAGCAATCCTCATTGACGTTGAAACCAATAACTAAAACTATAGACAAATCTTTCCCTACACATATTCACTTGTATAATTGCTACCATCAAAGACAAGTGAAAGATAAAAGTAACTCCCAGAAGCATGCTTTTAGGTCATTAATATTTTATTAACAAACGAAGAATGTGGCTTATTTTGTTGGTATTCATTTATAATAGCTCTTCATTTATGATAGGGACATCCAAAAGTAAGAAAAATGATCAATTTCTCCTTGTAGAACCATTAAGATGAATCGATGGACAGAGATGATGGTTCAATTTTCTTTTGCTGACAACAGACACGAATATAAAGGAAAATGGAAAATGGAAGCTATCAAATTCAACAGAAAATAAATAATTCTGGTGAAGATTTTGAGTTTCGGCAATCACCGCTATTGTGATTCCAAACAAAAGGCAATCAATCGATCTATTGAATCATAATAACAACAGTATTTGGGAATAGCATTTACTAAAAAGCTCAAGTGACAGAGAATTGTAATGAAGACAGTTTTGACCAGTACATCTTAGTGCAATACATTTTGCTTAATTCAAAATTAAGTTAATATTAACGATCTTTATCAACTCAACACTTTGGATGGAATCATGTAGCCTCGAACTGACAGGCTTTTAGTTTATATCTCTACTCAATCGGTAGAGATTTTGCTCACTCCTGTATTTGTTTATGGGTACATTTGAGCTCTGCATAAATCATGTTTGAAGAGTTCAGGACCAGATTATGATGCAGCGTGGATTGTAGCATATGTTATAAAAATCATAAAATTAAGGAATATTTGTATTTCATTTTACTTGGATGGTACAGTATCTGTTTTACTTTTTAAAAGTAACTTCTAAACAGCCAAATAATTGGGCAAACATATCAGACATTTCAGTAATGGTACTACTATATTTTTGCTTCGATTTTTGGCCAGAATTTATGATTTCAGTTTCAAAAACTTTTGTATTAATTACTATTATTAACCCCCCTTTAAAGGTGATAATTGATTAAAATCGCTTACTTTAAACATCAAGTTATTCCAAAAATTGAAGGCTGTATATTGCTATATAGTAATAGGGTTAGTACAGAATCTCTGAATCGGAATCGATCTAGCGTGGGGCCCTTGAAATTGCAGGGTCAATAGCATAAGCTATTTTTGCTGCATAGTTAATTCAGTTCTGGAAGTGTTAGTGGAGATAGAAAAAAATAATTAGGATGGGACAATTTTGAAATTTTTAGAAATGGGAATCTTAAAATAATTTTTTCCTCATTTTGAATTCTTTTTAACTTTTATGCCAAGTTATTTTATTTTCAAATCATTTGGCCTTTATTGGCCATGATTATACGTCAAGAATATTTGTACCCATGAAAGTAGCTCATCTGATTCATTGTATTTAAGATCAGGGTTTTTTCTGTTTGCCTGTCTCTATAAACATATATCATCATTATGGCTTCAGGTATATATATTTACATAAAAAGCCCATGTTTTATTTCTGAATTTGACGTCAATTTCCTATTCTAGCATTTTTTGTCCATTTTATTATGTTGTGGCCGGAAACTATTTTGAATTTTTTACTCAGCTTTCCAAGCTTTTACTTGTCTCTTCCAAAGAACCAACAAGAAATTGAGATTTCTGCGATAAAATTAGTAAAAAGTACGACCTTTTTTCTTTCACCCCTGTTTTTTTTTTTTTTCGTGGTTGCATCTTTGCCTTTCCGTGCTACAATCGTTATCTTAGTATTTTTATTTTCCTGGTAAATTTGAGATACTTGTTGAATGAGTCTTACTCCGCTTATCTTCGCGTTGTTGTACAGCAACTCAAGACTCAAGTTCGGAGGTGAAGGAAATGGTAGAATAAATTTACATTGGGAAGAAAAGAGAAGCTGAAAATCTGAGGGGGAAAAAAAGAGAGTAAATATGGAGATAGCATACAGGTAAGCAGAAAGAGGAAAAGAAACGGACTCAGTGAGTAAAGAACAGAAAAGTCTGGAGAAAAAGAGGTAAAAAATAGAGGAGGGGAGAACAGACTAGGGATTAAGAAAAAGAGAGAGAGAGAGAGATCGGCGGAAGAATTAAAGAAAAGAATAAAAATGGACGTAGGATGGAATGGGAAGAGCTAAGCAGAATGAAAAAAGGGATAATACAGTATAATATGAAACGAAGATGGAAATAAGAAACAGATGATATGAAGAAAAAAGAATACAAAAAACTCAAACGACTGAAACGTAAGGGATAATCAAAGATATAAATATAGAGAAAAGAGAGGGGTGGGGAATAGGTGAAAAGGGATTTCGATGCTTGTATGATAGTGAAAAAAGATAACGCACAGCTGAGAAGGGTGTACACTATTTGGGGGAAAGACTTAAATTTAGGCTGGGATAGCCCACGCTCCTGTCTGTTAGGTGCATTCGCTTACCCAGTGTGTGAGAAAGGCTCACATATAGCTTGCCAGATGGAAGCGGATATAGACAACACGTATACATGTATGTACTTACATATTGAACGGGTGGAAAAGGCTTATTTGGTTGGCATTATAGTCTTGTTTTGACCCGGAAAAATATCTACAAAATAAATTTGGTATCGTTAAATGACAAAGTTGTCCTCTTCTAGAAACTAAAAATTCCTCTTTTGTCTTTCCTGAAGATACTTTTTAAAAAAAATTTACGATAATGTACAGATTATTGTACAGATATTGGCTGAAGATTTACCGTGTATATAAGATAGATTCGATGTTCCTCTTTATATTTATGAAGTATACAATAACAAAAAAGCGAGGATAAAACTTTGGTAACCCGTGAGTAACTCCAGTAATGACGTCATAAGCCGCCCTTGCCACTGGGAAAGTTATTGGGGGCTGATTTGCAATCCTGCTCAAATTTGTTTGTAGGAAAGAGTGTTATACATTTTCGGAAAGATCAGGTCACCCGGGCACACGAAAATGTATTGACGTATTTTACAGACCAGACTGAAATACTACCATAAATCCCTATGCCCGAATATATATATATATATACATATATATATATATATATATATATATATATATATATATATATATATATATATATATATATATATATATATATATTGATGCTCTTGTCAGTCTACTCGATATCTCCGAAATTTCTGGATGAATTCCAATTAAATTTTGTGGAAACATAGGCCACGGGGAAGGGAAAATTTTTTCAGGTTTAATGTTTCATACATTTCTGTATTTGCTCACGTCTATTCGAAAGCTATCTTCAATACTTCTCGATGGATTTCAATGAAACCTTTTGAAGGGATGAGCCTCAAAATAAAAGAAAGAATCGATCAAATTTTTCGTCGGATTTAGGAATTTGATTTTGATTGGGACATAGTCACATCTTTAAAAATACATTTCTGTATTCATCATGTCTGTCCATACAATATAACCAGAAGTTCGCAATGAATTTCGATGAAAATTCATCGAATTGTGGACCACTCGTGAAGGAAGGAGTAACTACATTTTGGATCAAATTCGTTCCAGACTGAGAGATATTTTCCGTTCTAATCTTTTAAACAATTTTGTATCTCTCCACGATATCTCCCGAGGTTCTCAATGAAGCCCAATGAAATTTCATGCAAGGGTGATCTACTCAGTCAGAAAGTAGTTATGGAATTATGGGATGGATCCAGGAGTTGGGAGATATTTCTGCATTAGAAAAAAAACAAAACATTTCTGTATCTGCTCCTGTCTGTCCATGCAATATCTCTAAAAGTTCTCTATAAATTTTGTTGAAATTCTGTGGATTGTGGGGTATCTTGTAAGGAATCTGTTTTTGATTGAGAGATGTTTTTACGTTTATTCCCTGCATTTTCTATATTCGCTTCTGTCTGTCCATACAATATTTCCTAAAGTTCCCTACGAATGTCAATGACATTTTGTGAAAAGCTTGACCTTGGGGTTACCGAAAAGTGATTAAAATTTGCACTTGGTACAGGAATAGGATTTTGATTGAGCCTTCCTTTCATACATCTATACATACGCTCCTCTTTGTCATCACGATATCTCCAAAAGCTGTCAATGAATTTCAATGAAACCTTGAAGGGCAAGGCACCTATTGAAGAAGATGTGATTAAACTTTGAGATAGACCCAAGAATTAGTTTTTGATTGAGATATATTCTCCATTTTTCCCCACATAGTTCTGTATTCGCTCTTGACTGTCTAGTCAATGTGATATTGGTGAAAAAAAAAAAAAAAGAGGGAGAGGAGAAAGGGGGACTCTTCAGATTCTGAAAAAGGACAACTTTGCCGTTCTAATGGCATCAAATTAAATTTGTAGTAATTTTTTCCAGCTACACGCCTTTTTTTTTCACTATTTTGACCGAAGAATATTAGGGGCATTCAATTTAAACTAATTAAACTAAAAAGATCGTTTAACATTGTTCTGTGACAGCTGTCTTATCAGCATGCATTCTTAAAAGTTGGCTTATTTTTTGTTTATTGATTATAATATGGAAGATGGAAAAAAATAAGCATTATTATATGCATGATAATTCTTTTTATTATAAAAAAAGTCAGATCTGTGACTCAGAAAATGGAGAAGGTACTGTGAATGATCGAATGTATCAAAAGTGGTTTGCAGAGTTTCCTACAGCAGATTTCTCACTGAATAGATGTTCCATTGTCGAGTATACCAGATGATGTTGTTATCAATCAAAAGAATGTTTGTGAGAATAATCAACATTAACTGACGCAAGAGAGAGCCAACATACTCAAAATATTCAAATCACATATTGAAAATCATTGGCACAGCTTGGTTTTGATAGTTGCTTTGATGTTTGGCCTCCATATAGGTCAAATGAAAAAAACATACTTAACCGTACTTTGGTATACGAATCGCTACATGAGCGTAACAAACGATGAACGTTTATAATTTACAACGGCGTCGAACACAAGAGGTCGTGGGCACGGAAAATGGGGCTTCAATAACCTAAGCCCAGTTTTCACCCAAAGAAGATAATGCTGAGTACATGGATGGATTGGAAAGGAAACCTCTATTTTGAGCTCCTTCCAGATAACAAAAGGCCTCATCTGAACATGCACTACTCTCAGATAAACCAATTGAAGGGAGCAATCGACTAAAGGCGTCAGGAAATAATTAAAGGGAAGAACTTAATACTTCATCAGTATGCTAGACTGCATACTTCTTAGGTAACTAGGCAAAAGTTGTTCCAGCTTGGCTAGAAGGATATTGAGTTTTTTGATGAGCATTTATTCCAGTCTTTACGAAATTCTCTTAACGAAACTAAAACTCAACCTAACGGTTAGTTAATGGCTTTCCAAAAAATGAAAATAAACGTTTCCTTTTGAGTTTGACTCCTAAAATAGAAGAAAAAATTCCTGCTGATTTTGCCCCCCCCCACAATGAAAAATATCTTCTCACTCAATTTTGACCCTCAAAATAGGAAAAAAATTCTCTTGGATTTTGACTTTTGAAATTGAACATAAATTACCTCTCAGACCTGTAGAAGAGAGAAAAATTCCCCCTGTATTTAGCGCCCTCACGATTTTTCCCTAAAAGTGAAAACAAAATCCACGATGAATTGCCACCTAAATTTGACCCTTAATAATAAGAATAAATGGCCCCTTTCGAATTTTGACCTCTAAAAGTGAAAGAAATGTTGACCCGTAAAAATGTAAAATAATTTCCCTTCGATTTTGACGCTTATAAATGAAAATGAAAGTTCCCCTTCGATTTTGACATCTGAAAATGAAAAATGAAAGTTCCCCAAAATTGAAAAAAATATTCGTCTCGATTTCGACCCCTAGGAGTGAAAAAATCTCTCCCACGATTTTGACGACTGAAAGTAAAATAAAGTATTGGATTTCAACTCCCAAGAGTAAAATAAGACTCCTAAAAGTGAAAATAAAATTTTCCCCTAGATATTAAACGACCCCAAAAAGTGAAAAAAAACCAACTGTCCCCCTCGATTTTGACCAATCATATTTTTCTAAATCTTCCCCTAAAATTGAAAAAGAATTCACCACCACCACCACCACCACCACCACCATCATCATCATCATCATCATCAGTCTTTAAAAGTCCGTCGTTGGACATAGACCTTCCCCGAGATTCGCCACATTTCTCTATCATGGGCGTCACAGAGCCAATATTTCCTGAATCTGTCCAGTTCATCTCTCCATCTTGTGTTCTGTCGGCCTTGGTTTCTCATGTGATCCCTTGGGATCCATGTTGTGAGATGTGTTGTCCATCGGTTGTCTTTCATTCTTGCAACATGGCCTGCCCATTGCCATTTGAGTTTTTCAATAGTTTCTATGATGTCACAGACATCTGTTTTCTTCCTTATATACTATGCTGTCTTGTGATCTCTCCATCCCAATATAGTGATCGCTAAAAGTCATATTTCAATTTCGAGAATTCAATTTGAAAAAAAAAAAAGATTTTTTTTTCAATTAAAATATGAGAAATCTTTTTTTAACATTGTAAATCTACGCCTCTCCCGAATCTCTACTTCCTAAAAATGTATTGGTAAGAGGATCAAAAACCAAAAAGCTGAAAACATTATCCAGGGTCACATCTGTATCCACTGAAAATTTCATTAGTTTATGTCGAGTAGATTTGGCGGTGAGTGAGTACATACGGATAGACGTACAGATGGGCCGACTTCAGGAGAATTATAATAAGACATCTGTAAATAGAAGACTCTTTTCATGTTTACTAATCGACAAGAACTCAAATGTCTGAGTAAGTTCGGAGTATATATAACATGGAAGATGATGACGTTTTTTTCAGCTTCAGAGTGATTTAACTCTTCTTAGTCATTTTCAAGTAACAGAACTTATTTTAAGGATTGCAATTCCAGATTGGATTCGTAAATTTATTTATAAACACAGAATAACGCATGAATAGAAATACTCACATTATATTTACACGCAAATTCACAATAATGCAGACAACCTACAATCTTTAATTATATCAACATACATATAACAATAAGCACATCTGTTGGTATGGGCTAACATGTTTATATAAAACTTATATTTAAATTACGCTGAAGAGAATGCAGCTACCTATTCGATGAATACTCTGCTGTCTTATTATGCATTTGAGCTTTCGGGCCGGAATATAGACTGATGCCAATTCTTTTGTATCTTGTTTATATACACCTTAACATACGTGCCTATCTAAGAATATCAGTTTACGAAGGTGATGAAATTTATACGTATATGTAAGCGTGGATTAATAAGTTCGTAGCCTGACTCAGTTATTACCTGAAATTTCCACTGTATGATATTCCATGTGATTAATCAGCAAGGGTTGAGTTAAGTGCATTGATAAGGAAGGAGATCATGTTGAAAAATAAGTACTTGCTGTATGAAATAAATGCTCTTTTCATCAGTGAGGTATAGACTGATTGATGTAGCTCCGAATGTATGCCCACAAACATACACTCGTGTACAGTCTACTTAACACACGCGCTCTCACGCTCATACATACTCACACGTGCTCGCACACACATACACAAGTATATATTTGATATTAGTTTACAATTAATTGTATAAGTAAATGAAAAGCGAACAAATTCAACTTTGTTTGGACAAGTGTTATTTCCGTCTGTTATTTCAAATAGTGTCTGTTTTAGATTTAAAAGTCAATATTTTTGCAGACCATCGACATTCAAACAGACAGAAAGACAAATAGACAGATGTTCTTGGAGAGAAACTGGGAGAAAGAAACAGTGGGTTTTCCTTATTTAACATAGAAAATAACGAGCCTGAAAGTCAGACCATAGATCCCCCTTCAAAAGCTCATTTTTTTTAAATATTGGTTCGGTATGTCAGTCAGTCAGTCAGTCAGGTGCTAGATGCGCCAAAACGGAGTTGGATCTAGTCCCCAAAGAGTTAATCAGCAAGCATGTCAGCCCGTTAGTCAGTGACAGTCATAGGCACCAGAGATGATTCCGCATATATATATATATATATATATATATATATATATATATATATATATATATATATATATATATATGTGTGTGTGTGTGTGTGTGTGTTTGTGTGTGTGTGTGTGTGTGTGTGAACAATTTCGAATTTGCATAATTCTTACAATGGTTTACATAGTTTACTCATTGTTTTAAAAATTGCCTTGACCCCTTAGAAAATATAAATTTCGAGATGTTCTTGTGTTTTTGATGTCATCGATGTAAATAGGGGTTCATTTTTGGTTGTAATTTTTCCATGTCCAATTTTTCTTTCCTCAAAGATACTAAGAGGCATTTCTTATAGAAAAATTCTGACCAAAGGAAAAAAAATCAATGGCAGTGGTCCGTACGATTGGGTTTGAAAAGAGCACATGTATATGTAATAATTTATTTAGTAGATCTTTGTTAAAAAAAATACTCAATACCATCAGTAGAACGGTCATGAAATGATAAGAGATTTCTTTCGATGCTTCATTACAGATTGTACTTTCTATTTCACTTTAAGAAAAATTTAACGTGAAACAGAATGTACAAGAACCATTGGAGGAAATCTTTACTCATTTTACACATAGATCTACCATATTTACTCGTGTTCAAAGCGATGAATTTGATATAAAAACAATCAAATTCAAAATTGGATGGTATCACTACACTCGAGTGTCTAAAAATAATGATACTGATTTTAGCTACAAAAGTAGGGATCGTATTATATTCGAGATCACATTGTACTCGAGTAAATACGGTATTCTTGTGAAACTCTCGGAAGGGACGTTTCTTAGATTCCGGCATGTCACTCAGTCAGTGATGGCAATCAGTACTCAAGACGCTTGCGCAACAAAGGTAAAAAAGCAAACACATTATGAAAAAAGAATTACCAACCAAAAGTCGTTGTCCCAAATTACCTATAAAAGATGATGGTGTTTTAATTAGCCATGTTGGCATGGCCAATCTTCCAGAATCTTCCACATACTCTTCCAGCATAACTAAAAAAACTTTTAATGATCAAAATTAAATTAAGTTTGAATCATGCTAGTCGATGAAAAAGAGTTTTTGGTAAAAATTGTCAGTGTTTTTTTTTTTAATTCTTCAATTGCCAAAGTGAAAGTTTTTTCAGAATGGAAAACCTGTCAGTGTTGTGAGTCCATGACTGTAGAAGTTTTATACCAATCCTCTTTTATTTCCTCTGTAGGAAACATTCAATATTCGCTGAAAGAATGGTTCTACAGCCTTACTTTTATTTTGGTTGTCCTAATAGAGAGAAAATAGATACATGAAATAAGCTATGTTAAAATAGTTGCTTGACGTAAATATTTTATGACAATTTAAATTTTTGAACATATTCCAGAAAAATGCTGAAAATCTTCAACTCTCTAATCGACACGTACATTGAGTAAAGAGTTCCAATCCCTATATAATGTGAATAGAGAATTTGTAATAAAACCTACCTTTCTTTGCATGGGTAAAATTTGATAATAGCAAAACAATATTCAGTCTTTGTAGCTGTCTGTGGGTGACCTCTTTTTTTTAGTTGTATGGATTATTCATATAATATTGGCAGTAACTTGGAGCAGTTTGAAAATTGACAATGTCAAAATATGTCTTCATGTGCAGAAATTATTTTGTGCTGGATAATTCTAACATTTATTCTTTCAATCTCATCAATGTCCTCGCTAATAACAGCAAAGCCAATCCCTTTTCGTATCGAACGAGAGAGCTGCATAAAAGAACCTGTTACTTAAGAAGTGAAGTTCTCTTCTTGAGATTCAAAGACCAAACCGCTGTCAAAGATGGTAGGGTTAATAGGTTTTTCTCTAACTGATTAGTTAGGTAAGGTAGTTATGGGAAAGTGGTTTGCCGAATAGCTCATCCATACAATCTCTTTTCCAGTAACGAGACTTTTGTTAAGATATTTGGTGGCTGAACCGAGCTCAGAGAGTAGTGGATTCATGCCTCTCCCAAGCGTATAATGATGAAGTGAACATGATCAGTATCAACTGAAATTCGATTCTGTTAGCTGGCTTCTTTTTCGTGCTGGTAATCTTTGCACCATCCAGCACCCCTCAACAAATAGGATATACAATTATTAATTTAAAGAAGTACATTAATGTATGTCTCCAACTACCACACAATTACTGGCAGAAATTGAAAAAATGTAAATAATTATTTATAAACGCACATGGACTTATCGTACATATACGTATTCAATTCCCAACCAGATTGTTGATAAACGAATTTATAAATAGTTATATGTAGAACTGGAGAAAGTAGATCACTACATCGACCTAGGACAACGAATCTCCATGAGACCCTCAAAAGAAGAAATCAAGCGAAGAATCACACTAGGATGGCAAGCCTTTGGCAGAGCAAGCTCAACCTTAAAAAATAAGAAGATCCCATTAATCCTAAAAAGAAAGGTCTACATCCAATACATCCTCCCAATAGTCACTTATGGAGCTGAAACATGGAACCTAACCAAGAGACGGAACCGCAAATTGAGAACCAAGCAATGTGCACATGAATTATGCTGGGCCTCACATGGAGAGACGACAAGACAGCACAGTACATCTGAGAAAAGACAAGAGTCTGGGATATCATAGAATCCATTAAAAATCTCAAATGGCAGTGGGCTGGCCATGTTGCAAGAATGGCAGACAACCGATAGACATGGTAACTCACGACATGGATCCCCTGAGATCACATGCGGAACCACGGCTGGCAGAATATTAGATGGTGAGACGAGCAAGACAAATTCATTAAGTACTGGATCAGCTACACCCATGATAGAGAAGTGTGGCGAATCCTGGGGAAAGTCTATGTCCAACGACAGACGTTGGAAGACTGATGATGATGATGATGATGATGATGATGTGTGTGTGTGTGTGGGTGTGTGTGAATATTGATACGATGTCAGTTTCCATTTGATGTTGGATAACTTCAGTCACCTGTATGCAACAACCATATCACGTTTATGTTTCTGTCCTGTTTGGGTTTCTTCTGGTGAATGATCATCAGTCGGAGATACATAGTGCCCAATATTTTAGAAAAGGATCAAGAAAAGTAAGCAACGATATTTCAATAGAATAGACCTTATAACAATTAATGAATTTAGTATATGAGTTGTATAATGTTGTAGTGTGCAACTCACATAATACAATAATTTCATGAGTGTGTATATGCAAGAATTATATATATATATATATATATATATATATATATGTATGTATGTATGTATGTATGTGTGTGTATGTGTTCCTGTGTGCATTTCTTGTACACACATGCAAACACGCGCATATATACATACAACACACACACATACACACTCACACACACACACGCACATACACACACACACACACACACACACACACACATATATATATATATATATATATATATGTATATATATATATATATATATATAGAGAGAGAGAGAGAGAGAGAGAGAGAGAGAGAGGGAGGGAGAGGCAGAGAAAATAGGAGTCTATCAAAGTGTATTGAAGTGCTCCTGATTATTTATCAGTGTGCATCTACACGTAATGCTCTCGAAATAGGCTGACATGTCTTTATTTCTCTTTCAGGATCAACATTTTCATCCAACGTAACGCAAAATAAAGCAATGCAATTATAATAATCAAGTAATCTAAAAATCCACAGAAAAGAAAACGACAAAAACTCCTTAAAACATCGTCTGGAAAGTCATTTAACTCCCATAGTCAATTCTATTCTGCTCTAATTTACGCGGTTCATTCCAGTTCATTCTGCCCGTGATCGATTCCACTATGACAGTAACAAATCTCCCCAAAGACGATCCTCAGCGTTCTCCCTTGTAACAATTCCTTTCAGCGCTAAGTGATCATATTAATGTGACTGATGACCGATGGGCCTGAGGGGACTCCCATTAACTTTGCCTTTGATCTATCGATTAGGAGGGCTGGCAGAGCTCTTTTATTGGTGAGCTGAATGTGTCAGAAGAGCCAATCATTATAAAAAGGATTTCTGTTGTAGAAAAAGGATTGAAACGAAACGAAAAAGCTATGTTAATCAAATCAATGACAATCAGTGAAACAAAAGGGTGTATAAAGAGATATTTTCTCCAATCATTTTGCATGTAAAATGGAACAGAATATCTCAGAGCAAAATATGTCCAACCCGAAATTCCTAATCTATTTTGTATTTTCTGCTTTTATCATTTTTTAAAAAACAATTTTGTATTTTTCTCATTTTGTTTGAATGTGCTGTTTCTTTTATGTTTGTTCAATGAACGTTTTCTACTTTTCTAAATTTTGGAATGCAATGCTTTTCTGCTGACTTACGTTTTATATTCTTTTATTCTTTTTTTTCTTCTGATTTTTACTTGTTGAAATTAATTATTTTTTTAGCATTTTGATTTGTTTTATGGTGTTTTGTGTTGTGTTTTTTTTTCATCCATTTCTGTGATCCGATGATCTAATCACATTTTTCTTCCCTTTTAATTGATGTATTTCCATGTTTTGATTTTTGTCTAGAATTTTTTAACTTTTTATTTTTTTAATATAAATCTTTATTCGTGGGATTATTTTAGTATTTTGTCTTTTTGCTTTTCTTTTTTGTTTTCAGTTTTCAATTTGAATATTTGCTGTAAAGTATCACACAGATCCAAAAGTACACATATATGACGCGACTGTCCAAAGAAAAAGTCCTTTTAGATTGAAATAAATAAACAGGCAGATAAAATTGCATCTCATGGCCCGCACATTAGTATAAATAGTTTATTATAGAGAGTCGAATGTTGGGCAAGTAAGAAATTCTTTACCCCAGTTTTGAGAGATTGAAACCTTTGATTTCTGACATGGACTGAAGAGATGAGAAGATTTGTGTATTTTTATATATTTTACCATTGAAAAAGAAACTAATCTTGTACACAGTGCTAGTAAATTCATATAGATGCTTGTATACCAAAAAGACCCTTACATTATTCCGAAAAAAATGTCGCAATTTTCATTTGTATGAATAACGTATTTCATTAATTTATTCAAGTAAATTTGTATAATTTTGATTGATACCATTTTGGGAAAAGTGCTCTTTTTCGCTGCATTTATAAAAATATATCCAAATACTAATTGTAGATTCTCTCCAAATAATCCGAATAGAAACCAAAATAACTATATCTCCTACAAACATGTAATTTCAACAAGTTCAACAAATTAAAACCCAAACACTGTCACTGGAGGGAACTAATCGTGTCGATTCAGTTATAATTCTGAGAATTCTACTTGTTTGAATCTTTAATTAATAACTAAAAATAAATATTGAGAAAAGTCGTTGAAATATTTCAACTGGCAATTTGTTTTCGCATTACGGTTATTTACAAGAATTGCAATCTTTATATAAGAATAGATTCATATATATATATATATATATATATATATATATATATATATATATATATATATATATATATATGCTATTATGAATTACATTGGCATTTACTAAATCCGCCCATTTTATATACAAGATGAAGTAATATCCCACGCCGGGTGAGATGTCAAAATTGACTAGGTAGATAAAAATTAGATCATTAATATCGGACTGAGTGCGAATATAGACCCTAGAATAAAAATTCACCGAAGGACAAAAAGTGAGGGTCCATTGTAAATCGAAACCCTTGCTAAAAACTTGAAATGCTGCAGAACTTTCAAGAGGTTACTTCTTAAAAGTATGCCTGAGTGTCACTCTGGTACACACAGGAAATTTCATGGGAATGTGTTTTATGGTTTCTACGGTAGGCTCTCGTACAAAAGAAAAAGTATATTTGAATAAAAAAAATTATCACATGGAAGATCTTCACAAGGGAAATCCCCACCAACTAAAGCGAACAGGAAAATGCTCACGGAGAAAAATCCTTTCATCGAAAAAAATACCCATATGGACAAATGCTCACACAGAAAAACCGATTGCATTTTTCCTGCCTTCAACTCATTCAGGTTTATGCGTAACACAAAAGTTAGGTTGTTTTTAATTACTATTATTTTCTCAAAACGTTATCGTGAATTATCTTTAATTCATTGGGTATTGAAATTTTCCAATTCAAAAAATAATAGGCATGATTCAATTGATCCATTAAAAGTATTCAGTGTTGAAAGTAGTGTTCTGACTGCATCGAAAGTCCTTGCTTTTTGTTGATGTTGTCTTGTTTCATATATATATATATATATATATATATATATATATATATATATATATATTCCTTAATGTAAAGTAAAATTGATATCAGTGCCGCCTTTTGTCGTAAGCTAGACCGAAATTAGTCTTTTTATGATTTTTTTAGTTTGTTTTTGATGGAACTTTCCCACTTTTTGATAATTTTTTTTTCAATGATCGTAAATAATACGAAAACTTTTGAAATGTTTAAAGAAAACATATTTGCATTATGTGGAGTGTTAAAAACTACTGATAAACCTATTTTCAAATCCCAACGATTACATTTAACACAAAAAAGGAAAGTTTTTTTAGTAAAAATCTCGAACATTTCCAAGGAGAAAACTCGCATCTCTTGATTCTGAGATTTGCTTTCGTGCATTGATTTAAACTTATCTAAAATCAAAAATTACGATTTCAAAAAGTCAATATGGTACAAGAATTTCGTTAATTTTTCCACAATTTAAAGTTGGTATAAAATGAAGATCCCATAGGAATGAATAATGCATGAAATTAGGTTTTAAAATTCCCGAACCATAAAAGGCCACACGAAATTGATTTCCCATGAGGGCCTTTTTCCGTGTGACCATTTTTTTCTTTGTGGGCCTATTTCCGTGTGGGTATTCTTTCCATGAGGGTAATATTCATATTGAGAATTTTCATGTGGGCTATAATGTAAAGAATGATTCTAAAATGGCTAGTCTTTGGCAGAGCAAGCTCAACCTTTAAAAACAAGAAGATCCCATGAGTCCTAAAAAGGAGGGTATACAATAAATGCATCCTCCCGATAGTCACCGCTAAAGCTGAGACAAGGAACCTAACCAAGAGGCTGACCCTCAAACTGAGAACCATGCAACGTGCGCATGAAAGAATCATGCTCAACTTTGCATAGAAAGATCACAAGACAGCACAATAAATCAATGAGAAAATAGTCTGACGCATCATAGAATCCATTAGAAAACTCAAATAGCAATGAGTTGGTCATGTTGCAAGAATGGCGGACAACTGATGGACTTAAGACATGGATCCCCAGAGATCAAATGCAGAACCGAGGCTGGCAAAATACAAGATGGAGAGACGAACTGGATAGGTTCAGAAAATATTGGCTCCGCCGCGCACACGATAGTGATGTGGTGAATCCGGAGGAAGGTCTATGTCCAACAACGGGCGATAAAAGACTGATGATGACGATAATGGTGATGATGATGTGTGTTTATGAACATTTTCGTTCGTGAAGGGCGTGTAATCAAGAATATAGATGGATATTGTGCACTCATGGTCGAGTCAGTTTGTAATACAATTCGTTTCTTTGGCAGGAGTGAAATGTGAAATATTTCCCCGTCAGAAAACGTGTGCCAATAAACTCTCCACTGAAGACTGCTTGACTTGATCTGAGTTGATTTATTTTCACGCACCTGCATGCGGACATTTATCAAACATACACGTGCACTTTTAGAATCAGACTGATACATCCATATTATACATGCTCACAAGTATTTGCACATCTTAATCAAATTACATCGTAATTTTTTCATATAATCATGATTTTACAGAATTTCAGACGATAGAAAAACTTTGAATCTCGGCCAAGCTCTTTTCGTACGTTCTCTCTTTCAAGTGTAATTTGCGGTTCTCTGACATCGACATTGCCCTTCTTATTTGTATGTTAATTGATTAAGACACAAATTGATACAAAATCGATAATATCAATCTGAGATATTTTATTTAGTATGCACTGTATTCGATGCGTCGATTAGCGCCTGGAGTGACTGTAGTTTCCCTTATAATTGAGGATTATCATGAAAGCTTTGAACCACATCCGTAGATTACTCATAGAATTACATGAATTTTTTAACAATCAGTCAGTTATCACCAATCTTCAATGAAAGCGACATTTTGCATTATTTTAACTTGTTTAATTTCTAAGATGAATGAGCATTTTTTATGATTTTGTATTTTAAAAAAAGGATAAGGATCTCTCTATCAAGCTAAATACCCAATCATTCATCCATACATATATATATCTATATCTATATCTATCTATCTATCTATCTATCTATATATCTATATCTATCTATCTATTTATCTATCTCTCTCTCTCTCTATATATATATATATATATATATATGTATATATACACTGTTGTTCAAATTGCCAGCATTATTACCCCTCTGCACTTTTTCGTCTTCTCTCCCACTTTCTCTCTTCTCTCTCCCTAACTCTCACTCTTTTTCGTAGGGCAATGACTCAGACCTGGGCTCCTATCAGCAGAGGTCGTTATACTGTCGAATTACTAATCTAAAGGAATAGCAGACCTCTACAGGCAGCTCGCTATCAAAATCACACAGTCAGCAGTCCTATCATAATTATACCCTCAAAGGAGCGGTAGAATACATAGCCAGATCGGGCATCTATTGACTAAGGAGTGCTCAAGCCCTGTAGTTTAACTACTCAGACCAGCCATACCGTCGGAATAATCCCACGAAGTGGTGACAGTCGTCCATAGCTTGTTCTGGCGTCTACTGGGAGAAGGAAACCCCTGTTAAACCATCGACCGTAAAGCCTTTCCCTGATCGTGCCACCTCGGTAGACCATAGGATACAAAACTTCCGTTTAAATCCTGGAATCGGCTGTGCCTGTGTTGTACTTCACCTTGAAACTTCAGGCTGGAGAGTTATTTTACGTATGTTCCCACATAGTCGTGGAAAAATTCTCTCTCAAAATCTCCGTCCGCAAAGCCAAGTCATTCAAATATACTTTATTATTCGCGTATTTCATCATTTTTCCAAATTGACTATCACTCGACTAATTTTATTAATAAGAAATGGATTAGCAATCTAACAGAAATAATTATCAGTTGCGTTAAATTATTTTGAAACTTTATTTGAAATAATTTGCCGTTATGACGCTGGTGAATGTATCATTCGACCTAGACAACGTAAACAGAATAAACAATTAAAGAAAATGGGGATTGCTACCGGAATCGAGCCAGTGACCTCACGTATCCGTTTTTTAACAATGTAATTGTCCCCGTTGAAACGATTTCTGTTGCTGCCCACTTTTCTTTGATTGTTCATTCTATTCACGTTGTCTTGGACAAATGATACATTCACTGTGAAAGAACGGGGAATCATTTCAAATACACAATAATTCAACGCAATTTATGATTATTTCTGTCGGATCACATCCATTTCTCAATGATGATAATATATATAGATATATATGGTGAATTTAATGGACGATATGGAAACTTGTGCGACGTCCACGACAGAGAAATGTGTCGAATCCTGGGGAAGGTCTATGTTCAACGACGGACGTTAAAAGACTGATGATGATTGTTTTCTTATCACCGTGTAATAACGGATGATAATTCCAGATAGAATTTAAAAATCATTTAATGCAATTTACGCGCGTGAATATTTTCCAAACGATTTTGATGACCAAGCACTTTGGACTGAGAAACGGAACCGTGATGTTAGTATTATTTTATCAAATTGAAATGACATTCCCGTTAAATTCGGTGTTTGCCATTGGTGTGCTGACGTCACGTGGCAAGTGGCGAAGGACATTATTTGTTGGGAGTGGTCTTGATTATTGCATACATTCAAAACTCTCTGCTCATGCCCATATAAAGTTTTTTGGGGTATCGGGTTGTTTGTTTTCATGATGCGTCCTTCTGAAATCACGAGCCATTTTTTAGTTGATTTTGCGTAATATACATGTATTATTAACAAGAACTGTCCGGACAAAATTTTGTATACGCATTGAATCCAGACGTACGTAAATAAGAGAAACTGACCAAGAAATTGAAAAAGTATTCTTTGTCTGTTGTATTTAACCAGACATGTATTAATGGAAGATTGTTGCGTCCATAAACATATCTTATTTTATATATTTATAAATGATTCGTTGAGGCGGTTTAAAGTGAGGGTACCTCTTTAAGGGTTCAAAAGTGAAGGAGATCTTACCCTGAATCAAAACTGAATTGAAAAGTTTTGAGAAAAAAAAAATTCACGGGGGGGGGGGGATCCATAGAAGATACTAAATGCAAGTTACAATATATTGGCAAATTGGAGTGGCAACTCAACATTAGACAACTAGAATTAAATTACCCAATCATCCCAACCTACTCCCTGTAGAACAACACTTCCGTGCCCCTGGCCACATTTTTGGCACGGATGCGAGATTCATTCTCTAGAGAAAAAAAAAATAGTAAAAATACATCTCCCAGCACGACTAAAATTCTGGAACTACATGAAGATATGTTGATTCATGAACTTGATACTCTCTCTCTTCTGACGGACTCAACACTAAACTTGATAATCCTAACTACACCGAGCTCTAACCCTATTATCCTCTCACTCCTAATTACTTTATTCATACCAACTCACAATCTTTATACCTGCATCTAATACTATATTTCCTACCTAGCTCGTAAATATGTACCATAAAGCCCCTACACCATAACACACCTTAATATACATACTCTCTCCACAATATTCTTCACAATAGCTCTACCTATACAGTCTGGACCCTGCATACACATAGTTGATGTTACAAACTTATCTTTCTTTATCCATACCTAACCTTTCTTTTGTGTATATCAAATAATGGGAAATAATGTATATCAAATAATAGTCAACTAAACCTTTACCAATTGACACCTATACATGATCCATTTTACTTTTACTATTCAAATCTATCTGACTTTTCAGAATATCTACGATGACTATTAAGGTTGCATCATACATAACAAAGACTCCCTCTAACTTATACCCCACATCACCTTGATTATCATTAGGGATGAGCTTGACCACAAAGCCAATAACCAGAATACCCCTACGTAATTACCCACCGCCGTATACACAGACATACTCTTAATACACCTATAGATCAACCACACCATTGATGTCCATCTTGTAAGGTTTTGCATATACGTATAGACGGTTTAACATATATATATATATATATATATATATATATATATATATATATATATATATATATATATAGGGACTTTATATTACCTTACCCAAGTGGCTTAGCTCTGGACCATGACCTAGATTCCCAATAACCATAACAACCAGTTCATAAAAATACTCACCCCTTTTCTAGAGCAACCCATAAAATTCCCATAAATGCTGCTACTGCTACTTCCAACAAAAGATCCAACCAAACCACCATATATATACCACTAAAAGATACACACATGCTACTGAAGAACCCTTCATTAAACATGTATAGCATACTAATTAATTGAATAACAAATTAATCAAATAATAGAGTCTCCATATACTTCTACTCCTGAGTTAGTCTCATTCCCAATAGTTTACTTATATATATGTATATATGTATGTGTATGTGTGTGTTAGGGAGACAGATTTCGTTCGTTTTGGTGTGTCAGTGACCCTTGCTTTCGACAAAGCATAAATTGATTATCCCAAAACTGGCTGACACTGATCCTTCCACCAAAGGGTTTTCATAATCATATTTGATGTTTATTGTACAATTACGAATGGAAAAGCAACCGCAGTTCAATTGAGAATGTATTTGAAAACGTTACAGAATTAACACTTTTACAAAGACTTTCACTAATTAGAATCACCCTAAATTTTGAACACATTCGGGATATGATGCAGAGAGCATTAGATGAAATTGTGAAAATGGGGTCAAGACGAATCGATAGAAAACGGGGATATGGGGAAGAATTGCTATGAAGCGGACAAGATAGAAAGGAGAGGAAAGCAGGAAATATTCCTAGTGTATATGTATGTGTGCGCATGTATGTGTGTGTACGCATACATACATTACTGAAGACTGGTGGGAACAGTTGCAAAATTTAATTAACATTTTTGCGCAAGATCACATTTCGTTAGCGCAAGATTTTGTGTGTCGGTGAAAAATGTTTACGAATATATTGGTTGGGTAATATAAGGACAGGAATGATTTTATCTCCTTAATTGCTTGTTCATTCGAACTTGAAGGTATGCAATATTCATATCAAACATAAACATGTTTCATTTGGAGATATGTTTTGTCAGCTGTGGAAAAGGAAAATTCTACTTACGAAGTTTCCAGTGTTTGCAGCAAGATGTATGAATCCGCCAGGGATATCATCCAATTTACATCAAATTCATAAGAGCATGAAAAACATTTTCCGAAAAAGAAGTATCTATCCCATCATGAAGGTTAATTTCTATTAAGTAAAACTAACAAATTAATTGAACAACACCAACGACGGAAGGTGGCGAGGGCTTCCCTCCATTTGTATATGTTTATATATATTCAAGTGTTTCGGCGCTCCTTGCCGTACTGTTTTGTCTACTGACTTGAAAATAGCATCAGTACTCTTTTTAATCTAATCCTTATATTTTTTGGACCTTATTTGGACGGTTTTATTAATAACATGTAGATTCTTAAGATTCTAAATCGTCTAGATATTTTTTACTCTATTTTGAATGTTTTCCCATGGTCTTAAATAGAATTTCCAATGATGTCATAAATAGAATTCATTCTGATCATATTTGTAATTTGATGGAATTTCATACATCACTCCAAATTTTGACGCTACGGTTTTATTGACTGAGATCGCGAGTTTTTTTAATTGAGAGTATTTCATCTCCAAAGCTGAGCGTAAAATATTGAGAACTCTTTTTTGTTCAATGTTCATTGGATTCTTGGGGTAGTATTTTGAAAATATGTTTCGTGAAATATCTACAATTTTTCGCATCTTTCCGGCATTTTGTAATTAGAAATGTTTACGAGCACTAGCTCAGAAAACAATCTGATTATTTCTCAGCTTGAACTCATGTCCTCCCTTTTTACAAGCGAAATGAAATTTCATTACGAGAATAGCTGCATTTGCATAAGTCCTGCCACTCCAACGCAAGTAATCTTGCCGATAAATTATTTTTGTTTTTACAATAAAAATCTAGAAGCTCTATCGAAGTCACAATTCTTTGACTGTGAATTCCTTCTTCGGTGAATGCTTCATAACGTGGTCGTCTGCTGAAGTTGAAAGAGTCCCAAAATATAGACTGGAATGCTACGGAAAAGAAACAATCATTTTTCAGTCACTCTGAACGTGCAGTTTTTCATTTATAGCACACAGCTATGTTTATATTATTCCATTTTGTCTTGACAGCAAATAGTCATCGACACTTGCTTAAGGGCTGCTTTCGTCGGCCATTAACAAAAAAATCCGTTTTGACCTATACGAGGAGAAAAGGAACACTAAAAGAGAAATTGGCCCCTAAAAAGTAAATACAAGTTTTCCTCCAATTTCGATCTGCAAAACATGAAAAAAAAGTTCCCCCAACTTTTGATTCCTGAAAGGGGAATGGTTTACCCTCATTTTTGGCTCCTTAGAAGTAAAACAAGTTATCCCTCATTTTTGACCCCGACATAGAAAAGAAAGTGTGATCAGAATATGGAGGCAGGTGAAAAAAAAAATCAAAGAGTATGTATATGAGGTAAAAGCAACACAAAAAGGAACTTTTAAAAAAAAGTATCATCAGAAAAAATGTTCTTTAATGAAGTCATAAAATTCTTTCACGAAGTCATAATATTCTATTTCGGCGTCATACCCAGTGAACGCAAAATAACGGGTTAATTATGCGCTATTGTTACATCATTAATTGAATCCCATTCCTAAAACATATAGTAGCAATTGAAAATTACCCGGATTTATTCTACTTCTCGAGCATTCGGAAGGTCTAGCATCCCAAAACTCTTCCAACCATGTACCGTTTCTGCTGGGTCATGGTAATACGTATACATACATATAAACAGAAAGAAACTTGGGTTTTTTTTTCTCATACTAATGTAAAAAGCATTAAAAGACGTCTTTAAAATCTAAACAATCTGCCTCTTTTTTTATGGAAAAAATAACACTTTTATTGAACTTTTTGCTAATTCGCGTAATTATTACCTCTGCCGACGAAGTTGGAGAGGTATATTAATTCGGTCGTATCTGTTTTCCCGTTTTTCTGCCTTTGTATGTGTCCACGCCATATCTCTTAAAGTTCCATGCACAGTTGCTTTTCCTGACAATGGTATTAGCAGGAGAGTGCGCTCTCTGAGTACTTTCTCGTTTTACCTCAGCATTAACGTATTAGTGGTACTAACGCTTTCTTGAATTCATCAAATGTCGGTCTAGCAGAGTTTGCTTAATTCAAGTACGGGTTGAGCTCTGATCACCAAATTTACTGTGAATACTAATGAAACACCAGAGCATCTTTTCACGCATTACTCTTTTGAAATCCCCATCCAAAATATTCTGGCTTTTTTTTCGGCGCTTTCTGCGATGATAAGAATCTGATTTGTATGTATCTGTATACCTGTATATGCTAAAAATCTGGTTCCGTTTATCTGGATGTTTACCTCTACCTGACCTCTCGGTAGCTGAAATGGTGCATTATAGCTAGAGCTTTATAATTAAGGCAACCCTACTAATTCAAATACTAACAGTTTTGATTTCTTATTAGGGCCAAGGATCCCATTCGGGCCTTCCACAGGAACTTGCTGGAAATCCCGACGGTAGAGAGTGTTCTCAGATAGTTCTTTATGAATACATTTTTTTGAAGATGCTACATTCGCTTATTTGTAAAACCAGCGATACACTAATGATACAAATATGAAACGTCATTTGACGTTGATCACAGACAAGCAAACCTTAATCTTGACCCGAGGAACTTCATTTTAACTATATTCGGAGAGAGCTTTGTGGTAATGGCATCAACAGGCAAAACTAACTGTATGGTTTCAGGCGGGGCAAAGTAGATAAATACATGTTTCCACTTCCGCAATCGGCATAAAACATGAAAATTTATGAACACATTGAGAATAGAAGTTCGAGTTCGGTCCGACAAAAGAAAAAAAAAAATAGAAAACGGCTGCGATTCTATTTTCATCGTTCTGTTTAATCGTTTTACAAGACAGACGGTCATTAAGGTTGTTGCTTATGGGTAATTTTAAACGCGCTATCCGTTTGTGAGATCTGATTCATACTTTTAGAAATGGAGAAATTAATTAGTACATAATCTCAATTCATGCTATGAGTAATCAGTTACCATCAGAGAAGCCCTGATACAAATTATTATGCATTTAATGCTAAAACCGAGAAAAAATTTGTATAGTTCAAAAGATCGGGTATAAATTGTGCATTAGACGGACATGTTTATTTGAAAAGGGTGTATTTTTCTTTTAATGCCAAATTCTTTCTTCTAATCAGGACTTGTCTGGACATCCCTAAATCAAATGGCATTCACACGAGCAGCAATGGTGAAATACGAAGATGGAGCTGGAACAAATGCCCCTGGCTACAAAAGATAATTTTAATTACATGTCGTCGTATATTTATCAAAGTATAAGTCGTATACACATTCATATAACATCGTAAATAAGACGCTTATGAGAAATCTGCCCAAGAAAAAGCTCATGCTCTCACACAAATCCATACACACTCATATATACTTACACAACAATGAAGCTTTTCTCAATATAAATATTCACACATACAAATTAACAGACCCATCTATCTATCTATCTATCTATCTATCTATCTATCTATCTATCTATCTATTATAACAGGCTCATGTTTCTGTCTGATGTTGCAATTAAGGGTTATTTTCAGTGTGAAAAATAGATTTACAAAACTTGATGCACTAATAATGAATTTTGTTACTCGAAAGCAACAACTTTGGGCGCCATCGAGCGGTATGTGTCGGATTATCTTACACTTCATCATCATCAGTCTTTTAACGTCCGTCGTTGGACATAGACCTTACCCAGGATTCGCCACAATTCTCTATCATGGGCATTGCAAAGCCAGTATTTCCTGAATTTGTCAAGTTCATCTCTCCATCTTGTGTTCTGTCGGCCTCGGTATATTATGTGATCTATGGAGATCCATGTTGAGAGACGTGATGTCCATCGGTTGTCTTTCATTCTTGCAACATGGCCTGCCCATTGCCATTTGAGTTTTTTGATAGTTTCTATGATGTCACGAACACCTGTTTTCTTCCTTATATACTATGCTATCTTGTGATCTCTTCATGTAATGATTCTCTCATGCGCATGTTGCATGCTTCTCAGTTTGCAGGCCTGTCTCTTGGTTAGTTTCCATGTTTCAGCTCCATAAGTGACTATCGGGAGAATGCATTGGTTGTGTACTCTTCTTTTAGGATTATTGGGATTATCTGGTTCTTGAAAGTTGAGCTTACTCTGCCGAAGGCTTGCCATCCCAAAGTGATTCTTCGCTTGATTCCCTCCTATTTTGAGGGTCTCATGGAGATTCGTTGTCGTAGGCGTGGATTAAGCTGTTAAGCCTTACACTCTCTTCTTCCCCTATTATGGCTGGATTTTTTTTCTCTTGCTAGTTTTTCTGTTCTTGGTAAAACTCAAGCGGCAATGGGCTGGTCATGTTGCAAGAATGGCTGACAAACGAGGGATATCACGACTCACAACATGGATCCCCATATGTCGAGGCCGACAGAATACAAGATGGGTAGACGAACTGAATAAATTCAGAAAGTATTGGCTTCGCGACGCCCACGATAGAGAGATGTGGCGAATCATTGGGAAGGTCTATGACCAACGACAGACTCTAAAAGACAGATGATGATGATTATTATTATTATGATGATGATGATGATGATGATGATGATGATGAAAGGCTGTTCCATTCAACAGCCGAAAGATCCTCTCCCTGAATCGTTTGTAGCGGTCCCCTCGTCAGATTTTATCTTTGGGACGACTTGGCCGAATTTTATTATACGACGGGGGAGCACTAGCGTTGTTTTTGATAAGTTTAGAATGTGGGAATCGCATGAACCCCACTTCTGCGAGATAGATACAATCATTTTGATAAACACGTTGTTCAAGTTTGGGGAATTAAAAAAATGGGATCAGGTAACTTTAGGTCAAGAGAAAAGAATCAATACGGCAAAATTTAATAATGAGTTTAAAAAAAAATCAAAAATCAGTTTTTTTTAAAAAACGAATGAATTTTGTCGTTTTGCAGTGCATAATTCATGCTGGCATCATTATTTACTCATACAATAGAAAACACTTTGTACAGAAAACAAAGCGTATCAACTTATTTCTCCATAATTATTTCTCCATAATTTCTGCAGAGTAAAGAATAAGGAGCCTTTCAATCATTTTCGTGTTATAAAAATCAATATTTGGTGACAAGTCGGGAAATTAAGTGAGTAAGTCGAATCCAAGCTTTCAAATATCCACACAACATTGGATAACGATATGCAAATAACTTAACGAAGAGGTAAGGCGACGTTGATACAAGAAAATAACGATAAGGCCTTTACCAGAGGTGTAATGATTACAAAAAAAGTAAGAAAACGCAGGGCTACCAGCTCTAGCGGCCGAGGCGATCCAATGAGCTGGGTTGTTCGGGGTGTATTCTAAAACTTCCTTGATTATATATATATTTTGATTCCTCTATTCTCCCTATCTAGGTTTCTGAAGATCATCTCGATGCTGGCTGTGAAGTGTTTGGGTGAGCTGGTATCATATTGTCTTACCCCTTTTTGGAGCTAGCAGGGCTCAGAGTCTTTATGTAGCCTGATAAAGGAGCTGATGTGACTATATATATGTTGCAGTACTCTGACATATACAGGGTCTACACCATGTAGAATGACGGTCTTCATGACCATGGGAATTTCCACAGTCGAAGGCCGCTATGAAGTCTATAAATACTACAGCGACTTGCATTTTGTATTCTGCTGTTTTTTTCCCTTTCAGCCGATTTATTGAATGGAAATGGTCCATGGTCGAGTAATTCCTTCTGAAGACAGCTTGTTCCCATGGTTTTCCATGGTGTTCCATGGTTTTCATTGAGTACTTCTGTGATTCGGTTCGTGATGATTTTAGTAAAAAATTTTTAGATTCAGTTGAGTAGGCCTATTGGTCTGTAGTTGTTAAGGTCTTTCAGGTTTCCTTTTTCATATAAAAGCATTATGATTGCTGTGTTCCAGTTTTCCGGGACTTTACTTTGTTTTGGGCATAAGTTGAATAGAATAGCTAGTTTCTTAGTGACGCTGTTATCAGCTTTTTGGGTAAATTGATGGTGATGTTATCTGGTCTAGGGGCTTTTCCTTACTCTGTTTGTCTGATGGCTTGCTTCTCTTCCCATGGTGTAACTTCTTGAAAATCCTCGAACTGAATACTCGCATCTCATGTATCCTGTTCGTTGTTTTGTAGCCTATGTCTTGAGGAGTAGAGTTTTAGTAGAATTCTTGGGTGTGTTCGATAATCCTATCTCTGTCTGTTGTTGGGTTTCTGTTTTGCTCGAGTGTGGTAGTTATTTGTTTCCGTCCTATACTGAGGGCTTCGTTTTTTGCTTTGAAGCATTAACTTTCTTCGAGTGTTGTTTCCATAATTGCTGTCGTGTACTTTCTATAAACGTAGCATTAAGAATAAATAGTTTAAAAAAAACAGCGGCACTTATGTGGATCGGACTGGGACTTCCTAATGTTGAGGACTATTCAATATTAGAGAGCTTGTTTGAAGAAATAAAGGACAGTTTATTTATTCAAGCAAGCTTTTTAATGTTAAATAATCGTCAACCCTAGGAAGTCCCTGTCCGATCCACATAAGTGCTGCTGCTCTTTTCATGCAACATTTGCTTAATTTTCTTTTCTTTGATCTTTAATCTTACTCTAGATTCCGTGAGAAACGTTCTCTGTTTCTCCTTCTCTTGCTCTCAAACGCACACAAAAAAGAGTTCGCAGAGGTAAAACTTTCAATTTTTAAATTGTGTATTTGATTCGATTATGATATGCCACTAAACCGAAAATGAAAAAAAAAAAAAAAAAAAAGAAACCTCCAAAAAACAAATCTCTCCCGACTCACGACATGTCACCATCCGGAGTAGAGCTGGCCATAAAAACAAATGACTGGCACATTGTCAAAGAGATAAGGATCCAGTGTCCATCTATAGAAGTAGTAAATCATTAATGTTCTTATGATGCCGGTTGAACAGCCTATCATCATCATCATCATCATCATCATCATCATCAGTCTTTTAGCGTCCGTCGTTGGACATAGACCTTCCTCAGGATTTGCCACACTTCTCTATCGTGGGCGTCACGGAGCCAGTACTTCCTGAACTTGTCTAGCTCGTCTCTCCATCTAACATTTTGCCGGCCTCGGTTGCGCATGTGGTCTCGGGGAATCCATGTTGTGAGTCGTGATGTCCATCGATTGTCTGCAATTCTTGCAACATGGCCAGCCCACCGCCATTTGAGATTTTTTATGGATTCTATGATGTCTCTAACTCTTGTCTTTTCCCGGATGTACTGTGCTGTTTTGTGGTCTCTCCATGTGAGGCCAAGCATTATTCTTTCATGTGCACGTTGCATGGTTCTCAGCTTACGGGTCAGTCTCTTGGTTAAGTTCCATGTTTCAGCTCCATAAGTGACTATTGGGAGGATGCATTGGTTGTGTACTCTTCTTTTAGGATTATTGGGATTATCTGGTTCTTGAAAGTTGAGCTTACTCTGCCGAAGGCTTGCCATCCCAAAGTGATTCTTCGCTTGATTTATTCTTCTTTTGAGGGTCTCATGGAGATTCGTTGTCCTAGGTAGATGTAGTGGTCTACTTTCTCGAGTTCTGTGTCCTCGATTTTGATCTTAGTGTTTTTATCTCCAATGTGGTTGTTGCACATGATCTTCGTCTTGCTGAAGTTCATGTGTAGGCTGACTTTCTTGCTCTCTTCATTTAGTTCATCTATCTTTAGTTGGAGGTCGTGTAGGTTCTCTGCAAAAAGGGCTATGTCGTCTGCAAATCTGAGGTTGCTCAGATACTCGCCGTCTATTTTAATTCCTTTACTCTCCCAGTCTAGCCTTCTGAAGATCATCTCGAGGCAGGCTGTGAAGAGTTTAGGTGAGCTGGCATCACCTTGTCTTACTCCTTTCTGGAGCTGGAAGGGGTCCGAGTCTTTATGTAGCCTGATGAATGAGCTGTCGTGATTTTATATATGTTTCAACACTTCAACATAAACTGGATCTACACCTTGCCAACTGATGGCCTTCATGACCTTAGGGATTTCTACTGAGTCGAACGCCTTTTCAACAAAAAGCAAAATAATTTAATTTTAAAATAATCAATGTTAAAAGAATCCCCTTCCAACCAAAATAGAGGGTACCGGTCCAGTTAAGATGAATGCTGCTTTCAAGTTCTGTTTTTATCATACTTCCAATTCTACTGAAAAACGTGTTTTCTTTCTGTCTGTCTGTCCGTCTCTCACCGAAAGAAAGAGAGAAAGATTACAAGGGCTTTTTTTTAATTGTAATTTGTCACGAACTCCATATACATTGAATGCAAAAAGTAACTTCCAAATTTTATCCCAAAACATATCCAATTCAACGCTAGGGTCTCCTCCTTCTATCCCCCATCACCACAAGCATCATACATACACATTAATTCTCATAGATGTACATTGAAAAAATTGTTTGGTTTTTTTTCTAATCAAAACAATGTCTGGCTATATTGCGAGAATCGTATCGAATCCAAGGACAAAAGGAATCTTATTTTTCATCATGATTCAGTCATTGTAGATTCAAACTTTCATGTCGCTGAAACTCAAAACAATATAAACAATCATGTTGAGGATATCTGATTTATATACACGCGGAAACTGTTGGATTTTCGGACTCAGTACGTTATGAAAAACGATTGAATAGTAACAACATGGAATAAATATAACTGTCTGTCTCTAGTTCTACAGGCTTTATTATACATTATAAATAAACACACAGAAAGAAAGGAAGAAAGGTGAGAAAGAAAGAAAATCAAAAAATGATGCTTTCTCTATTTCTTTAGTGTTATATTTGAAATTGATGCTATGCATCGGTCAAAAGTTTTTAATTCCCTAAACGAACGGAGAGATAATGAATGAAACCTATTTTTATGTATTGTCTTATGCGAGCTGAAAAAGAACATTATTTGCAAATTTTGATAGAAAAGTCTCCCCAGAAGCCAGCGTAAATAAATGATAGAGTTTCGAGGTCATTTCTGTCTCTTAATTCAATGAATAGTTTTAGTTTCCTACAAACAGTGTTTAAGGTTTTGTTCTATTCTAAATGTTGACAATATAAAATGTTTTTTTGTAAAAAGCAAATGTAAAAGATGAGGCGATAACTATTTACTCATTTAGCTACAAATACTGTTTTTCGTAAATTTCAGAAAGAAAGTCTATAATTTGCTAAATGACCAGATTCCCGATTGTAGGCCCGAATCAACTGACTTCATAAAAAGCTAACGGCTTCCCAAAAAGAAGAAGAAGAAGAAGAAAAACAGCAACAACATTCCGCGTTCGAGGTCAACCATTTTTTTTTCAAAATATTGCATTACCATGGAAACCAGATTAGTGCGTTCAGCGTGCACGAGTAATTAGCAGAGTTTTGTTCCTTCTGCTGAGTGAGGTAATACAACAACACGACTATTTAGTCTGATACGTGGTTAAGAATACACTGTTAGTAAATACAAAAGGATAGGTGGAAAGAACTCTTACAATTGATGAAGTTACCCAGCTGCCTCGCAAAACAAACGTTTATCTTCAACTCCGGAATAAGATTCTTCCTTTTGTACGTGACTACCTTCCATTACGTATGTACACTATATATCAGCTGATTACTCGGAATCTTACTGCGTGATCTTCATTGTTGCTGTAGTCGTCAATATTGATAATCATGAATTCTTTGTTGGGTCAGATAATTTTTTGTTATATTTTCCTAGGATATCTGCAGGGTAAAGTTATTTTCGTATAAGAAATGTACATGTCATAAGTTGTCTAGTATAGTAAAGAAGTTAAGGAGTGATTTCAAGTCGAATCGTTAAAAATGTGAAAACATCCATACTGGAAGATTTTTATTATGATCTATCATATAAAAATAGGACGCACATGATCTGACTAAAATTGCAATCGATCGCTTGATTTCAAAATGGCCGCCATAAAAAAAAACTAAATGTTACAGTAGATTAGATGAGATTTCAAAATTGTCAAAAATATGAAAAAAGCGGGGGAACTCTCTTATTCGTAGGTTGTAGTTTTCATACCTTGCGTGGAGTTTGGGGGAAACATGTTGACTACGACAGAGACATGAAAATTTTTTGCATTTTCCATAGGAGTGTCATAATCCGAAGCTAAATCAGTTTATCGAGTCATTCAATGAGATCTTACTTTGTGCATTGTCTCAGCGTTTCTGTTCCCCCAAAAGGAAATGGCGTTTCTAGCGTCTAAAAGAATTCATCCATTTGTACGTTCGCCCAAATACTTAACAGTTGTTTTTCGAAGCCTTGATCTGGTATGAAGCCCTAGACTGTCTTGCAGGTAACTGTGTGTGAAAATGGTGATTTCGATGATTTTAGATAATGTCTGGGGCTAATGTCACTCATTTTTAAAGCCGATCAGGAACATAGGGATCATATTGCGATTGCCCTATTGCTTCATGTTCCTGAGACTAGAAACTGTTTTCTCACCAACAACCTCTTTTGTATCTAGCTGAGCAAGATGGATGCTCTTTTCTGTAAATAGATTTCCCAATTTCTGAAATGTTGTAACAATTGCTTTGGCATATCTTTTGATAAGAAGTTTTGAACTCAATAATGATCTGAGCGACTTCAAGGCCAATTGCAATTCTCTTTAAACAAACAGGTCTTATGTTATTATAACTACATCACTATCTTCTTTGATTTTGTCGTTCATTTGTTCATGGGCTTGGTTCATGGGCATGATCGAGAACATATGAGCTGATTTTGTACTCTCCTCAAATTCCCCGTAAACTGATACTTGCTGTTACAGTAGCACCGTTCCTTTGATTTGAATGGATAGCCGTTGTGCAGTTTGTTTGCCTCTTTGAGAACACGCACAAAACAATTTGACCAATGTATTGAACGTAGGATTCAAAATCTGCTTCCGTGAAAGAATCCATAATATACAGACCGCCCATTATCAATCGGTCCTCACCGACACGTCTGGCTGTGCTCATTGGATTCGCCCGACGATACAATGGCTGATCTATAGTTATTACAGGGATATGTCTTGGTTGCACATGATCGATGGCCTAATCTACAAGCTCCATTGCATGTATCACTGTTGCTGCAGTGTATGCTGTCTCCACAAGCAAAACTATAAGAGCAAAAATGCGTTACTGGCCTGATTTCAGTAGTCCATTGGCGTGGTAAACTGCCTATAACACTAAGTCCTCTGGGTGGATATCTTCCTTCTTCAGAAGGAATTCAGATATGACACTCAAACAGCCATCCTCTGTGTCCCAGGATATAAGCATGGTTGTTGAGTGCATTTGACTTCGTCCTACTAAAGCAGCTGCTAATAAGTCTGACCGAGGTGAAGTTAATGGGGAAATTTCTGAATACTCGGTTAGCTGCAGGCCCATCACTTCTTTGCTGGCAGTACCTGTGCTGATAAGTATAGACTCCCACTCTGTTCTAGGCTTTTAATTTGTTTGGCAGCCATTTTGAAATCAAGATGGCAGCCAAAATAGTGGTTAGATCGTGTGTGTCCTATTTTCATGTCAAAGGGCATTAAAAAAAATCGACAACTACGCGCATGTTCACACTTTTTTCCAGTTCTGAATGATTTGCCATATCTACTGTACTAACTGGAATTAATTAGGTTCTATCCCAGAGTACCACTATCGTGATCTTCGGCTGAAATAAATACCAAGTTTCTTCTAAGATTTAGCTTTACACCCCTTTTTTGCTACTACTAAAAAAAAAAAAAGGCAGAGAGTGGAAAAAGCATTCAGCATGTTTTGGAGAACCTCCTTCCCCTTTCCCCAACACAGCTGTCTCCTGGACCTTCCAACACCTCAACGACTCAGCTTAATATACCATCATCATTCTTTTCCTCAAAAATCATTTCAATTCGTTGGTAGCCATTTTGAAATTCGACATGGTGACCACAATGGTGATCAGATCGCATGTGCCCTGTTTTACATGAAAAAGCCGATAAAAATATACTAGTATGCACTTTTTCACACTTTTGTCACCTTTTGAACGATTTGCCCCACAGCTACTGTACTAATAGAGCCATCTAAATATGGAATTAGTTCACTTAGAGGATGTTCACCTAGCGTTTCCACTTTGCAACAAGTAAACAAATCACGCAAAACAATTGTTACTTCATAGATTGATATTCACGAAATTCACCTCAAACGAAGTAAATTAAGATACCTAAGATATTCCGGATCAAGTAGTGGAAAAAAGTTGCGGAATCATCAACAAAAAATCACGAATAATAATTTCCTACTCCCCCTTGTACTTTTATGATAACCTGAATTCTTTGAAACATGAACCTTTATTGATGAAAAACTATATTCTCCATCGAGTTGGCCATAACTTTTTCGAATAGCAGTTAACAGATTAGTTTTGCATAATGGAGCTTTCTCGAGGCTCTTTTTGAATCAGAGTGAGATCCAAAAAAATTGCTGGTCATATTATTGAGTTGATATGCCTCTCCCAAAGAAAAGCTTTACACTATTTGCTCTGTGGCTAGGTGTATTATAATCCTGTAAAATGACTTCATCATCACCAAACCTATTTTCTGTTGATACAAAGAAAAGAGTGTCAAAATTCTAAATGTGCGCCAGTGCATTGACTCTTGTAATGAATGCCACCTCCCCAGGCAATCTACCTGACATTAAATCCATAGCATGAATGAGTCGAGAAATTTTCTTGTTTTCCTCAGGCAGTCATTTTTATATGTTCCATCAGAACGGCACCATACAAAGGTTGTAGCATGATCGCCTACACCGATGCAAATTCATGATTCATCGCTGAATATCACTTTCATCCAATCATCCACACTCCATGATTGTTTCTCTTTGGTTTATTGTAATTTGTTTTTCTTCTGTTTAGGTGTTCGTGGTGGTTTTCGTTTGGCTTCTCTGTGCGTAAATTCCATTCCATTCAGCTGATTTCTTACAATTCAGTCACATACACTAACTGCTGTTTCCGTCCACTTGCTTTTCAATTATTTTGTATTTTGTTGTGCATTTTCTATTTTCAACACGTATTGCTTTGAGTCATGCCTTGACGTCTTCCGGGGTCTATCTGTGTGTTTTCCTTCCTAACCTCCCAATTTTGTTTATACTTGCAAAATCTTTTAGACACACCTGCCTAGGAACAACAAACATCTTTTGCTACACTTCAAGTTGGATTACTTTCTCGAGGGAGTTTTCTAATTCTTTCCGTTGTTCCAATTGAGAGCTCTTGAGTTTCTTTTCAATTAACCCAATCCAACAATGCGTCTAATAGCTCGTTAAAGTCTGTAAGTACTCTCTTTTAACGGTAAACTAATTTGCAAATTAAGACGTGTGCTGGTATTCGTCTTAAAAAATGCAAATTACGAGCTGACTCCATATTCTTATTCTCGACTTCATGCCAATATTTCAGATATTATGATTTAATTTGTTTGAGTTATATTTCATGAAGCTACAATATCAAACTATTAAGCGAAAATTGTTTGGTGTCATATCTGTGATTTGTTTATTCGCTACGAACTAAAAAAAAGCCATGGTGGACATCCTCTGAGCGTGCTGATTCCATCCTTTGTCCAAGGGTAGTATCAATTTACTCTCCTCAATACTTCTGAATTATCCAGATAAGATACCAAAACTTGTACAGTAAAACATCATATTTGCTCTATAAAATCATAATTTGGATTTTCATTCGATGCGGACCAAGTAGACTTAGATATGGAAAATCAAAAGCATCGCTTCTTCTAGAAGTATAAAAAAAACCTTTGCCAACGCTGCACACGAATTAAAAACTGAATGAAAATTGGATGTTGAAACGACAAGGGAGAGAATACAATTCTTGCACTAACTTGAATTAATTCCCTTGAAATTTAATTTTAACTTTATTATTAACTGGTTGTTGCTAACCTATTTTCTTTTAGGATAATAAAAATATCTCTCAACCGGAAACAAATTCAACCACTCCTTCCGTATAATATTGTCCATCCTTCCGCAACATTTCATTGAAATCCATCAAGAACTTTGCAGTGTATCGAGTGGAAAGATATACAAATACGAGTGGATACATATACCACTTCTAACTTGGGAAAGGTAGATAACTGCTCTAATCCTTGATTCTGTGAGTAGCCATCACATCATTTATAATGGCCGTAGCGTATTAAAGTGTATTTGTTAGATTTGCAGGGATATGTTTCCTTTCTCTCCTATCGTAATATTGAATTTCAGTTATATATCCATATATGTAAGGAAATGAGGTCTTCGTTTTTTGTCCAACCGTGACTGACACATTCAAGATTTCAGCATCTGATTTTGTAAAACATTGTCATAATTTTATTTCCGGTTGGGTTTTGAGTAAAGAGGCATATGTTACGTATCTAATAGTCTATGGTTATGATGAAAATGTTAGTTATGAGCATAATGCTTCTCGATTTGGAGGAAATTCTTAAACAACTTGTGTCAAACAAAGAAGAGCAAAAGATACCGATTTGGCCTCCTTCCTGAGGCAAAAGATAAAACCCATTGAAGATTTTATAAGTATACAAATGGTTCTCAAAAATTATACCCGGTTCACGAGAAATGCAAATCGAAAGTGCATTTTGAATTTTCATTTTTTGTCGGTTGCGATTTGAAATCAGCTGGTGAGCGAATATCGGTAAACCATTTACTATGAATTTACACTTAAAAAATGTTCAATAATAAACACTTTTCATGAATTTATGGACAAATATACTTGATGTAAAAATAGAATTACTAATTCATAGAATTGTCAGAATTAAGAATTAGTCGACAATGCAATGCCAGAGAACAATAATTGGACATCCATCCATTTCACTTACGGCTCTAGCATAAAGCTTGGAGAAGATTACGAGCTGAGAGTTCTGGGCTTCTAATACAAGTTTCATGTCAGTAACACCAATTTCTGCTTTCAAGGTGAAAAATGGTTTGAAAAAAAAAAGATGTACTTTTCCTCAGCTTTTCGAAAAAAATATTTTACTTCAAAATTCTGATCAATGATAAGAAGTTCAAATTCATTTACATGCTGTTCATGCACGTATATATTTTTATACTTATTTTCTGGAAAATCAGTCTGAACCCCCAAACTCTAATAAACTATTCGTTCCACTGGGTTGACATTATATCAAAGAGAACTTGATCCCATTATTCAAATAAGGTCTTTAAACCTTTATTTTCAGAAAAATAGCTCTGTTTAAACTACAGCAAGTTTTACATGGTTTCGATAGAACCACCCCGTTTTCATCAGAGAAAACAAAACACGGTATAAAATGGATGCACGTAGTTTCTTTTTCAAAGACTAGAATAACCACAATCGTTTAATATAAAGTGATTTTTATCATACTTCTCATAGAGATGATGAATTTCATCCAAAATTAATGCGGGAGTAAGGAGAAGTGTTATCCTGCCATTTGATCCTGATATATCAGAATAGTATCGAAACAAGTGACTCACTAGAAAAATAACAATTACGCCCATATACAAAAAAGGAAATAGAAATATTGCTGAAAATTACAGACCCGTAAACCTCACCTCCGTTGTATGTATCACAATGGAATATCTGAAGACAGATTATAACTTTCCGTGTAAAAACCAATCACCAAGGTCGTAAAGAAGAATGATTGGTTTTAGCAGAGAATAGAATATTACATCAAATTTAATTGGGGCTGTGAAAATATAGATTGAAGTACTTAGTTGTAATATCCCAGTTGATGTTCTATTTTTTGACTATCAGACGACCTTCGACCGTGTGCCTTACCCACGCCTCATCAGATAGGTTGGAAGCTTTGCAGTAACTGGTAAAGCAATAAAAGAGATAGCTGCTTCCTTAAATAACAGCAGACAGCAAGTTAGTGCCAACAGTAAACTCTCTGAAAGGAAACCATTACTTAACGATATACTGCAGGGATCAATTCTCGTTCTAATCTTGTTTATACTGTTCGCTAATGATATGCTTGGCTCATTGATGCATTTGTAGAAATTTTTGCAGACGATACCAGATAGTTCGACTTCATTACATCCGAATTTTCCACCAGCTGTACTTCAAACAGATCTGGGCCTCACAGAGGATTATGCTATTGTGATCGAAAGTGAGCCTTCACACAGACAAGTGCAAAGTGATGCATATCGGCTGCAACAACCCACAGGAAGAATATTACATTCTCGATAAAGTATCGGAAGACGTGGATCCTGGTGTGACACTTGATAACTAGCTCCCATCCTCCAGACGTATCCAGAACAGAGTAAACACAGTAAACAGAGTTCTTGAATGCCTTCACCATAAATACGAAAATATGACTAAGAATATGTTTTTACTATTTCATAAGGCAATGATCAGACGACGATATATTTTACGATATATGTATGATCTCCTCACCTAAAGTACAACCAGAACCTCATAGAGAGAGCACAGAGGAGGGGTACAAAACTAGCGCCAGAGCTAGGAAATCATCCCCATTGCCAACGGCTCCGTGCGTTGGATCTGGCCATTCTGGTATCAAGAAAGTCAGAGAGACCTGAAGCGTATAGGATAATCACTGGAATGAATAGTATTGATCTGGATACCTACTGTGCTATCTGTAAGGAAAAACTAATGTTTAAACCAACACCATTAGACTCAACATGTGGTCATGAGCTTCAAAAACAAATACATTCTGAAAATGGTATTTCCAGACACTTCTTTCCAGTTTGAGTTACGGAAATATGAAACAGTTTGGAAAATGAAACTGTAACAACGGAAAATATCAATTTTTTTTTCAAATCTAGGCTTCACAAATAATTCTCAGACAATGATATGTTCAACTACAGCTTCAAATATTGGAATATAATCAGTGTTTAGCATCAAATATCCCAGTAAAGAAAGAAATATCAGCAGATGACTCTCAGAAGCAAAAGAATCAAAAGAAACTCCAATACTCATCCCCTACCTCTTCAATACTTAAGGTAATTAAAAGTTATTCAACGAATAAATTTTCTGTAATCGTTGTATACTGCCGCTGTATACTGGGTATAGTATTGGTTGGGTGTTAATAAGTCCGACGTATCAGTTTTCACTAGATGACACATAGTCGATAGAGTTCACAAAGTCAGTTTTCACTAGATGACACACTTTTGATAGAGTTCACAAATTTCACACAGCGAAGGAATTATGTCTACTTGCTAGGATTAGGAATAAATCTCTGCCTCACTATTTCACGCAGATTATTTATATCTGCGTTGTTACACAACGTCTTGGGCTGATCCAAAGTGGAATTAGGGCGTGATGCCCAACAAATATCCAAGATAAACAAAGCAACATTTATAATTCAACGTCGATATTTTCAAAATGACATAAAGTCCTTCATTCAAACGTTTGTCAGAATAAACGTTTTAGCTATCATGGATTTTGAGGAAATGATAACGAGATATTTTATTTATTTTTTAATTTTATTTTTCAGTCGTTTTCAATACATTAGTCTTATTGGCCCCTGTCAGGGTTGACTATGAGGATAAGATTTCTTTGCTATACCTCCACATATAAGGTAATTATGCAAGAGTTGTTTGCCCATGTTCTCACTCAGTATCCACTGTGGCATGCAGGTGACATGATATTTTGTCGAGACATCCGAGGATAGGAAAGAGTGTAAAGTGAAATGAATTTATTCATTTCCCAAAGACCTTAGTGCGAGATTTGAACTCGGTCCATCGATTCAGTTTTCTGTGCTGGTAACCTTTACTCCACATCGCATATATTTCACGGCTGCATTCGTAATTTGAAAAACGAAAAGTATTGGTATAAACAAAACCCGTACCTAATCAAGAACTTGATTTGGTGATATATTATTTCTGTTATGGTTTATCTGGTAAAACACGGTTGTACTATTCTAGTTCTGTCTTTGCTTCTAGCTCGGAAGCTGGTGATTGAAACTCTAATTATTTCTATGCTTTGTTCGAGTAGTATTATGTTTTTATTATTTAGCTGAACTCATAAGCTTTGATAAGAAGGTAAGATTTTATACTCAAGAAGTCCTGCAAGTGTCTATTTCAAGCAGTTGATTCCTTCTCCATGACCAAAAAATTATAGCCTTGAAACAGATCATAATATAAAATTAACAGATAAAAAAACAACCTATTTTTTTCATTCTCTGGGATTACCATTGATTATCATTCACTGTGAGGATTAAAAAAACCCGGACCAACCAGCTCCTATTCGAGTTTATTGTAACTAAAATCACGACAGTGCCAAGGGAAGAACCTCAGATTTCATCTCAAGCCTATCCACCTAATATTGAGCCAAACCTGATGGATCTTTTAAATAAGAGTTTAGTAGAAAATACAAGTTCTAAGATTGACTCTATAACTCTTAATCACCTTTTCACTGTACTTTCACTGAACCAAACCAATCAGAATTGGTTGGAAGTCAATAAATGGAGTGTCTGACCATCGTTTTTGCACTAGCAAAATAACAAGTAAGAGATAAAGATTTACTCGTGTAGATTTTAGGCATAAGTAGACACTAAACTATCATAAAAATGAAAGCAGAATACATTCAAACTGTCTAAATTCTGAAGTGCTATATTATTATTATTACTTAAAGTATTCAAAACAGCACCATTGTTTAGACTGTTCGGTCTTCCTCATGCACTAACCTTCGAACGCAACCCTTCATTTCATCCCTGAAAGTAAATTGTCTTTTTTATTCTTTTGATGCCCCGTGCAGCATCTTTCCAAGAAATTAAAAGAACAACTATCCCCCTTGCCATTTTTTCATCAAGCGATTTATCATGAAAGTCCTCTCAGATCTGTCTGATAGGTGGTCTGTTCTTTGGCTACACCTTAGGACTCACGTGTACCGACAGTTTCAAAAAATATAAATCTTAACCTACAGATTAAATGAATGACTCTAGACAGTCAAAAACCAAAAGCTTAACCCTCTCAACGAAAATCTATTCAATGTATTAAATTATGATAAATAATTGCAGAAGAGCAAGAAAATCGATATTGGCAAAAGTTCACACCATTTCATGTTTGCTGACTATGTCTTATTCATAAAAGAGTCTCATCACAAATACTAATTATAAATACCTAATATTCCATACGATATATTTTGTTTAGAGATTGATTCAGTAGTATTTCTCCCAGGCATTGAATGATCAGTTTTATATTACATTAGATGTTGACTTGATTTAATTTGTGCTTTAATATCAACACTACCCATGAATGAAAAGAGAGATCTTTCTCGGCTAGGAGAGAGACAGTCACACAGCTACAAAACACACACACACACACACACACACACACACACACACACATATATATATATATATATATATATATATATATATATGTATATGTATATATATATATATATATATATATATATATATATATATGTATATATATTTGTGTATATATATATATATATATATATATATATATATATATATATATATATATATATATATATATATATATATACTGACAATATCCGGACTTAAAGCAGAGCATCCGAGACAGATTTTCCTGATACGACGAAGGGATGACTCTTATAGATATTTTTTATACTTATGTAATCACCAGGAACCTCAAACCAACAATAATTTTATGAATGTGTAATTATTATTTTATATGAATGGGAACATAACTCTCAATCTCTTTTTGTTCTTCCCTTCCTTCCTCTTCTTTTAACATCACTTTCCCTTCAAAACATTTTTTCTTGGGTGGCTTTTCCGGGATTGGCTTTTTTTGGGGGTGGGGGGTTCCAGAAAGGCAAAAGCCAAATAAAATACCTTACCTTTGATTTTCTTTTAAATATTTAATCACTTTGTGTAAATGAAAAAAAAAAAGGCCGTTCCGCTCCATTACACTAATAGAAATCATTTGTACACTTCGTGAACAAGTCTCTGATTGGATTGAGTGTCTCTGATTTCATTGAATATATGCCGGAATTAAAGTAGCTTGTTTAATGACCCATGCCGTGCGCACACACACACACACACACACACACACACACACACACACACACACACATATATATATATATATATAGAGAGAGAGAGAGAGAGAAAGGATATATATATATATATATATATATATATATATATATATATATATATATATATATATATATGTATATATATATATATATATATATATATATATATAGATAGATAGATAGATAGATAGATAGATAGATAGAGAAAGGATATATATATATATATATATATATATATATATATATATATATATATATATATATAGATAGATAGATCGATAGAAAGAAAGAAAGAGAGAAAATGAGTATTTTTATCGATAATATTTTCTCAGCTGTCATATTTTCAAATTTTTCTTCACTCTCAAGCCAACCATTTTCATTCAAAAGAGTAGCAGTTCAGGAAGAGTGATATATAAGGTTAGGATGGTTGCTGCTGACCAGAAAAGGAAATTGATTTATAAGCCAATGGATATCTCATTTATTTTTTTCCAAGAACGTGATTGATCGTAGATTCATTGCAGTTCCATCTCAAGCTTTATGCAGTGCAATTCAATTCTTCCAAGAACTTACCAAAATGAATACGTTGCAGTCCTCACAGACGTCTAGGAATGTCCGTACATACTTTAATTTTAATCAAGAGGCTATATCTTCGGAAGGGTTATACGTCGATGGAGCGATTATTAATAGCATAGATTCGACAGAGAAAGCTGAGAAATTATCATTCAAATTGTTTATTATGATAGTATAGCGCCAGTAGATTAGGTGAATCCGTGGTGAAATTCTCCTTTGAAGCCTGGCTTTTAGTTGTATTTGAACGCCAGTCGTTGTCGAAAGAGACCACAGAGACATGCCTGGGCAACGCCGTTTTTTTTTTTTAATTATTTCCTTTTTTTCTTTACTGAAGTCAAGTTGCAGACTGTCATGACCAATAATAAACGAAAGCATGCATGCGCACACACACACAGACACGGACAGACAGACAGACAGACAGACGTACACACACACACACACACACACACACATACACACACACATACACACATAGGTATCTAATAAATTAACCATGGGTGTGTTTATCCAATTAGCCCATTAGGTGTCAAGATCGTATAGCGATTGTAAAAAAAAGATGGAGAACATCCGCATGAAAACAAATGATTCAATGAGGCGACCTCAATCCGTAGAGAAAAGTCATTAGTGTTCAAATATGCTTGTTTCAAAACTCCTGCGATTTGAATGAAAAGAATATTTCGTGGTGTAAGAAAAACAAAATAAGAAACGGTATTTGTTTGTAAGAAAACATTAAGTAGAAAAGTTCACGGAGAAAAGCTTTGAAGAACCAAAATAAAATAAAGAAATTGTGTGAGAATGAGAAAGTGAAATACTTCAGGTGTACAAATAAATTATTTGACTTTTTATCCAAATGAAAACCAGAAAGATTATCATGAAATATTCTTTACCATGAGGGAAATATTTCGTTGAGAAGAATCTGCACAACACTTGGCGAGTGGTTCACTAAAATTCAACTGAATTAGAGCATCATCAAGAAAAGATCAAGTTATAACGAATCATATAAATTTATTATAATAAGGTGGCTACATAAATTGACTATCAATACAAACATGCATCAGAATTATGTTTTGTTGATGAACACAATTCTGTGATGAACATGATACAGACATTTCTACATCATCTTATTTCTAATAGTGATATGTATAAGTCAGTTTGATTGTTGTGTCTGATCAACACTAACAAATTCAATTAAATAATTACAAAAGTGAGATAGGAGGATTCTGTCACGTGATTTATGTCAATCGGTTTCGTCGGAATGAGAACTCTGGTCTGGAAGACTTTATTCATCGTTCATACCTGAGTTGTTATTGTCGAATTTGAAACAACGGTAATGTGGCGGATAGGAACCTGTAGGAATCTTACACTTGATGATGCGTTTTTTATTGTTTTTTCTTAAAATTTGGCATGATGTGAGTGCAGCTCTCCTGGTAGTCCGTTGATGCAAAATCCAAAATGGCCGAAAACAGATTCCAAATATTGGTTTCCTCTGATCATGTTTTCAACATAATACCATTTCCTCATGTATTCCAGTTTAGGGAATCAATTACTCAAGGATAAATTTGTTTTTAGGTCAACTTTAAGGTCATATCGGTCATACCAAAGAACAGCATAATTCCTTTGTTGATTCGAAGAATAACATTTTTCATGATTATATGTAAGAAGAATGAGAAATAAATCAAATTAACTGTTTTAAAATTGATATTAGTTATCCTCCATGCTCCCCTTATAGCCTTATAGCCAACCCTTTTCCATCAGTAGCTTTTACTACTGTTGGCCGTGCGCTCTTTGGTGAATCTAACTAGTGAAACACTGTTGACCATCTCTTTTGTAAATCCAACCAGAGACTTCTATAACTGGTGGCGGTACTCTCTTTAGTGAATCAGACTAGTAGAATACAGTACTGGTGGCTGCATCCTTCAATTTCAAAACCAACTTTTCATTATCTTTCGTTGAGAAACAAAGAAATTTCTAAAATGTTTTGATACTTCTAGTTTGTTTTGTATTTGAGCTTTACAGCTGCAACACGCCTTTTGAAGAAACCGTCTCTAGAGGTGTCAGGATCCTCAGTAAGACTTCGTGAATTCTACTTTTACGGCAAATTTTGCATCGGTCGGAATTTAGAAGCGGGACTGAATCAAATTTCTAATTCTCTCCTACTTGATCGTAGCTTCTCGGACAAACAGCGCGTATAAAAACTACCATTTTAAAGATTAAAGTTGATTTTTTCATGATCTCAAAAAATGACTCGTATATGAGATCGGCTATACACGACAAAATTAAGAAAAGGCCCACCCAAACACAAAATGAAGGAAGGTTATTAAATGGAACCCAATCCTGAATCTTGCTGGCGGGACAGCTATTGTCCTCCTCGAAGACATCGCTCAAAATTATTGCAGCTACTGCCTCGATATTTGTACAATAAGATGCACCTTAATCCAGCTTTAAAACATTTATAATTTTCTTTGTAGGCTTTGACACAGATCTGTGAAACATAAGTACACAAACAGCTCCAACATCTGCCAAATCTGCTCCAAACAACAGAACTTGAAGATGTCTTCTGAAGAAACGAATAAATAAAAGTTCATTGTCAACAATTTGCGTCGATTTTTATTCAATCTTTCATTTTTATCAATTCAAATTTATTTGTATTGGTGAAATCTCTATTACATCGTTAGATGATATCAATATTTGGTTTGATTCTAAACTGACGGTGGAAATTTGCCAAATACAGATACTTAGCAGAAATGCTTGATGATTTTAAATACATTAATTCATAACTGCATTTGGTGACCGCCGTATGGCTTCAAGATCACATTCAGTAAATAATTTTGTTATATGACAGAGAACTTTCCTTTTAACTAATTAGCGACCATTTGTGCTTTTGTTCTGTCCACATAGTCGCTTTTTTGGCCGTCTTGTAGAGGCTATGAGGGATGGTGTTTTCCGTTGAAGTTGATGGAACGTCCAGCCTTAGATTACAGAGTTATCAATCACGTAACATTTTTATCAATTCTATGCCGCTAGAAACGCCAAATGAAATCAGCTGGGTGCGAAGGGGACTGATCAATTTCGAGTGACATTGTACATTCCAGTTGACCTTTCGGAAGAGCCACATGCACTGGTATCATTTTTTTTTTAAAGAAGATAAACGCATGCGCACAGGTTTTGGTTAGTCGAGCCTAGCAGGAGGAAAAATAGTGCGGTGATGCGCCTAGATTATTACGTACGAGAAAGCAGAGATGGACGTACATACGTACGACCCGCAATCAGCATTAAACGCCTGCAGACGTAAGGTTCTCATCTCGGTGTAGCGTTTGTGACATTTGTTAGCCTAATAGGCGAGAAATTAAATTTTGAAAAGTTCCCAACTTGGACATTTTATTTAGTGGTTGCGCAAAACTATTTGTACAGAATTAAACTCCTGTAAATTCTAAACTATTCATAGAAAATCACAGAAACGTATTCACCTGTAAAGCTCATTTTGTGCTCTCCTCCCCAACTCTTTCTCTCTCTCTCTCTCTCTGTTATTTCAAGTACGATGAACATAATAAGCAAGAGGTTACAAATCTGAGTCTGAAGAACTTGAGACTTTGACGCGAGACTCATCTTCCTCTTGCAACCCAAATCATAACACTTCCTTTTATTTTCACCATCTATTTCTTTTCCATGCCTGCCAAAATTTGTTGAAACATCTGGTTCTCGTCATGTAGTCATTTCTCAAAAAGCGAATATCTATTTGCGTTTGTTTTGAGTAAAAAGAGAAAAGTTAGGAGGTAATTCGAGAATTTCACTGCTATCTTGACTTCAGAGAGGTGACTCGCATTCAACGGTCCATGTGGCACCATAGATATCAGTTAATACGGAAAGAGATGTGAATATAGTTGGATTTAGGGTGTATTCTTTCTTGCATCCACAAAACTATTTGATTTTCGTAGGTCTCTTTTAATATTACATCATCATCATCAACAACAAAGATACAAAATAGATGAACATGTTAGTCTTATACAAACCTATGCCTAGTATCTAGATTAGAAGCGATACAACTGTAATGTTCATGTATTCCTTTCTTCTATACTTTATATACACGTTTTTTTCTTTGCTATAAATGTCAAACAAAGGGCAAATGACTATTGATCGTAGCATACCGGAAGCGTGGACGATAAGCCTCGTGTCCAAAACGGAAGCAACCATTGGGAGTCTCGTTTCCGATCTCTTTAGTCAGCAACCGTCGACATACGCACGTGTTTCGTCATCTCTTTATCTCCATTATTGCTAATATGGTTTAGAACCAAACATGCTTTTATCCAGCATAACTAAAATTAACAACCACTGACCAAAGTTACACCAATTGGCGGCAAACAATATCATATTCCCCTATCAGAGAAAAAATAACAATAAAAAACAAACAAAAAAACATTTTCAACCCATCAGAAAAGATAAATGAAAAATGGCACTTATACACTACCCGGCTTTCGGTTGCAAGTCCAAGGGAGAAATCGTCCGATTAAGAAAATGGATCGGGGCAGCCGATCGAAAAAATCACTTCATACCCCAGATGCCGACGGATTATAAACGCCAGAAAGCTATGCTTCCAACATTTGGTGACTACGCTCCAAATGATATTGTGGGGTCATTACCCGTAGAAAAACTTGTCGAGAATTATTTTCACCAATTTATGGAATAGCTGCAAATCGTGGAATACCAGAAATTCGTCTTCGGCCAGCTCCGACAGACAACACGTGATAGAAGCGATTTTTTACGAGGTGCTAAATTTCCGGCAACTGCCTGTAGTTTTCTCGATAACGATGCAGAGATTAAATCACGGCTAATTACTGGCTGCAGATCGTCTCGTCCGGGAACGGGGACTGATCGATTCCAATTCGTCCCTACAGGATTTGTTGTGATATGAGAGGACAACACAGCTAACGGCCTCAGGTATCCGACGCATGACTGACTTTCACCAAAACTCTAGCGCATATTTGAATCATCTCATTAACAACAGCACCATCCAATCAGAGCAAACCTCCCGAAATCGTGGTGGATCATGGCCACATTCTGTTGGACAACAAGGTTTCCCCGCCCACGTTCGTCAGTGCAACAATTGCCGAATAACAAATCACTTCAGTTCGTCAGTGCAACAATTGCCGAATAACAAATCACTTAGCCTATGTTCGTTACTCGAAACCAGCGCGGCGACAGACACAAACTACAGTAACACCTCAACAAACATTGGTCTTCGATGCAGCGCCATGATTGATCAAGCAAGAGGTTATTTCTCGTTTTAGAAAATCAACACAGCCCTGAACCAGACCGTGATGTTGGGCATGTTCTTAGAACCGGCGAAAAACTCAATACCTTCCTATACTTTATCATCCTCGCTGGCAAAACATGCAAACAGTTGAATTTCTTTATGTATTCAACACAGCCAATATCCTGTTTGAAACAGTTTTCAGCCGGCCATCCCCGAAACCGCCCTTGGAATGATCGTAGACAATCGTAGCCGTCTACGGAAGCAAATGACCAGTACCTGTGATCAGACGATCCCAAACTAACACACACTCAGGAAGTGGTCCCACTGTCCCATTTCTGAAAGTGAACAGCCCGGCACTTCAGTGGACCAAAGTGGCTACCTTCCTCTTCCTACAACAGACCAACCAGTGACATCACAATTTTTCGGTGCTGACTTAGAATTGCTCAAATTCTTGGCTGCAACTAACACACACATAAGCAAGCACTCACACATACACACACTCACACACTTTAAAAATAGATTGACTCAAACAAATGAACAGTAAATTTAGAACTCAATTCAATTTTATATTAAAAAAAAGGATGAATGATGCAATGTTCATGTATTAATTTCTTCAATATCTTATGCATGTGTTTTTTGTCTGCTATAAAAGTCGAATAAAGGTTAGATCAATACAATGTCCGCCTTGTATCACCTTTGTTATATCTGTTGAGCTGTGCTCTGTTGATGGTTCTGTTTAATATTACGACATTTTAGTGAAAGGATTCAAAGTGTCAAAAAGTTCTGAATGTAGAAACTATTCACTTATTCAAATGAAGACCAGTTTTTCGAGCGAAGGAAGCAGTTTTGAATGGCCAACAAATACATTCATGATTTTCCGACGATTTTCTCACTTCAAAATATAAAGTAATCAAGCTTTGAATGGTGTCGGCAACACTACATAGTGTGAATAATTATCCGAAGGGTATTTTGAAACAATGCCGTATTTCTTTACTGGCTTCATTCTTACGTTGAAGTCAACATAATAAGTCTATCCCGGAATATGTTTTGACGAATTTAAGAAATTCGTTTGTGATATTCGACCAGGGTTTTTTTTGTTCAGCTCTTATGATGCATGCTTTTCCCAATTAGACTAAAGCAATAAAAAAAAAGGCCGAAGGTAAAACTATTGGCTCAAGTCATGGATATTCACTCGGATTACTTGTCTGTCACACAAACCATGAAGGATCCTATGCCGGGGAAGATTGTGTAGCTTATCTCCTCGGGATAGATCGTGTGCTTCCCAAGAAATCTGTTCTTCAATGCACTGTCTTGACACGGGCCCAAAAACCTGCTGCAGACAAATCGTTTCTTGATGAAAACACATCGGATACGCTGGCCAGTAACTGGATTGAAAACTTAAGTTCACTGCATTATTATTTGTAGAGAAGGGAGAATAGGCATTTGTCCTTTGAGGGAGATAAAAACGAAGAAGAAGCTTCTGTGTGCGTATATAGTGTTTAGACCTTGGCAAATTCGTGGAGAAGCCAGTGAGGAACGAACGCTAAATGCAATATCTTCTCGTGCCGAAATGACCCGATCATAATGGCTCTCCGCATGAATCGACAGCCGTTAAAACACACCTACACCACGAACGTAACATCAACTGAGTAACTGGTGATAGGCATAATGTTGGTGAACTAGAAATTAATAATTTCATGATTGTTTATTTCTTGGCGTATTTGACCTTTGAAGATTGAATGTTATTGCACTGGGGTTTAGATTTATCAATCAACGTTCGTGTTATGCTGATTATACATGTAAACTGTTCATGTTTGTTTTAGCTTGTCAGCTTGTATTTTAGCAGGAAATCAGTCCTTCAACAGATGCAAGTACTTTTATGCTACTCCCAGAATTTTGGAATTTTCGCCAACTTCTCTGTTGAAGAAAAACTGATTGCCAAAGCTCTAGAGCTCCGACGTCTGAGTTACAACATTTATTCTATCGCCAACAAAAATATTCAATCAATCGTGTTCACTTCAAATTCATCAATGAAATAAAGAATAAAGAATATTTCTACCGCAAAAATGAATTCATTTTTGCTGCATAAACACTCTATCTAACTTCAATAGTCTGCCGATGCTGTGATTTGAAATACAGTAGCAGAAATATTGATTAAATGGTAACAATGCCGATTTCAAAGAATAAGTTTTATTTGTCTTGCCATTTCGAATGGATGGTGTGTTTGCCAGTCGTTATTTTCGTTAATACTCTACGGTTTAGTTTTTAGTTAATCACCCAAAGAGAAGCCTGTCTTCGATCGTGATCTTTTTTCTCGTTTACACTATGATGCAAGAAAGTTCTCAGTTGAGCGCTGCTTTCTAAAAAAAAAAAATATGATGGGATCGTATGGAAAAGTGAGTCAACTTACCATCATTCCGTTGAAATCTGTCCGCACGTTTCTTGGAATTAACAGCAAGAAGATCCCGGTATTTTCCTATTTAATCGCGTAATTAAACGACCTTGTTGTCTCCGTAATTAGAAATTGCCGATAGGGGAATGAGAGATTTGCTGTCAGTTTTGTATTACTGATTTGTTCCGAGACGCCCGTCAGTATCAATTGGTTCTTTCCATTTCAGTCAACGGGGTTCGAATTTCTCGTTTTGTAACTCTAGATTCACCAGTTTTCGTGATCGACATGTTTTTTTTGGTTTTTGTGCCAGTCTGATGCGGATTGATTTCATATTTGTTGGGTTATCCTCTGTTTTTCATACATGCACAGATACACTGGAACCGAACTTGCACAGGGGAAGACACATGCACGTAAAATGACATGCACACACATATATGTACATGGATGCGTGTACAAATAGTTACAAGTAGGGAAGCTTCTGTAAATCAGCGGAGAGACGTCTGCAAATATGTACATACTAAATCAAGCATTCGAACACACACACACACACTTGAGGAACTTGCGCAGGATCGTCTGAATCTCTCCCACTTCCCATTCATCGTCAGGATAACTTGCGATTGAGCTAAGCACAGGAGTGATTCATTTCATGCCTTTCCCAATATCGTTCGTACGAAATGGTGCCAGCAATTAGTGAAAAAAGGCATTTTCTGTTCCATAGTTCAAAGATTAGAATAGCTTTTAAGGTCCTTGTTATTCATACATTCTATAACACACGCATTCTGGAGCATGCACAATCTCAAATATACACATTACCAAGTTGAATCACACTTTCATATTAGTGCAGCTATAGAAATATATCGATCCACACTGTGCCCACCTTTGCATTCATATTGATTTTTTTTACAGATGCGCCCACCATATTAATTTTTTACAGATGCCCCCCTGAGAAAATTCGTATTGATGTTTTTACAGATCTTTTTATAGATACACCCACCCAGGAAAATTCCTATTGATTTTCTTACAGATGCACCCACCCAAGAAAATTCGTATTTATTTTTTTACAGATTCACCCACCCAAGAAAACTTGTATTGATTTTTTTATCAATGCACCCACCCAAGAAAACTCGAATTGATTTTTAAAGATGCACCCACCCAAGAAATCTTTTTTTTTTACAGATGCACCAACCCACAAAAATTCGTATTGATCGTTTTTACAGATGCACCCACCTGAAAAAATTCGTATTTATTTTTTCACAGATGCACCCACCCCAAAAAATTAGTATTGATTAGTATTGATTGTTTTACAGATGCGCCCACCCAAGAAAATTCGTATGTTTATCACATAGAATTACGTTGTTGGTCTCATTCTCTTTCGGAGGAGATTGAAGCGTGCGCCAAGGTTTAGCTCATCATGATCGAGCTGCATTGACTGTGCACCGTAATTTTCAGGCGACAAAATCTATGCAGTTTTCTTCGATTCTCTGTCTGTTGCAGTCTGTGGTCACAGCCTTCCAGATTGTCGGTTTGATTCTGCCTGCTTCTCAGCCTCGTTTTCAAACGTCTATGTAATGAAAAACAAGTCTGGAGCAAGTGATAAGCTCGTCGTACAGCTCGTCCCTGGCTATTCGGCCGTCTTGCATGTATATTCAAAAGTATTCCAAACTAAATTCTAAAAAGATATCCATTTTAAATATGAAAACTGTCAAATAACACCACCAGAACAGAATGACGTTGCATGATCACCCTGGCAACGATTAACAACATCAATTTGAAATATATCGTTTTAAGTTTCTAAAAATAAAATATATGAGAATAATTAGTTTTTCTAATTTCTCAAAATCGTATTGCATATGTATATATGAATCTGTAGAGGATATATTGAATTAGATAAATGCATGAATGAGTTACACTGCATAACATCTTCATACATACATACATACATACATATACAATGGATGTTCATTAAAGAAGAGTCACTGATTAATCTTCTTCCACCAGCTTTCACCCAAAGTTACACACTTCGCCCATCTTTTGATGCAGCTATGGAGATCTATCTTGTAGATCTCCGTAAGTCGCTACTACAGATAGGACTACACCTCATAAACCAGTATCGTCATCTTGAAAGTGCCTGCTTTTTTAATACAACGTGATGGGGGGCGGGGATCAGATGGTACTAGGTAAGGAACGTGCTTCCGTTAGTGCGACCTTGGAGTTGTGTACAAGTGCATTGTCTTTCAAGATCAGTGAACCTTTGCTGAGCATACAGCGTTTTAATGGGTTTGACGTCTCCCAGTAATTTCGATAGCAATGCAGTGTAATTAAGCCCCGTTGATTATGGTACTTTGGGGCAGGAAATCTATAAGCATCAAACCATTTTGATCCCATTACCATGACAGCCGAGGGTTAGGTACGTGCTACAATTGTTTGAACTATGCTTTAGCCTATGGGTCAAAGTGATGAACACACGCTTCATCCTGTGAAATAAGTCGGGCGAAAAAGATCTTTTGGTTCTCCTGACACACGGTCAAAAGTTTTGCTGGAGCGATTCATTCTGACTTCCTTCTTGAAAGGTATGAGCAAACGAGCAACCAACTTCACTGCCACTTCCTGCATATGCAGGTGGGGCGATCGGGAATAGGGGCCGTTTCCACTGAAGTCCGACCAGATTTGAAATGCCGATACCAGCAATTCCTAATACAATAACATGTGACATCTGGTCTGTACATTGCCGCCACCTTCTCCAAAATTGTTTGCAGTATATTTTCTCCCAAACACAGGAACCCGATTACAGCTCTTAACTCCATTGGCTCTTTGGTGACGCCTAGAACACAGAAATATCTATTACAACTGGCCTGCTAATTGGGGTGTATTCTGTGTATGTTTCTACATGCTCTCTCCCAGCACTTGGGAATGGGCCTGGACAAGTCTTTAATGGACACTCGGGGTACATAATCCTGAGATACTCATATACATACCCTTTAATACCCAAACAATATTTATTTCACATACGAACACATACAATTCTCTGTGTTCCTTACCTATGATGGCATTCTTTCTAAAATTGTATATTATTCTTGTTGAAAGTTATTTTACTGACTAGTTGGGCAACTCTTCCAAATAGCAATGATAGTCAGCCTTTTCAATCTCAATGATCGATTTCTGGACAAAATTTTAGCGAGATAGAAACCATACTTGGTTTGATCCATTTGATGATTTAATTCTATTAAAGAACATTTCCCAATAATGTAGCAACCTGACGTAAGTAAATGCGTGCTATGTTGTACTGAATGCAATGAAATTTTCTTGCGTTAAGCTCCTATCTTTTTTTTTTCACTCTTAAAACAAAGCCATACAAGCAAATATTGTATTAACTGTTTTGAGCAAATATTTATAAGCAGTAGTGTATATACCCGCATGCAAATGAACACAATTTCATACATGAATAATTTTCAAAATTTAGACTTGTGTTCCCTCATAACATTAATGGCCACTCATGTAAAGGAAATTCACTTATAGAACACCGTGATGTCTCGTTCTTTTCAGGATTAGTGGTGTGTGTGTGCATGCGTGCATGCACATTTATTTTTCTTCGCTTCGAAATATATAAACGCATACAGACATGCGCAGTGATACTTTCGGATGCAGAAAGTAGTGGGACACAAATGCATACGCAAACTCTCCCTATCTCTTTCTCTTTCTCTCTCATACATACGCACACGTACAATGTTTAATTGGCAGACTCGTGCTCATACAGGCGCAAGCGACTTTGCCTAAATAGACAAGTGTTAGCATGTACAGCAACTAAACATTGGGAACGTGACTATGAATATAAATGAGTAAATTGTATAATGTTTCATTTATAAAAAGGAAACCGTAATCAGCTCAGTTTGGTGAGAAATTTTTTCCAATGTTTTTTATAATGGGCCAAAGAACAATTTCTAACACACATGCACACACACGCACACACACACACACACACACACACACACACATATATATATATATATATATATATATATATATATATATACATGCGCATACACAATACGAAAATGCAATTAGAAAAGGGAGAAAAAAGCAATAAGAAAAGAGAGAAAAATGCTAAAATTGCTCCTGACTATGTTCCTTCTCCTTTCTCCGCTCCTCCCCTCTCTCACTGTCTTTGCGTGCATACATATGTACATATAAGAGATCAGAAAAAGAATAAGTACTGTGAACAGTCAAAAGCTGACAGAGAATGCGAAATATACCTCCCTATGCCACCCAATGTAGTCAAGTATGGTTTGTTGTTGATAGCTGAAACTATCTTATATTATTAAAATCAGCTAACTTATAAAAAACCCTACAACTATATCTTCAAACTATGATTTAACAATAATTGGAGAAATCTCTGTTTGTGGGTGTACGTTCGTGCGTGTATGCACTGAAATAACTAATATTTTTGTGGGTACACAAAATATTGCAGTAATGAGCTTGAAGTTGTTTGGATCTGCTGTTCTTGATAAAACCAATAATAATGAATATTTCTCTATTATGTTGGCTTTGTTAATCAAAATTACCCCCCTTGATTTGAGCTCTCTAAAGATCACAAATAACGGTTGCTCGGAAGTTTTTCATTTATTCATTTCATTGATTCGAAAATGCTTTACACAAGGCTGAATATTCTCCCTAACGGGCCCACTACATTACTGTCAAAAAAATCGTTAAACAAATAGATCAAAACCAGAGCAATCTTTCGCTGAATGGAACCATGCCTTTTTTCGACATTTTAAACCATTTACAATGTATGCAACGGATGATCATAAGCGTAAATTTCTTTTGTTTCAAGACAGCTTTTTTTTTCAAAGGAAAGATGTATTTATATTGAAAGCATCTCCCCCCTCACTCTCTCTCTCATATATACATATATATATATATATATATATATATATATATATATATATATATATATATATATATATATATATATATATATACATTCTCGGTCTGCTCTATTGATTTCTTTCAACGCGAAATGGTTATATAATCAAACAGAATGATCATAAATTGCGTTATATCATATAGAAACTCTCTTTTGCGATTATCTCCTGCCATTACAGGGTTAATGCATCAGTAAGCCTAGACAACCTGAAAATAACAAACATTTGTGAAAGTTTGTGGATTTTTTGTTTGTTTTTTTTAAGAATTATTCTTCATTTACAGAGGTCTAAAATTAGGGTGAACTTTTTCATTTGTACGTGTGAACAATATTTCTTTCAATGGCTCTGTTCTGTAAGATGAAATACACCGAAGAACGCATTTTTCCTTTGTTGTTATTTCTTTAATTCCCAAACTGTGCATTACAGCCTGAGGTAATGATTCAAGGTGCCCATAAAATGTGCAAGATTACAGAGTATAGGAAAATTCGGGTGATTTCCTACTGTTACATTATGTTTCGTGAGGGGGTTAAATTTACAAGGTAACAATAATGCTAGGCCTTTACTTTCCGTCGTGAATAAACCTTAAAGCATTTTGGCTACTCCCCTTCACGTCATTTAGGGATGTGGAAGTCAAAATCGAGAGAGGACTTTTTTTTCACTTTTAGTGGTCAAAATCAAAAGGGAGCTTTTTTCCACATTTTCGGGTCAAAATTTATTTTTCTCTTAAAGAGCTCAAAATCGAGAGGAATTTGTTATTTTCTCCTTTCAATCGAGTGGGAACTTTTATTTTTCACTTTTAGTGTTCAAAATCAAGCGAGAACTTTTATCTTTCATTTTCTGGTAGTGAAATCGAGAAATTACTTTCATTCTACGTTTTTATGGGTTTTGAAAACGGGAGAGAACTTTTTTCCCCCCAACTTTTAGAGGTCAAAAATCGAAAGGGGTCTTTCATTTTTCACTCTCAGGAACAATCATTTTTCAGTTTTAGGAGTGGAAATCGGGAGGGACCTCCCCTGGACACCCTCCTTTATGAGTCATAATCGAGAACGAATTTTATTTTTCACTATCTGGAGTCGATATCGAATGGGAACCTCTTCCTCCACTTTTATGCATCGGAATCGAGAGGGAACTTTTATTTTTTTCCTCCAAAATCAAGAGAGGCGTTTTTTGTTTTTTGTTCTTTTTTCACTTTCAAGGATCAAAATCGGGACGCGTATACATTTCTTAAACTACAGATATGTATTTGCTGTAAGAAATTTTCTTACACACGAAGAAATATTATAGAATTAGAGAGAAAGACTTTTTTTTACTCGCAACGAAGAGTCAACGAAACATTCTTAAAAATGCAAGAAAAATCCACCCTCAACTAAATCTAAAAGATATTCAGAATGAAGCAAATCCTTTTTTGAAAAGCTATTTGATCCCTTTGTGAAATCTAATTCATTTAATTTTTTTTATTCATCTTTTATTTTCTAATCTCTTGCAATTCCATTTTGCTAATGAATCGATTTTATTTACTCCGCTTCTTTTATTTTGGCTTTTGAAGTATTTTACAAAATCATTGTACGAGAATACAATTCGCAGAAGGCAGACGACAGATAGATATAAATATGACGCCCCCTTAATTCATTTAGTTACAATAAAATTCATGTATTTGCAGGAAGGCATTTTGAAAGAATCGCAAATGAAATTTGTGAATCTAATTACTATCTAGCTACTATATGTGAAATCTGTTTATCTGTAAGTGTGTGCGCACGCCATCATCCAGCAACTGGCCATTGTTCAAAGATAACATTTACCAAATATATTGATCACAAGGCGATGCAGTGTCGAGATTGAAGTTGTCTTTCTCGAGAAATCTAATATGAATAAATTAAAAGTTGAAGATTATAGATCTTCCTTCATAGTTTCTTCCTTGACTTGCACTCTTTATTACAATCTGAATTTAGATATAAAACATCTAAATAGGCAACTCTGAAGAGAAGCAATCGAAATACTTCAAAGCCGTAGTGTCGTGCGACGGGCGGAAAATTATTATACATGACAATTATGGTAGACACTTTCGCAAGCCATGATGTCCGACCCTTTCCACACATGCACGTTTGGAATGTGCACTGCCCTACTTTTAATTTAATACACCGTGTGTCTGTCTGACTGTATGTGTGCATAGCCTACCGTAAACACCAATTAACATAACCCCATCAAAATGGCTTACGGGTACTTATAAAAGGCCAAGGTAGGTTTCTTGCCAGTTATTGAAGATTACTCCCAAAATATGTTGGGGTTGTATTTCCTATTCAAACTCATTCTAAAATGGTCGCATTCTTTGGCAGCTCCGGCTGTTGGCTGATGATTGAAATTTAGTATCGGAGAGGTAATGGTGTTTTAATCTCTCACTTACTCTCACTATTTCTAGTAACCTCGAGTTTTACTCTATCAAAGATACGAATATGTAAACAGTATTCGTATTTTGACAAGGACATTAATCCGACGATGCATCAGCATTCCAGTCAAAGTCTTTGAATTTTTATGACATCATTAGATATTTTTTTAAAGAATTATGAAATTTCAAATGGCCAAAAGGTCAGGGTCCAGACCTGCATTGCAATTGTATAGTAAATTTTGATTCCCTTCTAGAACATGCCGTAAAGGGGCAGAAATTAGCTAATTTAATTCTATTCTCTAAGTAAAATCACGTTGAAGATGCAAGGCTAATTTCTTTTTCCTACCACGTGCCGAAAATCAATTTAGAGTATATTGGGGAAGGACTGACTGACAGATCGACCGATCTACATACCACTCTATAGAGATGCATGTGGACGCATCTAAAAATAAAGAGGATGGCAGTAATGGCGGTGTTTATTGCACATATCATAAAAAGGCTACCGAATAAAAAAAACCAAACTAAACCATATCTGATTTCAACCTATCTTAAATAAACTATTAAAATGGAGACAAAAATTTTCTTATAATTCTAAAATTTTAAATTTTGAAATATAACAAATCTTTAAAAACATCAAATTCTTACAAACGTACGTCTGTATTGTGTATTGTTTCAACACTTGTTAAATTTCACACCCATGCTCAATCGACGTTAAAATGGTGCACGAATAAAAAGGAATAAGAGAATTAACGAAAAAAAGAATAGAAGTGAGTACATAAATGAATTAAATTGTTGAAATGTTGTCCACATGCCGTTTTCAACATTGTGTATGCGAGGGTGTGAAACCTCACAATTGGGATCATCTTCCCCAAAAGGCAATACGTAAATTTAAATTATATTGTTATGGTTTGAATAAGTGTGTTTTTCAGCGTCTAAGAAAAAAACCTGTTGCTCATAAGCGATCACTAATTCATCGCCTCCAACTTGGCAGTTAGGCATACCACTGATACCAAGTCTCCATAATCATTCCTTGGTCTTTCAAAATACCAAACCTTGTGGATTCAAAGCATTTAAGTTTCACCCACTTCATTAATGCACGGAACATGTGTTCGAGACATCATAGAATCCACTGCAAAAACTCAAATGGCAATGGGCTGGTGATGTTGCAAGAATGGCTGACAACCTATGGGCATCACGACTCACATCATGGATCCCCAGAGATCACATGCGCAACTGAGGCCGGCAGAATTTAAGATGGAGAGGGGAACCGGAAAAATCCAGAAAGTATCGGCTCCGCGACGCCCACGATAGGGGGATGTGGCGAATTCTGGGGAAGGTCCATATCAAACGACGGACGTTATAAGAATGATGATGATGATGATGATGATGATTACGACTACTTTGCTCAGAGCTTCTACGGAACGGAGGTTTACAATTGAAGTTGTAAACAAACTTATATTGCTGCGCGTATAGCGGAAGCAGCCTCGGTTGTATGTTGCTAAATTTAAAAGCAGCACATGAATAAAAAAAGAAATAAGAGAATTGATGGAAAAAAGGAGGAGTGAATAAGTAAACAAATTAAATTGTAAAAATGTTGTCTACGTGCCATTTTTAACATTGAGTGTGCGAAAGTGTGAAACTCTGCAAACGGGGCCATCTTCCATGAAAGAAAGAAAAATAGAAGTACACTTTCAATACATAAATTTTCTATCATTGTTATGGCTCTGAATGAATTAAGTTTTTAAAATGTTCTTATTTATTGGCCGTTTTTCAACATCGATTGGTTCAGATGTGAAACTTTACAATCGAGACCAGTTTCCCACCATTGTGCCAGTAAAGAAAAAATAATGTTTGAATAGTCTCTCAATATAAAAAGACCTTAAGTAAATAAATGAAATTGTTCAGTGATATTTGAACATTTCAACTCAAATAATATCTCATAACTTTCCGTTTTACGAAAGTTTACAATTTAAGTTATGATAAACTCATATTTTTGTACGTAGAGGGAAGGTGGTCCCGATCATAAATCATCAACTTCCACACCCATGCTCTCATGATGGTAAAAACGGCGCACAAATAAAAAGAAGAAAGAAAATTGATGAAAGGAAAAAAGATGTGAATATGTAGATAAATAGAATTGTTAAAATGTTATTTCTATACAACCGTGACATCTTTGATGTGCAAAACGTCACGTCCTTTATTTACTTTCCATAAAAGCTCTAAATGCACATATTCACTCGCTCATTTGACCCGACTGTCTTAATTGGTTACTTCTCTCTTTTTCTTTCGTCATTTCCTCCTCTCTAGGATCGGAACTATTCCGCCAGCCTCCCGGCCGATTCGAAATTGACCGTTTTTTTACACCATAACCAGTCACTGTTCAAAACATTGCCAATATTTCTCAGAAGTTGGAGTATCTCTCATACTACTCTATCATGTTCTCTTCTCTAAAAAAAAAAAAAAAAATGCGTATTCTCATCTCCATCTGTGAATGCATTTACTACGCAGCAGTCACGCTTATCTGTCTTTGAATTCCCTTAACTTCAGGAAGCGCACATGGGCTAAACTTCATGTGTTTTCTGTGACAAATAGTCTTCATGTCATTGTTTTCCAGTATCTGAGAATGGCTCCCAAGTTGCTCATAAGCGATCACAAATCAGTCGCCCTTTTTCAGTTAGGCACACCCTTGATACTCAATCTCCATAATCATTCTTTGGTCTTCTAAGATATCAAACCTTGTGGATTCAAAGCGTTCCAGTTGCCTCTGCTTCATTAACTACTTTGCACAGAGCTTCTACCTTTCGCTTAGACGTTAATTTTCATCTTCTTCTTCTACCAGCTCAGACCACACACCTTTTCTATCACGGATTCAATCTCTTTCTTTAATAACCAAATAACCAACGCTCTCGTTCTCTAAAAAGATGCTACATAGTAATCTAATCTAAGCAGACCTCGTCTTTCACGATCGATCACATTGGTGTTTACAAGTATTCATTTTCAGCCTTGCAAGTATTGTTATAATCGTCTCATCATGAAATGAACGTCCTGTTTGTTTGTTTACTCATTCGAATGTGTCTTTATTACGATTACGAACTCTGCCCAATCCCTGCGTCCACACTCATACTTAGCGTATCTGAATTCTCTCTTCTGTCTTGGCAATTATTGACTCTCTTCTTCCTTCAACACTCCTAGTGACGTCAGCGTGTGGCAGTAAAAACAAAACACGTGGAGACAAATTCTTTCATCCTCGGCATCTACACCATATTGTTGCTACATAGAACCCAACTAGTCTCCCTCTCACAACATAAGAACCATCATACCTATTGAAGAAAAACAGAGGTCAACGCATAAATTGAAATTTCATTGTTAATACTTTAAATAAATTGGGTTATTAAAGTGTTCTCATTTGTTTCAAGGTCGAGTTGGCAAAGATACGAAACTTTACATTCGGGACCATTTCCCCTACGTTAGGTCAAAAATATAGAAGAAATTATGGTCAGTTAGTCTATTAATTAAAAAAAAGCTACACACAAAATAATGAGATAATTCTTTTATGGCGATATATCAAAAATATATATTCATGTGGTTCAAAAAGAAATGCGATTTTACACAGTTTACCCATTTGATTACTCTTGTTTTTGCACTTTTAAAATCAATTTACTGCCACCTATTAGGACTAAAAATTAGGAACAATTTACTCCAATTACACTTTTCATATTATCAGATACAATCGCCGTTTGTGTATTTTTATTCGATAAATTGAAAAAAAATCGGTCAGATCTACAAGAAGAATGGCCGGTTTTCTCTTCGCCCACTCCTTCAGTAAAGTTCCTACCCAGGCATTTGGGAAAAAAGTTGCCAGAACTATCAGCCACATTTCTCTTTTTGTCTATTCCTTCATTAACTTTACCAACCAAGCCTTTCAGACCATCTTTCTTCTCCTCGCTCCCATATTAAAGGCGTACACACATCTATACAAACAGATCCGTACACTATTTCTATTATTATTCGGACTATCCTTATCTTGGTTATTTTTCATACAACGTTTCGGGCGTTGTACTCTACAGCCTTCATCAGGTATCATCTGGTAGGTGTGGGGAAGTAACGAACCGAACCCTTTATTTAACCGACGGGGGGTATATTGATGCACTTTCCTCCTAGCATTAGTAGTATCATTATTGTCTCGCACTGGGATTTAACCCAGAACCAATAGTCCGAATAACGATAGAAATAATAATAATACCTCATCTCAAAAATTCAGAGATAGATCCATATACATCTAGTGAGATAGATAGATGAAGGACTGCTAAAAATGCATCACTTGTGAAAAGACCATATGCTGGACTATGGTACAAATACAAAGATAAGATCAAAGGACGTGCCAGCTGCAGTGGAAAAACATACAAAAGAAAACTAGACAAAGAATCAAGACTAAAGAGATACAGACAAAGGACAGCCCGCTATGCACATATCCGCACTTTCTAAAACAACGAAAGAGACCTGAACGAAGAAGAAAAAAAAACATAAAACCGGATGCCACAGAGGCAAAGAACTTCTGGAACGACATATGGGGACACCCGAAAAGACACAATTGAGCTCTAGAATGGTTATAAGATATAAAGAGAGAACTCCAATACATAGATGACGGTAAACAAATAGTATTGATTGAAACCACATTGGAATGCTCCTTCAAAAAATAGCCAACTGGAAAGCACCAGGACCTGATGGGACCCACGATTATTGGTTCAAGAATTTCAGCACAATACACGACAGACTCATTCACCAAATCCCAAGTTACCTAGATGAAGGAAAGGTCCCATAATGGATGAGAGGTCACTGTGAAAGGGAACCAGGTAAGCAATCATAGACCGATCACGTGCCTACCACTGATGTAGAAATTCCTGAAAGGACAGATAGAAGAGAGAATATATATATTTCCATAGATAGAAGAGGACTATTATAATAAAAAAAAACAAACAAAGAGGATGTAGGAAAGGAACCAAAAGGTGCAAATGGCTTGCTATACATGGACCAGATGATTCTTAAAAAAGTAGGAAAAGGGAAGAAAATGTTGCAATGGGATATATCCACAATAAAAAGGGATATGACATGATCCCACATAACTGGATAGTCGATCCCCCAGGTTATTCGAGATCAGCAAACTTGTGGTGAAATTAATTGCCAACTCACTGAAAAACTGGAGTGTAGTCTACAGAAGAAAGACTAGCAGCAGTAATTTTCAGGGAGACTCTGTCCCCATTAGTTTTTGTTCTAACCACGATACCGCTCAATAGAATACCAATTCTCCAAAACAAAGAGAAAAGTTAACCACTCGAAGACACAAGGAAGAACTCGAAACGATGTTCGAACAAAGTAAAAGAATACAGCAACGACATTGGGATAGAATACAAGCATGTGAACTAATAGTAATGCACAGAGAACGGCTCACAGCAGCAGAAGGAATCGAATTACTGGACAACAAAGAAAATCAGAGCATTGACCACACAAGGCTGATGTATGTACCTAGGAGCTCCCGAATGCAACGTGATCAATGATGATAAATGAAAGAGAGAGAAAAAAAAGAATAGCTTAGAATGATGAAAATAATTACTAGAGACCAATCTAAAGAGCAGAAATCTAATAAAAAGAATTAATGCATTGGTAGTATCAATAGTAAGATACACAGTTCCATTCCTTGGATGGACTAAGGAAGAGCTCCAATCAATGAACCAGCGAACGAAAAAGCTTATGACAAAGCACAATGCTTTGCACCCCAGAGATGACACAGATAGACTGAACATAAAGAGGGAAGAAGGCGGAAGAGGACTCATCAGCATAGAAAACTGTGTCCAGAACAGGATCAGAAAAGTATGTGCAAGCAAACAGTGAAGACATTATATGAAGCGCCCGTAGCACAGAAGTAACAAACAAGGGAAGAAAATGGGGAAAAGAAAAAACTATACAGGCAAAAGACGGATACAAATGTCGTGGGCGAGAGATCACGCACATGACTAAGCAAATGAAATCTGAAGACAGAAACAGAATCGCTCATCTTGGCAGCTCGAAACAAATGCATCAGAAAAAACAATATCAAGGCGAACATTGACAGAACCCAAACAAACAGGAAATGCCGCCTACGTGAAGAAAGGGATGAGACCGTAAAACGCATATCTGGTAAATGTAGTCAACTATACCAGAAAAAAAAGGCACGGCAGGTAGCAACAGTGATACACTGGGATTCGAACAAGCGAATGAGAATTCGACCATGCAGACATATCGTATCAGCACAAATCGGAGACATCCCCGAGAAAAAGAAGCTACAAATTGCTCAGGGACTTTGACATCCAAACTGATCATCCAATCCGAGCGAAAGTGCCAGGCCTGGTAATCGTAGACAAGGGAAGTAGAACCTGTCAAATAATAGATGAAGCCATGCCTGCAGATCACAGAGTTAATACGTAAAAGGAGCTGAGGATAGGAGGAATGATTGAGTCTTTATGAACCACAGCACTACTGGGGATTGCACTAATACTGAGAAAAGTCCTGGAAATATGAGATCTATGACTCCAGCTCTTAAGAATGACCTAAGAGCAAAGAAAAGGGTCTGGTGAAGACGCAACAAACCACAGTGCTGCTTTGATAGGTGAGGGCGAGGACATGAGGGGATTACTGTCAATCAGACTTACCACGAAGAACTAAATTTTCTATGTATACCTATTCATGTATGCTTTATATAAAGCACCCTTCACGAATATATAACTCCCTCCCATAAACACACACACACACACACACACACACATATATATATATATATATATATATATATATATCGCTAAATTTTATACCTGTTGCTGCCTGCCAGTTTCTGATTTTGCAGTGTCAGGTATACATTTTTTAAAAATTGACCTTTGCAGGTCACCAACACTTATCCTATATCCATCTGGGAGTGAAATTACCCTTGTGAACAATTTTGCAACCTTTATGGCGCAGCTGTTTCCGTCAGATATGAAATTGCCGAAATTGACCTAACCTCACCAAAACTGACCTTTTTCGGAAATTACCAAACTGACTTGACCATGAATAAACCTGACCTCAAAATTGACATTCAAATGTCACTAAAGGTCAGCAACACCTATCCTATGATCATTTTTTAGGCTAACTTACCCTTACCGTAGTGTGCAGCCGTCACCGTTAGATTTAGAAATGCCTGACAAAATTGACATGACCTTAAATTGACCTCCATAAGTCCCAAGAGGTCACCACTGCCTATCCTGTGTTCATTCCGGTGTCAAATAACCTGTATACTCAAAGTTTCGCCTTGTAGGGTGCAATCGTTTAGACGTCAATAAAACATAGAATTAAACAAAAAAACGCCATCGTAGTTTCAGATATATATGTTATCACATTTCATCCAAACTTCATATGTCAGCCCTATCTATTTGTCCGTCCGTTCGTATGTAGACGTTTATAAACTAAACATATTTTCTGTGGGTACGGAAATTGGTTTTTGAAAACCAACACCCAAGATATGTTATAGGTGGGTTGGATTGGGTAATGAGGGTGATATACTTTTCAATGACGTAATGAGGGAACATTTCTTTATTCTTTTTCTTTCAAGTCAGATCTCGAAATGAAAATGTGACTTTATTTGAGAAGCTAAAAAAATCTTAACATACCTCATACCGTAATTGTACGGTTGAGACGGTGACGCGCTTCCTAATTTGCCGGTGAATAACCGGCTAATTATCAGTCTAATAAGTTCACGAGAAGCCAAAAAAACAGTCAGACAATCGGCTAATTAACAATTATCAGTTGAATGAGTTATTGGAAGTCCAAAAACCGGTCAAAGACAATGATACCAGATCAACAGAATGAGAGACATTCGACTCCAACTACCGACGTTTAATATGTGAGGCATTAAACAGTGAAACAACTAGGCCAGGATTTACGAAAAGAAAATACCATCAAGACGTAATATCCCTACATGAAATGGAAACTAAGAAAAAATTGAAATCAAAGAGACAGGTAGACGGCATCACAAGAGCTTAGAAGGGCATGGTGTCCTGTCGATGATGGATAACGCGAGATTCCATGAGGATACCGTTATGTTTATTGGTTGTAAAGGAATACCTCAAAAAGTGCTGTTCTGATTGTACGATTTATGATGTAACTTCATCGATAGATCGTTTTTCCAAAACACGGAATTAGGGTATTGGGGGTTGGATAGATCATAGGGTGGGAATTTTTATTTTTCATATTTAGGGGTCAAAATCAAGATGGAACTTGAATGTTTCACTCTTAGATGTCGGAATCTGTAAGGAATATCCAGTTTTCACTTTTAAGGATAAAAATATGGCGGGATTTTTTTTTTGTATACGAGGAGAAATTTTCTCACTTTTAGGTGTCAAAATCTTGGGCATTTTTTTTCCATTTTTAGAGGTCGAAATTGAGGGCGAATTTTTTTTACTTTGGGGATCTAAATACAAGGGACGTATTTTTTCATTTTAGGGGGCAAAATTGAGAGAAAGATTTTCTTTTCAATTTTGATCAGAGGGGAACTTTCATTTTTCACTTTCAGTAAGGAAAGTGGACCTCCCCATTCACTTTTAAGAGTAAATCTTTTTTTAAACATTTTTGGGGTCAAAATCAAGAAAGAAGATTTTTTTCTTTTTTGGGAAGTAAGAATTAAAAGGATCAAGAAAGTTTTTTTTTCTTTTATGGGAATTAAGAATTGAAAGGAAACATTTATTTTGATTTTTAGGGGTCAAAATCAAAAGTTTGGAAACGAGGGAAACTTTTTCCACTTTTAGTGGTTGAAATCCAAGGCACATTTTTTCAGTTTCAGGGGTCAAAATCAAGGGGAAATATTTTTTTCAATACTTTTAAGGGTCAGAATCGAGAGTGCAATCATTTTTCACTCTAAGGGGTTGACATCGAGAGAGAAATTAAGTTTTTTTATTTTAATGGTCAAAATAAAGGGGGAACTTTTTTTTTTCTTTTCAAGGGCAAAATTGAGAGGAACATTATTTCCCACTTGACAGGGGTCAAAATCGAGTGGTGAACTTTTTTTCTCTCGTATTGGTCAAAACCGTGAGAGGAATCTTTCTCCCCTTCAAACATTAACCTTTTTTGCGACATTAGCCCCAATTTTTCAACATTGGCTTCACTTTTCTGCATCTCAGTCCCACTTTTCTTAACTTAAGCACCCCTTTTTTTTTACAATCTACCCTACTTAACATAACCCACTTTTAAATACTGGTCCTATTTTCTTACTCTAGCCAAATTCGCTTTTTCACGTTAGTCCTCCCTTTCCCGTCAGTTGCTTCCGGCTTTTTCTAACAATTTAAAGAATAAGAAGTATCAAATCTATTTGAAACAAATCAAATTAAACGTTATCTGATTTCCATCCATCTATCTTTCTATTTCTTTTTCGGACAGCAATTTATACCACCCGTTAAAGTGTGTATCTAGTATAGTATTAAGAGAGTGATAGAGAGAAAGAGACAGACAGACAGAGAGACACGGAGCAAGAGGGTATGTCTATGTGATGATATATATATATATATATATATATATATATATATATATATATATATATATATATATATATATATATATATATATATATAGAGAGAGAGAGAGAGAGAGAGAGAGAGAGAGAGAGAGAACAGAGAACTGAATCGAAAGAAATCTTGGCTTTACTCGTTCTGTCAAAGTTAATAACCAACGCGTTCATTCAATGAGCCAAGACGCTTATGTTAATAGAATAATTTTGCACTGATAAACATCTCAGCAGGTAATCAAATCCTGCGTCAGTGTAGAAGGTTGGATAAAGATTTGATAATGTTTTGTCTGGTGAAGATGATGTAACTCCACCAGTTGGGTGACTTCCATTCAAGTTGCCAAAGAACTAGAAAAAGCGAAGAGAGAGAGAGAGAGAAAGGCCTAATGACATTTGAAAGAAACCAGAATTGTTTGTGTTCTTTTGTTTTTCTCAACTGATTTACGAGCGATGTAGGTGACCAGAAAAAAGTCACAGAAAAAAAAAGTCATGGAAAATGTCGTAAAGATTCAAACATGTACTCTCTGTTATCTCTTTTTAAGTCGTTTCTGTTTTGATTTTTGAAAACCCGACCCCAAGTAGGTTTTTACAATGTAAGGTTATACTATATTGGTTCCCAAGTTTTTGTGTCTGCAGTGATCACACTTGTTTAATTTTTTTTTTTTCATTCGGACCTTTTTTGGGATGATCACCCAAAACAAAAAGCGAGAATATTCATTCATTGATCACCCCAAAACAGCATTCTGCCAAAAGACGTTGGTCACAAACCAGTTTCTATTGAGTGACTAACCAGACGTATTTCAATTTATTTTATTCATAATAATAAAACAAGTAATATTTTTAATAAAATAAGTAATACTTCTGGACAATTTCTCAAAAGTAAGATAACTAATTTTCTATCTATTTTTCCAGTCACCAATAGTAAAATAAGTAATATTTTTCACCGAATAAGGAATATCTAAATTCATACTAATGAAATATTTTTAAATAAAAAAGAAATTTTCTCATAAACCTTATGTTGACAGAATAAAATATGATTTATATTACGTTGTTTCACGTGTAATGGCGTTTTTGATGATAAGTCTTATGAAGTAAAATATGATATTTTTATAAAGTAAATGATGAAAAATGCCAATTAGTCGAGAAAAGACCATTTTGTGGATAATTAAAGTCAGTTTAATTTTTACCTTGTGACAAAAAACAGGTCAGAGGTGGAAACCACGCTTCAAATTGGCCAATTTAAAACTGCAAAATAAAGAATGTTTCCTTGTCAACCCTCCAGCCCTTATCTTTGTAGGTAAAAATACAGTTTTTTGAAAGATTTTCAGAAATTCAACAAACTTTCGACGAATTCAAAAGTGTTTCAAAAGCATTGCTCGTAATTATCAAATGGTCTAAATCAGGGCTTCCCTTATTATTAACTAATCTTGAAAAAGAATCACACAAATTCTCTTGATAAACACCGTGAAGCATAATATAGATTATAAATACGTTATAATTTTTGACGTTTTTGTTATTAGTTTCTTGTTTAGTTACTATCAGATTGCAACTAAAGACTAATTGTGGATAGTCTTAATTAAACCTATTGCTTTTAGTAAGGGGTCGCGTAAAATTTTGTCTCATTAAAAGGAGCCGTGAATCGAAAAGTTTGAGTAGCCTTGATCTAAGCAAAACTACATTACATTTTTTGTGTCAACTTATTTAACCATTTTTTTTATTTGATGAAGTATTGTAAGTTATCATTTACATTTTTTCATTCTTATGCAACTATTTGATAAAGTTACATTTAAAGCTTTCACCTTTGATTGATAATGAATCAATAAACATTTTTCTAAACGCCAAAACGCCTGTCGCCTAATAATAACGATCAGAATTCTGACTGATCTCACCGTAGTCGAGCAAATCAATTAGTGAATCATGGGGATACTCAGAATATCGATATCTACTTTTCATTCATCACAGATTTTACAGGAATTCGTCTCCTTAAAAACTTCAATCTTTCTGATGTTAATCCTATGCTTTACCATCCAACAAATGAATATATTTTATTTTCAATAACCTTCATTTGAAGTGGAGAAATTGCATGTCCATAATAATCTTCAAATAGAATTGATCAAAATTCAACATGGAACAAAGGAAGGAACCATGCGTTGAGATATTCGTCTGAAAGCGTATTTATTGTACTATTTTGTAGAAGCTGTTGGTAATTTTTGCTTCTAATTAAAAAAAAATACTTTGAATGTTTGTTTTTTGCGAATGACTCGCATCGAGTCTACCCAGTCAGGCACATGTGATGGAACCTCAATCTTCCTCTATCTGTGAAGAAACATTGTTCGGCCGACTGAAGTTCATGAAATAATTCCAAAAACAACCCAATACAAATCATTCATGATTCTGTATTTTTGATAATTCAAAAATAATTTCTTGAGTTGAAAAAGTAAATTAACTTTTGCAATGTCTTTTTCACGGAAAAATAAACTATCTATCAATCTACCTCTGAAATAAAGGAACCACCTTTGACTCATTTTTGTATTAACAATGTATAGTATGAATTCAATCTATTAGTTCATCAAGAAAAGAAAAACACACTTGTATCAAGGTTATATCGAAACAAATGAATAAATGTTAAATAAATGAATTAATCTACTTTCTCGTTCATTTTAAGTTCTTCCTGGATTATCAGGACCGAAAAGTTGATTCTGAAATCTTCAAAAGAGTTATCTTTGTTTTGCTGACCATTCTAATGTCCGGAAAAATTGATTGTTCTAGAAACGAATGATTTGTTGCTTGAAAAAGTCCGCAATTCTTTTTCCTTTTCCTTATTTATCACTGTGGATCAGAAGAAAACGAACAATTTTTTTTACTTCCATAATCTGAGCTTGTTCAAAAAAAAAAAAAAAAAATATTGCAGCACATAACTCAAAACAGTTGATACAATCGATTTTTCTGTTGTGTCATCCACGGACAGCTGTTTCGTTGTATTACAACTATTCAGTGTGGCTATAGACTATCCGTTATCCCATCCAATACCACGAGGCAGGATCGAAACCTTGGCTTCCTACCCGGAGGCTGGTATCCCCCCCTCCACTCCATGGAACTGGACGGTCAGTGAGCTTGCATTTAAGCGATATATTTATTTATCATATATATTCCCCATCCACCAGAATGCTCCATTCCATGTTGGAAGAGCATTGCATAAGCTTACACTGAACGAGTTACCTCACTTAGAGTGTGCTCAACCCTGAATAAGGGAGCGATATATATATATATATATATATATATATATATATATATATATATATATATATATATATATATATATGTATGTATGTATGTATGTATGTATGTATGTATGTATGTATAATGTTCTATTCGTTTTATATTCATTACAAGAGTTACACTTATCATTTTAAATCGGAGATGTAGGAATGGATTTTGACCCTGAAGCAACCAACCTCGTTATGAACATTATCACATGTAACAAAAAAAAAGCATTTCTAAATAAAGTGTTTTGGCAATTCATTGCAAGCTCCGTTTGTTGGTTTAATTCAGAGTAATTCATTATAGATCAGTGAAACATTCAATGAAATGTTGTTATTAATATCTAATAATAAACAGCACAGGAAGACATTAGCCATCGACAACATCATCTGATCGAGCAATGGGCATTCGTACGTGGCTTATGGCCAGATTTCTGTTGTTTTGTTTTTTTCTCCCTTTAAATTCCCCTTTCATTTTCTTTGTGGTAGTTTGGATATGAATAGCATATCATAGCATAGATAGATAGATAAATAAATATTCTAAATTTACGAATCACGGTTAAACGCCCATTGCCTAAACGAATAACCAGTAAAATTCTATTTCTGCCATATACTTCTTCATTTTCTAATGGATTGGCCTCGAATCAACGTCCATTTTTAGATGTTTGTATCCAAGGCTTGAAAATTCTCATTTGTTTAGTCACGTCTTCCATTAGGGAGAATGTGGTTATTTTAAGGCCGTTGTTAGGGAAAGAAAATTTATTGAATACGATAGGTGACAGAATTCCTTTTAATACAAGGAATTGGAAATACAATAAAACGCCTTCAAATATAGATTGTCTCACTTAGCTTGTATACACCTTAAAATGTACATAATCTCACTCGGCCGAGATGTGTCTTTTCCAGTAGATTTGCGCATACTGGATTAACATTTGACATAGAACTTGGATATTAGTATAATCGAATTCAATACAGAATTCAAGATATATATATATATATATATATATATATATATATATATATATATATATATATATATATATATATATATATATATATATATATATATATATATATATATTGATTTCCATCCATCTATCTTTCTATTTCTTTTTTGGACAGCAATTTATACCACCCGTTAAGGTGTGTATTTAGTATAGTATTAAGAGAGAGATAGAGAGAAAGAGGCAGACAGACAGAGAGACACATGGCAAGGGGTATTTCAATGTTATGAGAGAGAGAGAGAGAGAGGGGGGGCAGAGACAGAGTGCAAAAGAGAAAGAGAGAGGTGAAAAGCTGAGAAAAGAACAAGGAAAATGAAGGAGGGAATATGTTTTTGTTATATTTTCTGTGTTTTCTTTCCCAATCAAAACCGTATATTTTTCTCAGTAAAAAGAAGACGAAGCGCAAATTCATTACTACCTTAATTTTCCAATGAATATACTTGATATTTGTGCATTAATGGAAGTTAGTTTTTACGAAATATCGCTTTAAATGCAAAAGGAGGTATATCGAGAGGGACCATCATCATTTCTCATCATATTGATGCCTATGGGTACGAATCCACTAAAAATGAGTGTGCGCACATATACACACACACAGGCGCGCGCGCACACACGCACGCATGCGCGCGTGTACTCACAGATACACACACACACACAGACACACAGACACTCAAAACACACACACACACACACACGCTCTGATACATGTATCAGTCTAAGGGAAATAACCCCATATGTACAGAATCAGTAAGGGAGTTAACAAAGGTTAGCTGAATGTCTGGGTTACCTCCCTTATATCACTGTGATTCCTCCAATGATTTTTTCCAGTCAGATTTGAAGTCTCATTCGACAGCGAGTCTCCCCCATATTCCTGCTCTTATTTCGGTATTTTAATAGTCAGTAAATAACTAGTGTGGTTGCTGCTTTGCATTAACTTCAAACACCCTATTTTCTTATGTGTATTTTTTAATCGTAACGAATGTGGGCAGTTCTATGGATGCCAACAAGCTTTTCCTTCAAATCAAATTTAAATTGGTCAATAGCGTTCATAAGGAAAGAAAGACTGGGAGAATATTTTTCCCCTCTCTACTTCATATAATTTTAAAAGGAAATTTTCGAAATGAAAAATGAAAAAAAAAATGTTTGTTATTGAAGAGGCTAATACATTTTTTTTCAAAATCTCATTTTGTGGGCTATGATCTATATAACCTCTGGTGAATACAAATGAAAATGGAACAAGGCTTGAGAAAAACAGTCAGTGTCCATTTTCAGAGTCTATCTTTAAAAAAATCTCTTCACATACTACGTTTTCCTATCAATTGAAAAATAGTTTTATCACTGATACAAATGCTGCCAGATTCTGTAAAATGTTACGTAAAAAAAAATGTTACAGGCTTTAAACTGAATGTGTTCTTTTACTTGATATTCATTAGTTTGATATTTATTATTTCTTGGTTTTCGGTCCACACGACATATGTGTGGTTTCTCAATGAAATTTTGTGGAAGGGGTTGTCGAAGAAAAAAAATGATTGAATTTTGGGCTACTTTCAGGAATTTTTCACAGTTACCTCCCCTGCATCTCATCCTTGTGTACAGAACATAACACCTCCAATTATCTTCAATGGAATTTTTTGGCCATAGGGTTAATGGCTTAAATGTTAAGGCGGATCCAGAATTTTTTTCGATCGGGAAATATCTATCGTTCACGGTGCGTGTGTGTGTGTGTGTGTATGTGTGTGTGTGTGTGTGTGTGTGTGTGTGTGTGTGTGTTGTGTGTGCATGTGAGTCAATAAACATATAATCACATATATACAATTACCGCTACAGTTACTGCTATTGTTAATTCTTTTGGTGAAATCAGTTGATACTAGTCTTCTGATGAAATTCATAGGTCGTTTTGTTGGTCCCAACAATGTCCGTTATATTAACTTATGGAAGCCTAAAAAAAGAAACCCATTCTTTTTCTCGTCTTAAAAAGATCCAAAATGCTTAAAATTATAAAATAAACAAACAAAATAACGATGGTTCAACTTCATTCTTTACCCTTTATAATACGATAATCAAAAGTACGAAGTGCGAAACTCGCTCAGGAAGACGACGATGAGTCATCGGGTAGGTTAATTTTCCTTTATAAGAAAAAACAGCTTTGGACAATTCTGGATAGTTGGCGTTTAATATTGCAAACCTGCTAAGCTTTAGAGAATCAGTTGAGAAATTTCCTTAAAAAATATTCCCATCGTCCATGGTTGGTTCTGAGAAAATTTTTAATTCTAGAAGTTCTGAAGCAGCAATTTCAGTTTATTGAAAATCCATCTTAATATAATTTTAATCCGCGAACTGCAGGAGACACGGTAGATCTGGAACTGACACCGAAATTCCTAGCTTTTAACATCATTTGAGGGAACATTAAAATATTTCATTCCTTGAAGTAGTTTCCTCAAATGATGGCAAAAGCTACAAATGATACATCTTGTGTCAGTATTTATCATATTATGTCCCAACTATTTTGACTTGTCCAAAACCACGGCACCAAAATCGACCGACCCTAGTATGCGTGTGTGTATCGGGGGTTAATTGACTGTTCTTAGTCATGAACACTCTTCTGGAAGAAATTCATGTAATGGTTTATTCCCCGACCCACTTGACTGACTACTTTGATTTGACAAGTCTTTTTTCTCTGATTACTGAATTGAGCGATGCTAATTGATATCACAAAAGAGCCGATGGAACGACTTCAGTTCTGTAAGCCAATAATCAAAATTCTGAAGGATAATTTGAATAAAACAATTAATTCAGGAAGGCAGCATTAAATGCTGAGGCGGTAACCTATCCTTGAATGATCAGAAAATTGGTAAACTAAGATGATCAATTTAATTAGAGACACCTGTGTTCCATGCATAGGTGGCGTTGAATGGTATCTCGTATGAGAGTCTCACGTTGTTGGAATTGAGCGACCCGGTTGGTAAGTTGGTTGCCAATTTCTGTTCGGCATCCAGTAAATAAGAGACCTCTCTTTTTTTCTGGATTATACACCTCAGGAAGGATTTTGAAAGGATCTGTCGAAATGTTCTGCTAACAACATCAGAACTACAAGGAATGAGTTCAAATGTTAGAATCAATCTCTAAATTTTACTCTTGTCAAAATTATAGACATTATGATATGATAACATTAGTTTGTGTAGACCTCATGAAAATCTCATAAAAGTGATTAAATATTTGTGCTTGAATCTCTTTTTTGTTTTCATTTCTGTGCTGTGCACTGTTTTTGTTATTAGTATAATTGGGTCGTTTGTAATAGTGAGTTCTATTTGTTTGTTATTCTTTGAGTGAAGAAATTTTTTCTAGCGTTTGTTTTTTTTTAGTTGTAAAGAACTTTTTCGCAAGGATGTTATCTATATCTTTTATCATTTTGAATGTTTGTATTATGTTTCCTTTTATCCGTCTTAGGTTTAGTTTGTGTAGATTTAGTTTTCTGGAGTCTATCTTCCGGAAGATCTTTTTTCAAGCTCTGGGATCATGTTCGTAGCCCTTCTGTGTATGACTTCTGATTCTGTGATTTCTTTTTTGCGTTGTATAGAAAATGGACTTTTACAGACCTGAAAGAAAATTTATCTAACGAAATAGTTTAGTTTGAAAATTATTGTAGATTTTTTATTTTTATCAATCAAATGACATCTTAAGTCCCACAAAATGATGATGAATATTTTTACTTCGGTTATTAAGCTTTTATTGTGAAATAACAAAATTGAGTTTAAACGCGTGTAGTATGTATAGATTTTTTCGGGCTGTTGTTTTCAACTCAGTTCACATCCTGAACACAACATTTCGACCGTTGTACCCTTCGACCTTCTTCTGGTAGGTGTCGTAAATGGAGATGGGTTCAGAATGCTTGGACGAGGTGTGTGGGAGGAAAGTCCTCATTTCACTGTCTATTTTCAGGTGGGAGAAATCCTTACATCATGACTTAACTTCTCTTCTTACGAGTTCCTTAGAACACCATAGGAAAAGAAGGAAAAGTTATCTGCCCCTTTTCATTCCAACATTCACTCATACACTTCGGACGTCGACGTGATTATGTCCAAGGTCGGCCAAAGGGTTTGTAGCGCCTCTGGGCGAAACTTCAATTTTGCGTCCCCAGTTGTTCTCTAAATCAAGGCTTCTAAAACTAGGGATCTTGATTCCCTAAGTCACATAAATATTACTGAAAATTATAAAAACGTGCAAAGGAGGAAATGTTGAAGAGGCTAAAATTATCTAAAAAAATGTCAAATGATACTGTTGGTCGACGAACTTCATAAATCAACGCGATTGATTCAGTGCAAGAATAAAAGAAACTTCGATATTTACAATTCAGCTGGTTGAATTGGCTGTCTTCAATGGAATTTTCTTCGATCTTTGTTGGTTTCTATGTTTTGATATTGATAGGTTACGACTTAGGACTAATTACATCAAGTCTTAGTGGTACCAATTGCTTTTATGCCATTGAGTTGAGGGTCACGAAAAAAACTATCTGATTCAAAGATATCACTAGTGAAAGTTTAAAAAAGACCTGTTCTGAACCATCCACCCACCAATCTTTCATCCTGCTCACTAACAAGCTTGCCTATTAACGTCCAATCATCTGTCCCTCCACCCATCTACAATATCTATATACGTGCTGTATATTAGCATTTTTTATTGTACAATGTTTTAATATTGATACCGTGCAGGAATACAAGATGAAAAATAAATATTGTCGCACGAAAACAAACCTGTTTCATTCTTCATTCTTCGTTTTCTGGCCAATCTTGGCCTGGTCATCAAATTCATTGGCACTGGATGAGTTACGATAGTCCAGGAGCTGACACCATTTTATTTATGTTTTCGGGTGCACGGGGTTCGATTGGTTGACCGATTGGATTAAAGAACGAGAAATCCAGATGGACAAGTCTTGAAACTGTCAGCCTGTGCATTATCTGTGCAAATTGCAACGTTTTCTCTGCAATATGAAAAAGATCAGATAAACGAGATAGTGAAATATAACTGATCATATCTTACCTAATACTGACTCTAAAACGATAAGTCATACCTTAAAATATGGTAATTAATTTGACCAAATTCACCCTACTCATTACACCTTTCCTGTATTTAACAAGGTCAAAAGGCCACGAAAACTATATAAACTGGGAAATATTAATTTTTATAGTCAATCGGGAAGTTGTCATTTTCGGTGCATAGAATCTTGGCAACTAAGTCGAAAAAAAAAAGAAAGAAAAATAACATTCAGATTAAGGGAAAAATTGTTGCCAGTTTTTCCATGGACCTTAAGGGCGACCATCTTGAAATCTAAAATTGACGACTGTGAATGTATACGATATCTTCAATTTATGACCATCAATTATATATAAAGAAACTGAAAAATCATAAAATTTTCAAGTTTTGATAAATTAATTCTTAAATGATAAAGAAAGAACAAATTTTCTCTGAGGTATTCACGTTTCTCTGAGCAGCAGTGGAAATCCAACTAAATTAATTTTTTTATCAGTTGAAAATTAATAAATGTCTTGTTCCTGCTGTTTGGTGATTTAAAGAATTATAAACGAATCTCATTCCCAGATCAGTTTCAACTCAAGTGACTGGGTAGGTGAAGTCATTTTTTCATACTGACGTATCATGATTGGTTGAAGTTACCACAGCATTTAGTGATAACAAATTGGCCGAATAGCAGATCAGCTTGTTGACATTTCTTTCATTTTCTATTGCATTCATTCTTGTGGCTGTCCTCCTCCTCCTCCTCCTTCTTCTTCTTCTTCTTCTTCTTCTTCTTCTTCTTCTTCTTCTTCTTCTTCTTCTTCTTCTTCCGTTATCCATCTGATTTTCTATTTTCCCGTCAACTTCCTTGTCAACTTGGATTTGCTTTTACTCCTTCCCAAATACTCATCAAAACTTTCATTTCTCTTCTCTTCTAACATTTCACTTTTTCTCGGAACAATTTATTTATCCTTTGTCTGTCCTTCTGGTTCTCCTTTACCCATTTCTTCACCAACATTCAACTGGATTAGTTTCCTTTCACCCCCAGCTGATTCAACCCATGTTTTGACACGGTCGACAGGTGTTTCTTACCAAGGAGTCTTCGCTCCTTTTCTCAGTATCTTTGTGAAAAAGGGTCGGTTTTATGGCTGAATCGACTCCAGACAAAGTAATTAATCGGGCATCTCCCTTGTAAAAAAATGCTTGACTAACTTAGCAGGAGACACGTTCTTCAATTCACTTGCTTGTGGCTCAAATGATCAGGTTGGATATCAGAGAAGACCTCCCTTGACCTTAGTTTTTTAGCCACCATCTCTGAAATCCAACTCACAACAATCCTACACAATCGTCTTTTCTCCTTTCTTCATACATTTTTCTTTCTTTTTTTCTTTCTTTCCCATACGTTCTTCCTTTCTTACACTTCGTGTTGGGTCCAACCCTAGAATTCTTACATTTATTTTTTTCGAAATTTCTTTTTATTGCTGGTTTAGAGCTATCGTGTTATTCGCACCGAATACTTTTGTCCCCCAGAAAAACTAGATATGTTTTTTTTATTGAGTGACCTCCATAATTTCTTGGCTAAGTGTGGAAATCTTGTTTTGTTTTTTATGTTTTTTTTCTTGCCCTGTTGTAGGTCACGGGTTACTTCTTGCATCAGTCAACATTCGTTCAGCAGAGCAAAACAAAACAAAAATAAATCTGGGAGGCTAATAAAAGTTCGGCCAAGCGTGAACAAGAAGTTTTTTTTTTCATTCGTCTGCTTCAATGAATTCGTTTTCTTCATTATCAGACGTCAACAACTGAATTGGTGATTGGAATCTGTTAAGTGCGTGAGCGTTTGTTTGTGTTGTGTATGTGTGAGAAAACGCGAGAGAGTGAGGAATAAACAGAGAGAGAGAGGCCAGCCATAATCTACAGATTATTTTATCAATCTTTCAAATATCCTTAATAATTCATCATCATCATCAGTCTTTTAACACCCGTCGTTGGACATAGACCTTCCCCAGGATTCGCCACAATTCTCTATCATGGGCGTCGCGGAGCCAGTATTTCCTGAATCTGTCCAGTTCATCTCTCCATCTTGTGTTTTGTCTGCCTCAGTTTCTTATGTGATCTCTGGGGATCCATGTTGTGAGACGTGATGTCCATCGGTTGTTCTTCATTCTTGCAACATGGCCTGCCCATTGCCATTTTGAGTTTTTTAATAGTTTCTATGATGTCATGGACACCCGTTTTCTTCATTATTATTGATACGTAAAAACCTTGGTGATAACTGCGTTGAACGTGTAGGGACGAAATCTTGTGCTTAAAACTCTGAATCAAGCAATTCAAAAGTCATAACTAATCAATAAAAGAACAAAAGAACAGACCAAAATGTTTTCCAGGGCCAAGTTGCCCGTCTTGTAATTGTAAAATCTACATTGTGGTTATTACAAGTTAATTTGGATGGCATCAAAGAATCACAGAATTTACAAGCACATTGGATTTGCGCATCGAGTGTGTGTGAAACTAGCGCTGTAAAAAATTTTGATTTTACAGACACAAAATCAAGACAAGAATTATCTTAATTAAGACAATCAAGCTTTACTTCTCCAAGGCGGGTGTGTGTTAATGAACATGTGATATTAGCCAGTAATACCACTGAGTAAACAAGTATTAGCACTGATAGGTCACAGTTCTCTGCATGTGGAGCCAATATCAAGAATGTGTTTTTATATAAAAGAAGAAATTGAATATTCCGGGTTACATGATCGTTCGGTAGCAGGGTATCACTTTATTATACGGTTGATCCATTGAATTATCTCTTGGAACATTGGATCAACTTGTCCACTATTGTAATAATCTACCAATTTATTTGACGAAGTATTTTCAATAATAATTGTCCAGTATCCAGACGAACATTTTCACTTTTATTGTATCAGACACCATGGTAGGTTCTCTAGACTTCCTCAGGTGTATGCGTTTCTACTAATCTTCAATTGCTTTGTTTCTCTCCATTTTCAACTTTTTCACTGATAGAGCGACAAAAACTCTTTTTTTATCTACACGTATCAACCTTTCTATTTTCTTTTGTTTTACAGATTCTAGGGATTTAGTTTTGTTTGTCAATCCCATGCTCAGAAAGATTAAGAAGCTTTAGCTGTGTTCATGTCAGTTTTGTGTCAAAAGGAATCATAGGGTAGCCCAAGTCAGGAGTCTTACGAATGAGTTCTAACATAGCCAGAGTTTAGAAGGGACGGCTAGAAATTGCTATAACCAAGAGTTAGACATTCATTTACTGGAGTCTGCTGTGGTATTCAATGTCACGAATCAGTTCCAAAGAGTAGGATATAATGGCCAAGAATCTTTCTTGACGAAGGAATCTCCGGCAACTTAACAATTAGCAAAAGCAACTGATAGTCCCCCAAGGCGTAGATAATGTTTTTCGGTTGCTTCCAGGGGTTTAGTGTTGTTTATGCATTCATTATCATGATGACCTTTTTGAAAATATCAGATTCTGCAAATACAAACTAACAGCAAACATGATATCGTCCTTGAGCTATACTGTGCTCTCGGCTAACTTACTGGAGTGGGTTTACATCTCCGAACGAACGCAAATTGCTAAAAGTATTTATTTACACCCTACGAACAGACCATTCATACAATAGTAAAATAGGAGACATAGAATAGTTTAAATCAACAAATTTTGAGGAGTTGACCCAGACGGCTGACACCCGGTGATAAACAACATTATTTTTGTACTCGTCAGTGGGAAAATATGAGAAACAGCAGTATACTAATATGGGAAACACGGGAGATTTCCATGGGACAAATTAAAATCTTATAACCTTGAGTACCTTTAAGGAATGTGAATATTTCCGGAATAAACTGACAGTTTCTGGAGAGTCGACTTGTGAGACGATTCATGTGTCATATTTATGTGATTGTCTTTATCGCTTCCATAGAACTTTATAGGTCGGGCAATAGAATACCGTGGGTCAGCATCAGTCTGCCATCTCCGCCCAAATCGTTAGAACTATTTACAGCTGCTGCACATAATTCAAATGGGGGAACCAAAGAAAGAGCCTCATATGGATATCGTAAACTGTACCGGCCTGAAGAGAATCCGCCCTTTGGAGTAAGTTATAATCTGTAAGAAGTATTTTACGGCTGTTTCTAAATCAGTTGGATTGTTTATTAATACCAACCTATTGATATCTGATGGTATCAATATCGATGACAACTTTTATACCTGTGCCAAAGAGACATACTTCACTAAAAATATACTTCCCTGCACTTGCATGTGCGTTTGTGCGAATGTGTGTGTGTGTGTGTGAGAGAGAGAGGGGGAGTGAGAGAGAGAGAGAGAGAGAGAGAGAGAATGTCGGAGATTTTACAAGTATTTCACAACTATAAGAAAGACGTCTGTCTATACGATATCTCCGAATGAATTTTTTTAGAAGATTGGACCATAGACAAGGAGATAAGTAATGAAATGTTGGAGCAGATCCATGCACAATTAACCCCAACGCTATAGCTATCAGTCCACATGAATATTTGATTTTTAAAACAAATGCTGGACATTTGATTGAAAATACTGCAAAATGACTTGATTCGAGGTATAAAATTACTCTCGACAAATCCTTTCCAAAGATTTACAATGCGTCCATATTGGAAGAAATAAATTCTGACTTCGGAACCGAGGAAAATCAGCCATTTTGAAAAATGTCCTTAAAATCTTTTCGCAACTGATCAGGAATGTCTACCTAAGTTATTTTGACTCACAGAGGGCCCATCTAGCATATCCAATCGCTTTCATTAGTCAACTCGAAAATTTCTACGGAACCCTATTACAGTGCCAGGACTGTACAGTGATAGTCCTGCTACACAAAATTCATCTGATATAGTCTTACCAGCAGCTTAGAAACACTCATTTAAACCTGAGATAATTGTTATCTAATTTTATCAAAATGGCGTTTGAGTGTAAATTTTTACCTGCTGAGAATTATGTTTATATTGTTGGTCATAAAATCCCACTTGACTGAAACAAATTTTATGATAAATTTTCCATGCATAAAATTTTGTTAAAGATATGTATGGGCAATTGAGAAAAAAATGAATATGGTATGAGCTTCAATTTGAGAATCAAATTGTGACTTAATTTAGAAGTAAACACCCTGCCTGTGTGTCAACAGATGCTGTCAATATCACCACCCCCTGTCGTCATTTTAAAGTCAGTCTGGGAAACAATTTCAAACAACAAGCAAGACTTTTTTCATAGATCAAGAAAATATGTACCAAGAGAATGGCCTAAATGTATATTTATTTGCACGTAAGTACGAATTAGTTTTTGGTTAAAGGTTTGCTAGGCGTGGGCTTGTCCCTGGAGTATATTCTAGACACTATACGGCGATAACATCAGTGCTCGACTGCGATGAAGGGACTCCTCTTCTCGATTTGAAAGCCCCTAAGGTTTATACGGCGTCTGTGATCTTTGCCTTTGGCGAAAAGCCCCATGGTCCCAAAATGGCGCTTGGTTTTCTATGCGCATGCCTAATTTTTATGTTTTACTTATTTTCATATTTCATTAGTGTAGGCGTTTGAGTATTTTCCTTCTTAATGTTTTTTTTTTCTCGTCCCCTCTTTAAGGGACATGAATACGCGATTCAGGAAACAGGAGTTTGGAAAATATCAACTTATCACATAAAACAAATCATTATTATTTTTAAAAATAAAAAAAGAATATCTTTTTGAAAATTTGTAAATAATGTGAAACCTCACGAAATTCTCGAATCTCGAGGCTATTTGGTATCCACCCCAAAGCTTCCACCAATATTTCTCCAATATCTTATAAGCAATTGCTTGGAGTTAAAATATTGGATTGGCGATGACGACGTTGTTGTTTCAGGATATTGTTTCAACATGACCAGACTTCATGGACAACTTGTAATCGATAACTTCATCTCTTATTTTTGGGATGAAGTAAGATAATCTGTTTTAGATATAGTTTACAATAATTAAGTAATTTTACAATTGCATCGGACTCATTGGATACAAAAACATGATATTGCACAGCATTTTATTTTTTATGTTCAATATTTCCTGCATATCAAACTAATCTCAAGGTAAAGTTAAGATACAATTGATCAACTTTGACGTAACATAAATTTTATTTCTACCAAGTTACGTCACCAGACGTCACTGATGACGTAAGCGTGTCAGACGGTAAATACACATCGCTAATTATTATCTGTGTGGACATGGAATACTAGAGTTATAATTGGTTAATTTTACTCCATTAACTATAATTAAGTTATAGTCCTCATTGTATAAGATTTGTTCGGATGTCTTCCTTGTATTCGTTGTTTTGTTTTTTTCACAACGTTTCGAATGTTTATCCCAGTCTTCTTCGAGTGTCTGTTGTGTTCTGGAATTTCTGCAGGCTTCTTAAAGTTCTAGTTTTAAAAAAAAATCTGTATAATTCAAACTATACATGTGATAGTTCAAGTGTTAGAAGAGTGTACTGAAAACAGATCTCTTTGGGGGTTTTCTTCTTCGTAGTGGTTAGATTCATTACTCAATTAACGGAAAGTAAATCACAATTCCATCAGGAAGAGAGTCCACTTGAATCACAATCTGCCTTGTTGTTTCAATTTTTTTTATAATAGTTCCACAATATGAATGACTGCTAGCTAACTCAAACCTATCCTTCACCAAAAAAAAACTTAATTTGTGAATCTTTCTTTAGAAAAAAATGAGCAACACAAAGTTTATTGGGAATACATAAATGAAACAAATACCTCAGAATTCTGAATGCAATGTTCTAATCATTGTCTTTACTTCACTAGAGCTGAAAAAACATTCGTGTGCAAATCTGGTGTGAGGTATTAGGTTCAAAACGAAATAAATTTTCAAAAAAGCGAAAAGAGATCGATAGCAAAATAAATTAAATCAAACTGAATTTAAAAAAATGATCCTGATTTTTCAAAATCTCCAGGTTCTCATGAAATATGATAAAGTGTTTTCTAGATAATTGAAAGATACCGTTAATTGAGTAAGAGAGAGAGAGAGAGAGAGAGAGAGAGAGAGAGAGAGAGAGAGAGAGAGAGAGACAGACAGACAGACAGACAGACAGACAGACAGACAGACAGACAGACAGACAGAGAGAGAGAGAGAGAGAGTGGGGGGGATTAAAAAGTGAGAAATCAGATGAAGAAAAAAAGATCAGTAATGAATGAAAGGCAAGAAGGAGAGAGAAAAGAAGGATGGAACCCGAAAGAAGTAGAAGATAGAAGCAAATAGTAACATTCAGAATTCACGAATGACAAATAATAAGGGAAAGATCGAATGAGAATCAAGAGAAGTTAGAGAAAAGAAGAAAAGAGAAAGTGAAGAAGAGGGGGAAGGAATAAAAGTGAAGAGAGAAAGACTGGGTTTCTGAAGAAAGATAATGAAGAAAAACTGTGCAAAAAAAAAAATGAAAATGGAATGCGTACATTGATGAATAAATCAAATAACCTTTTAACAAGGATTAAAATGAAGACACATTGATTGCTTTTTAAGTCTGTAAAATTCTGCAAGTATCCAGGGTAATAGACGGTATTATATGTTGATATAAGTCTGATTGGTCAATCGATATAAACTATCACGTGACCAATGTCTTTCAGCAGCAAGCCGGCGATGATCAGTAAAAAGTCCGAATTTTCAAAAAACAAAACAAAAAAATAGTCTTTCATTTTCTAGACATTCTAGGAGTAAATGTTGGAATTTTCAGTCAGTTGGTGCAGCCTATGCATGTAAAACACCATCAACTTTAGAGCAGTAAACCTCAGCTGAGAATAAAAGTGATCAATCGAAATAAGAACCTTCAGAATCTACACATTTTTTGCCAACTAGAAACAAGTTCATTTATTCCAGAAGCATACGATTCCGGTGTCCTTTGCAAGAGGTCGTCGATATGGTTGAAAAATTGGTTGTCAGTCAGGGAGAGTAAGTTGGGAGAAGTTGAGTTTTGTAGCCTAGATCGTTCAATTTCTACAGGGTCATTTTTTTTTTTTTGCTTTCCATTCAGGGCCGTTCAGGCGACATGTCAAGCTCTCTTGCTTTTCCAATCTGGTACAAATGTTGAACAACTGCTGAGTACTAAAACTCCCGATTTGTTTTGCGTGAATTGCCTCAATAATTGCCCGTACTTGGATGACGTCATCCAAAAGGACGTCCACGTCATGAAGGCGCTCGTCTGCGTTTCGAAATGTTCAGCTCTACGTTTGTTGACGGTTCCCAGTCCAAATACTTGGTTGATATTGCAAGCAGTATCCGATGATTTACGCCCCATTCCGAATTCATACCACAAATTACTCGAATTTGCTTTTTGTTCGGCTTTGATTTGACATCCCGTTACTACTTCTAAATGGTATGTTACATCAACATAATTGAATAATACTGTATTCAAAAATAAGCATCAAGGTTTAAGATGATAAAAAAACGCAATTATTTTTGCATCAACCGAATGAACAGCGTGATCTGCAGAACAACAGAGAGAGTGAAAGGTAGAAGATCGCACTAATAATATTACACACATTCATAGATTACTTGGGGATTAGATTTTAAATTGTTTGGTCTGGCGGACATAATAGAATCAGAACACACAAAAAAGTGCACCAGTACACCATTAATCACCATGATCTGTTCTGCTATCAGCTGAATGAGTGGCCTCCGAACTGACTCTGGAGACAATGGAACGACATTAGAGTGTCTTATCCCAGGCGCATGCCCGGGCGAAGTGTATGGAGATCTTGGGAAAACTAGTCGTCAAAATTCCCCTCTCGATCTCGCTGATGTAGTCTAGAGCTCCAACTCACAACAGTGGTAATGGCCTGTGAGATTAATTTGCCAGGAATTACTCCACTACGAGCCACACAATTAGAAGTTCTATTTATGATAAAACGAAGAAGATTAAGGAAAATGCTTCGCGTGTACTCTAATCAAGACTCCAACAGGAAAAAAGAAAAGGAAATATAAAAGACAGCGATGCACACTTGAAAATCCCTAGAAAACCGGCAAAATTTATGGAAAATTTGAGCGGCATTAATTATCTGGGATTAAAACACGAAAAAAGTAATTACATTGATTTTTTTAGGATGATTTATTTGTGGTCGTTTTTGTGCAGGGTGCGGGGGGGGGGAGGGATCAATTCTGGTGCAGCTTCTCTTGGTGCAATCGTTGTTATCCTTATTATCTTCTTTAATGCTTGTCTGTTCAGTCGGGTTTCAAATTTGAATTCGAGTTTGTTTTTTTTAATTTTATATAATTTTGTATTTTTTTTGTTTTTTTGTTTTCGTCACATTCAGTAATTTTGATATCATCGGCCTTCTCATACTTGATTATTATTTCCTATTTGCAGCACCATAGCAAGAAGACACTTAGTGACTAATGTAGTTTCGAAGAGAGAGAGAGAGAGAGAGAGAGAGAGAGAGAGAGAGAAGGGGGGGGGACAGGTTTAGAGCCTAAATTGAGTTCTGCTTCTTCCATTCTTCTGTACGCCGCTCTTCCTCCCGCGGTTCTTTCTTTCCTACTTCAACATTCGTCTTGCCCCGATTTAAACTTCTCTTCAATGTCGAATAATTGCTGCTTTCATGTCGAAACCAAGTGAACAAGTAGGTATTTTGCAAGTTGAGGAAAACCACTGCATAAAACAAGCATTCTTTTTTCTCTCTATGTATACATGGTTTATTTTTCTCTCTGGACTGCGCATGTTTGAGTCGATAACCTTAACCAATAAGTGTTTAATACTTCTGAGAAAAGCAATTGTATAGACATAGGGTTTTTATGTAGGTGAAACATAACCTTTGAAACACTACCTCAAAACGTCACTCTTCAAACATTACCTTTGAAACTTCGAACTTTAAAAATTGTATATTTTGTTAGTTCAGAAATAGACTGGACTGCATTGTCATTGAAGCTCTATTTATGATAGAATAAATATTTTTCCCTGTCAAAGAAATAGTTTATAATGACTTCTACTGCAACAAATCTCGATATCCGATCAACAGTTGGCATTAAAGGAGAGAGACATTATCACTGACCTCGTGTGCAGTAAGACATACCCTTCTCTCTCTCTCTCTCTCTCTCTCTCTCTCTCTCTCTCTATATATATATATATATATATATATATATATATATATATATATATATATATATATAGATAGATAGATAGATAGATAGATAGATAGATATAGATTGATATCAGGGATACAATATGATATAATATAATACAATATCCAATGCATGATGGGTTTATTTCATAAAGTGCTCGATACATCCAACATTAAGTTGAGTTAGAGTAGAACTTGAATCATGATGAAAGGATTCACTACGCCAGCACTAATGTAGCGAATCCTTTACTTCATCATACACACACACCACGCATGCACACAGACACAGACACACACAGACACACACAGACACACAGACACACACACACACACATATATATATATATATATATATATATATATATATATATATATATATATATATATATATATATATATATATATATATATATATATATCAAAACATTTGTCATCAAATAGTTGAATTTCCATTGATATTAGTATTTATATTCTTATCACTGAAGTATCAAAACGGCTGTTCAAACAGTAGAGTGATGGATATCTGTGGAGGTTAATTATAAATGATTTTACAGGAGCAAAAATGAATGGATCCAAAGTTGTTTAGATTAGGAAGAAATTGACGCACATCTTCAATCATCGATGCAATAAATTTCTCCGCTGACAATTCTAATGATATCAGTACTGAAATTTCAGCAGTGTTTTATAAGTTCAAAATTAAATATAAATCGTGTGAAATGTTTATCTGAATGGAGACAAACTATTATTTGAATTCGAAAGATATGGTAACTTCCAGTATACAAGATGAAATAAACGATACATCCATCGATGAAAAGAAAATACTTTAATTCTACGGCTCAGTTAGACCACGTAAATAGAACAGTACATTTTGGACAAACTCTCGCTCTTTTTTCTTATCAGTGAATTATTCAAGAAGAGAATTTTAGTCGTGTATAGGTAACGAGAGACTGCTGTTCCCCTCTTAATTATGTCAGGGAACGTCGTTCCTACTAGCCCCACAGCACTACACTACTGGCTATACATTGAAATTTCCCTAAAAGGCCAAGTGTATTAAAAAAACAGTTCATTCACAGCGGCACACCAATGAGAAGTACGCAAAATATGTAAACAGAGGAGCCGAGTTACCTTGCAATGGAACGGTGTTTAGATTGCGAGTATCGCGGACCGTTACTGCTGTAGAGAGTTCGACTCTCACTGGGTGCCCTGCCCCGTACTTGTGGACTTGCGCAGTGAGGCTTGGTGGATATCAATAAATGAAGGAAAGACAGAAAGCAAATGAGGAACAAAGAATGAAGGGGAGATTGGACGAGAGAGAAAGAAAAAAAAGGAAGAAACCGAGTGAAATAACAAGAGAAAAATAAACGAAGAAAAACTAAATAAGAAGGAAATGTGAAGAAAAGGGAAAGGAAGGTAAAATGGAAAAAAATAGATGAGAAGAAAAAAAACTAACTGACAGAAAAAGATAATTAGGGAGGAAACAAGAAAAAAAATAATCAAATTAACTGACCCAAATTAACCTTGAGAAAGACGCCTCGAAGTAAGGAGGGGACAAGACAGAAGATACAACATTGCTGAATGGTCGCAAAAGGAAAAAAAATGAAGAAGGAAATCAACAAAAGAAACCCCAGGAGAAATTCAAGCTGAAAAAACAGAAGAACAAAAAACTAAGAAGGTTTTTGAGAAAAGTTGAAAGGACGAAAGGGGTTATAAAACGAGTGTTTGAGACAATACTGCGCTATCTTAGAGTGCCACCTCCCCAGTATCTGTGAAAATAATATAATCATGTTTTTTGGGGTTTTTTTTTTCGGAATTAGAGCCAAAGGCCAATTTGATAGCGCTATGTCAAGAGCTCGGCCCTGTCACAGGTTTAAACTTTCACAAACATATTCAAATATTTGATACTTCAGCTGACAGTGCCAATGAATCTCTTACATCTCCTGGAAAACTTGCCCATCAAGTCGAGTGGATAACTTGAGTAGGCAAAGGAAGGATGTTGAACTTGCCGAAGTGATTGAGCTTGGCTCAAAGAAAAATAAATAAATGAAAATTAACTTTAATAGCAGTGTTGAACGAGTTGGGAGTGCAGCCTGGACCATTTCAGGTGGGCTGCGAAAAAGGCGGATAAGCACATTTTGGGGCAATTGTAGAGCTTATTATATTTCGTTTTGTTCAGCTTTCGTTGTGGCTTTTTTTTTTGCCTCAAGTGTTACTCATTTTGTTTGATATTTTTTAGATTTGGTTATGGACGAACTGCCAATTAAAGATGGGAACGAAACCCTGAAAACAGCGAGGAGTCTTTGATGCCTTGATTCACACAATACTCAAAAGCCGCAAGCAATGGCCATACGTACTCGTTTTTAATCTTTACGCATTTTTTACGCTGGTAACCTGTGCATTCCAGTATTACACACATATGTCTCAATGTCCATAAACAATTAAAGAACATGGGGCTGCTGCAAGAATGCGAACGATAGGAGAGACGCTTCAATGTAGCGATGCTCTTACCATTGAGCTAAACAGCCATCGGTAATGTAAAGACCCAAATAACTGTTTTACCTCCAAATGCTAATTTTGTTCATTCGCGACCTATATATGTTCTATTTGTTTCTTTCAAGGGAAGGACTATTATTGTGATTGGAAATGGACTCTGAACCACTTCTAGAAATCCCCATTGGACAGAATTCAATACTCTATTTCATCTGCAAACCAGTTCTGCATCGCTGATGTTTTCAAGTTTTCATCAAAAATAAAAAGAATACATTTTTTCCTGAGATCAACTGGATATTTCTCTCTGAACACGCGAGGGAGATTTTTCAGCATGGACCTATAATCTCCTTTTCAACAGATTCCTCGAACAACATTGCAATGCATTTGGGCACTCCTTTCTCCATTTTCTCTCACGTTATTTTCGTTAAAGACTCCCAGTTGACATCCCAACGAGATTCAAGACGTCATCAGACTTGCATTTTGCGTGTGCACTGGTTATGATACACATTTTACTCCCGGACGTAGAAGTTGTTGGGAGCCAAACTTGAGTAACTAGCAGTTTTTTCGGACAAAAGTCGACATAGAATTAAATAAAGATGGAAACGCAGAATGAATTATAATGAGTGAAGCAAATATGGCAGAGGTGCAAAATGAAAAGCAAAGAAAAAACGAGGAGAAATGGGAAAAAAAAACAAAATAAAAATAAAACGAGAAAAATAGTGAAAGAAAAAAAACTGGAAGAAAGAGACAAAGAGAGAAAAAGGAAAGTAGAACAAGAAAGAGAGTAGAGAAAGATAAAGATAGAAAGTAAGGCAGAAGGAAAAATCATGGTAAATAGAAAAGATTATGTTGGGTGAAAAAGTAAAAGTAGATTGGGAAAAAAGAATGATGAAGGAGAGAAAGGAAAAAGTTAGAAAGTTTAAAGTATTTCGAAAAATTGGAGAGAAAGAAAATGAATAAATCTATGAGAAGCAGAAAATGAAAGAAAAAAAAATGTCCGTCTCTTCTTACTGCATAAGGCTCACAAATCATCCTCACGTTTCCAATCATTTGAACGAAATGTAGTCATTATGTATTTACCTCGAATTGCACTTGTGCCGGTAGTGATTACAAGGTCCCGGAGTATACGTGTGCGAGCAAGACAGGAGTTATTGTGGTTCCCTCGGTATTACGAGTGGATACTAAGCATTTCAAAATAAGCGTACATTTACATGCGCAATTTGGAACCTTTTTGTAAGTTATTAATTTTTTCTCTGAAATACTTTCATTTCATTACAGCGAAGAAGGGGTGTATAAATTATTAACCTTCAGGTGATCTTGTTAGACTAAATTATATAATCGGTAAAATGATCATGTGCATGGTAATGATGATGACGATGATGATGACGATGATGGATGAAGTAGCATCATAACTGAAGGAAACAAATTTTTGAAGTCTGGAGGTTTCTGACACAACAGTTTGTTCCGCAAATGTCTTCAGGAGCCTACGTAGTGAATATAATCTACCCCCATCTATTGTAAGCTCTAGAACTAATTAAGATGTTTTTTTCGATTTAAGAATGTGTGACAGCTCGTTTTAATTATGTAACCACTTGGGCTTAAAACCCTGGAAAATATATGATGCAATGGTTTATACAAGTTTTGATTGAATCGTTGATTAAACGAATGGTTATTGTTATCATTCCACTCTACACATGTTTTATAAAGAGAAATAGAACTATCGATGTTAGGGAACAGACTTACTTAGGCAACTTATTCTGTGATAGGCTCTCATGATGAAACTAAAACACACGACAATAAGAGCTGTGAGCCTCGAAAATTGACTTTGAGCCTCGTCAAGAATCAGTTCTTTGTCCGTTTTCTATTATTCATTTGTTTACATCAAAATAAGTCAGTTCAGAATTTATGAAAATTACAAAATTTAATGTTACTGTATAAAATATATATTACAGCGGAACGTCCTCATAAAAAAACATCGCCGAAAGACATAAATATCTACCTTAATTAGATATTCCAAAAAGTCGATTAAAACTTCACCTGAGGTTCCAAGAGACCACGGTTAATAGGTCGTTCAGGTTCTGCTTAGCTTATACAATTTCCTAATTAACCTTGCCTACCTGGCATTGATTTGTCATGTGACATTTTTCTAGTTCGTCTGTTTTTTTCCGAACGACCTCTCACACCATTACGATCACCATTTGGAGGCTCAACTCACATCATTTGGGATGATTGCGAATAGCACTAGACTGATGGGTAGGTTAATTGAGAGGCTAAAAGAGCATTCGTACTCAGCAGGATACGGAAAGCAATCTACTTAAAAATATTAGGAGACCTATGAGTAGAAAGATTAATTGAACGCATTCTCTATCCCTACTTCCGGAATCGAGCAAAGTTACTCATATAATTTAATGAAATGGTAAATATTGGATGACGTTGTTATACACTTGGGAGAAAATATAGAAAAAAACCCAATTCATATTCGCAGGTAAACTGGTTTCGGGTTGTAGGTAATATTTTCCAAATGAATGGAAGACAAGAGAGAGAATGGAAGCCATTGAACCAATCGAATCCAATTGTAGCTATAAGTGTTGATTAGATGGAGTAATGATCTAGTGTTGACAATTTAAATTGATTCATTGAAATGTCATATAGCGCCTACTTCCCTTAAATCTTTATAAAGGTTATTTGGATTTGAATCTACAAACGGAAATTTTACTGTGTTAGAACTTGAGACTGTGACGATTTTGCACCTTTTCTATATTTGTTAGTATTCATGATGCATTTATAATTCATCTTGGTTTTTAGAAAGCATGGCTTGCCAAGAAACGGATAAGTTGATTATCAAACAAGAATATTCTGAAACGGATAAGGAATTAGTTTTGTAACAAGATAGACAACATGGTCATCACATACATTACAAGTGCGTGAACGAATTAGTTGATAGGGAAACGGAGATATCGTGGAGCGTTTCATCTTCATGGAATGTGCCGATTTAGTCATCAGAACTATCTGAATCTGAGTACCGTTCGTTAACAGCAGATGTGGAATTTCAATAGGTCTCTCCACCAAAAAATACAAAGTACCCCCTGGTGGATGAGGAATATATACGATAAATAAATATATCGCTTAAATTCAACCCTACTGACTGTCAAGTTCCGTGGAGTAGAGGGGGGATATCAGCCTCCGGGTCTGAAGCTAGGGTTTCGATCCTGCCTCGTGGTACTGGATAATGGATAGTCTATAGCCACACTGATGAGTTGTAATACAACGAAACAGCTGCCTGTGGATGACATAATAATAATAATAATAATATATATATATATATATATATATATATATATATATATATATATATGAGTGTGTGTAAATATATCAATATGTAAAGAAGTATGTAAAAATGCACTTATAAGCAAACACAACAATGTGTATAACCATGCATTGAAAGAATCGTATATATCTACGCTATACGAATTATACAAATACATAGGAACCAATCGTCTGAAAAGTGGATACGTTAAGTAGCGTGGTTGCTCCCCGCATGGTGCTTAATTTTGGATGCTTAGAGCAGGACTTCTGCAAGACTTGGACATCGAATATTGATTATGACAAAAGAAAGATTGGATAATAGGATGTGGGGGTGATTAAAGTGGACTTAGTTCTTATTGGACAGATTCATGTCATCCTTTCACGGATTTTGAAATTTGGATTTCCCATCTTTCCCCTGGATTCGAACCCCGACCAATGACATTGCATTCAAGTTTTGGTTGATGGTATAGAAAAAAGATATAGGAGAACAGTATGGCTGAAGAGAAGAAAAAGAATTGATTGAAAGAGAGAGAGGGGGGGAGAGAGAAAGAGGGAGAGAGGTGGGGTCTCGGGAACGTATGAAAGATTTTGTGGGAGAGAAAAGTCGATAGAGAATGTTGGAGAGAAAAATAGATCAAAATATCTATGCCAATTGTTATTTTCCTTTTTGGCAGCGGATTGAGTGTCAGGTGTCGAGACCCTTTTCCTCGATGACGATTAGCCTTCAAATCTCTACAAGTGCTTTTCAAGTAAACACGATTGGCAGAACGTTGCTTCGTTAATCAGGTAAAAATCAAATAGCTAATGGCGGTCTTCTGTAAAATTACAGTGGACTCAACATGGAATTAGCCACTTATAAAGTAAGAATGATATTGTTCTTCTCAACACTGCCAGGCAAAAGAGATATCATATGATTGTTTACGTAGCAAGTAATAGTGATAAAATATGGAGAGTTTTTTTTAGATGAGCATAAAATGCACACATTCATCATATAATACGATATCATAGCTTTGATAATGCCGAGCAATGAATGCTGACATCCAATTCAAGTAACGACAATCACATGAACAAATATAATGGTAATAATTGGTCGAAATTAGATCTTTTTGGACTATTGTCCTCATCTTGGTTGCTTTCGGCTGTTGCACCGTATGGCCTTCTGTCGGTTTTTGTCTTGATTGAAAACATTGTCGGAATGACATGACGACGACCCCATTCTATTAAAGACCCCACCCTAACAAAGACGGCAGAATGAGGACAGACTAACCCTGCAGATCGATTGGGGTTGACGTCCCGACATTCTGAAGATATTCTTGATTAAGACAACCACCTGGGGAAATCCGTAGGGTTATAACAACCTAAACATTGTGTACGAAAAAACAACCGAGATGAAGATAAAAAGATCTATGTACACGCTCTTTCAAGAACTACGTCGGTTGTAGGTTTCTATAGCTATAACTGAAATTACCGTCTGTACCCTTGGATTCGATATAGCCAATTCAATGTAACTGTTTAAACACCGGTTTCAATGATCTCATGGACGATAACAACGGAACTACCGCTTTCTGGCTGCAGCCAACCCTTTACTTAACAGACGCATTGTGTTGTAGATTTGCCTGAATTCTGTTCGGGTCATACACTTTGAAAATCACGGATTCGATGCTAAATCTCAGCTTTCCAATCGATTGCTATAGAGCATTCCTGAGTGTCTTATGGCCTGCATCTTTTGCTGTCATGAGAATTTATTGGTAAAGTTGATGATGTTTCCAAATGTACACGTAGGAAAGAAAAATGCGTTTTGTAAAGTTTTAATTACTTTTGTACATCAACCGCATCGATTACACGTCTGGGTCGAGCCTCTCTCCTAATCTATCAAGCATGTCCGTTCACATTCCGCCTTTTCAAAACAGACTGATAATAACTTATGGCTAGAATTTGCCCGTTTATGATCCATTGAATTTAGATCTTATTTGAGATTGCAGATTAAGATGTTTAGCTAAAATGCCCACGTTCACGGACAATCAACATCGTGTCTTTGAAGTACTAGCATGGAATAGATACTCATCACGAGTAACAGTGAACAGATACTCATCACAAGCATCAGTGAATAGATACTAATCACGAGTAGTCGGTATCACTTATAGAAGGTCTGCTTATTCAGCAAAAAAATAAAATCATCTCCGACGACACACTCTTCATCAGGTTCCAGTACATTCATCATTTTTTCTTATTCGGCTTTTCGGTCGATGTTCCGAGCCAATATCGATTGATATCTTTTCAGACCTCAAAATAAAGCTGGGGATATTTGCCGAATCGAGTTGCCATTCGTGATAAACAATCGATCCATAGAATTTGATTAGTTAATCTGCCACAAATCCATAATATCTAGCAATCAATTATTTTCCCATTCAAACGACTTTTTTCTCAAGAATCCAGTCTCTTTCACAAATCATCAAACAATTCGTGTGCAGGAAAATGAAAACGCATAAAAGTGTAAGGAAATCACAAATAAAGTTATTTACAGGCTGCCATACATGTTTGCAGATATATTTATTTACAATTTTACAACTGGGCATAAAATTGCATAAGCATATAGACATATCTAAGCAAATACAAAATATAAATGTACATCTTGGGGAAGTTCTATGGCCAATGACGGACATTAAAAGAATGGTGCTGCTGATAATGATTTATTCAGGCTTTTCATACTTTGTCTGTGCCAATTTCCAAGTTCGAAACTCTGTTACTAAATTTATGAGGCTCAGTGAATCACATAATAGTCAAGATCGTATTTCAATAATCTTCCTTGTGAGGTAGGTCTCTGTGCCTTGAAGATCAGCATTCAAAATCTTAGCTTTTATCTGGGCTCAAAGAATTGCCTAATGATTATACTTCCAGTGAACTAATTACGTCTAATGAAAAAAAAAATCAAGCGTGCTAGCACGCGTGTCAGTTAGAGGAAGCTGAATTTTGCAGTTTTCATTTTTTATTTAAATATAGAAAGTTGAAGAATTTGAAGAATTCTACAGTCTAAAATAACTGTAACGAATGAATTCTCTAAACTCCGTACAGTGTCATCAGGAAAATAAGCTGTAATAAATCTTAAAAGTTAGAAAATGAAATTTGACAAAAATGGAATAAAATAAGTTTTGGATTTATTTAAAAAGAGAAACGAAGGAATAAAACAAAGTGAAAATACTTGAATTCTACAATAGTGTTTTGGAAGAGAGAGAAATTATAAGTGCTTTTGTTTCTTGATCGATGGTGTAAAGTCACTGTACACAAACACAAAATAGAGAGGCATCATATAGTATCAAACGAAGGACACATGAAAAATAGATTGAAAAAAAAACAAACCAAGTCCGTGGTATCTGACATATTATTATTTTCAAGCCCCGTGTAAGATCCAACACTGATTATCATCGGAAATGAATTCAACCTTGATCCAATTTCCAGAAAACTCCGATATAAAAACAACTAAATATAAAAAGCATTTGATATTCTTATAAGCACATCATAAAGGCGTATATGTACTTACTCTTTGAAGTTATATACGTCAAATCATTGAAATCAAATATTCGTAAAAATGTTTCAAGTGAAGACATGAATTCAAAATCCCCCACTCAAAAAATGTAAGCGACGCACCTTAACATTCACTCATTCATATGATTCACATTCATCTGAGATATCACAGAAACCATTAAAATTCTCAGATGGCGACTGACTGGTCGTGTTGCAAGTGCGTTAGACAACTGCCAGAAATCACAACTCACAACATGGAGACCCAGAGATAATGTGCGAAATTAAAAGTAAGATGGCGTGACGAGTTAGTTTAATTCAGAAAGTACTGGCTCCGCGATGTCCATGATAGAGAGGTCTAGCGAATCTTGGGAAAGGTCTATGTCCAACGATGGACGCTAAAAGGCTGCAGCTGCTGTTGATATTGAAGATGATGTCATAATACGTATAGTTCGTCATTCTATGTGGGGCTTTATATCAATTCATTGTACATTTTTCAAAATTGGGAAATAAAAGAATATACATATATATATATAACTTGGCTTCGCGAACAAAGATTGTTTGGGGTTATATCCACACTAGTAGGACCATAGCTGGGTATGTGTACAGAGTATTCCTCCAACATTAGCAATAGATTCTTAAAGTGAACCCAGCCAACCCCATCCTTTAAACCACGGTCCACCGAGTTGGCATGGAGAGAAGCCATAATCTAACGTCGTGCGTTTGACAGGAGTATGCTTCTCCTGGCAGATGCGAGTTATCTATAGGGGACTACCACCCCTTTGCAGACGTATTCCGACAGTAAGGCTGATTTATAATTGTACAGCAGTACGTGAACAGTCTGCAGTACGTAGATGCTGAGCTGGCTATCGAGTTCTACCACCCCCTTATGGAGGGATCGTGACTGTGCAGCTGTCATCTACTTCAAGCACAGAAACTAGTATATAAATCTGTTCGTTCCTTACTTATGTTTGTCAGAGTCTAGCATTGCTCTGCAATATTTTTAACGACTATGCATGTGCGTGTATTGGTTTGCACTATAAATACATTATTATATGCCACGCGTTTATTGCATTTATATTAGCAACAATTGGGTATTTTGGCGAGAATGCAATTGTGTGTCCGTTCTCTATGGTTTGGGATGAGATGTTCGTACAATTAGAGGATTTTGCATCAATTAGGTCCCAGCAATTCCAGAGCCAAACGCCAATTCTGCATTTCCGGTAAACGACTGACATTTATAGCCAATGTGACATTATCTACAGGTATAATGTCATGGACAGGGGAAGGTAATTCAGTAGAGATAGATAGATAAAGAGATAGATGTGTGTGCGTGTGTGCGTCTGTGTGTAATGTCTGCTTCATTCGTCACCTGTCCAAGTTATCAACCCTTTACTAACTGCATTAATTTTTTTAAGAATAAACGACAAATAAAACTAAAAAAGAAAGTCTACAAATTCTGAAGATAGACAATAGTATTCAATTCGCTGTTTTCAGAAATAACGCAAATGTATTCTAAGATTAATAAAACAGATAATTAGAGATATAAGTATCATACATTTAATTTTGCTGTCATAAGCAGGATTTTTCCTATTTTGTTGCATTACAACCTGCAACCTGAGTGGTTTCTTTTTTTAATGCAATGGACCTACAGGAAATACTCCATACTGGTGTGGTGAAGTTTGGGGAAAATCTTATTTTAGAAAATTATAAAGAATAAAAAAATGAAAAGTGTGGCGTGCATAAGTATTCGACCTCTTTGCTATAAACGCCTTACAAAATATCAGATGCAATCAATAACCCCAAAAAGTCATATGGATAGTTTAATGAAGTCCATCTGTGTGCAATCTGAGTGTCACATGATCAGTCACATGATCTCAGTATTTATACAGCTGCTTTGAAAGGCCCAAGAGTCCCCATCAAAGAAATGGACACCACCAAGCAAGCGCCAACATGAAGATCAAGGAACTTTTAAAGCAGGACAGAGATGAAGGTGTTGAAAATACTGATCAGGGTTAGGTCATAAAAAAACGGAGCACTATTGAATCCATCATAAAAAAATGGAAATAACTATAACATCACAACAAACCTGACAAGAGAGGGGCGCTCACCAGAACTCACGAATCCATCAAGGAGGGCATTAATCAGAAGCAACCAAGAGCCCAAAGATAACCCTAAAGGAGCTGGAAAGTTCCATTGAGGGGATTGATATTCATGTCTTCTTCATGTGTTGAACTACGACTGCACACAAAATTATTCGACTATCTTGGTATTTTTCCTAATTTGTAGTAATGAAATGGATTTTAAAAAAAGATATGTCATGGACCGACACAAAACAATTCAAATTGGTGAAGAGAAGTTAAAAAACGAACTTGTTTTTAGAATTTCAAAGAATAGAAATCTGAACAATGGTGCGTGCATAAGAATTCAGCCGCTAAATTTCCTTTGGTTGGAACCATTAGTTGTTTAACATATGACCGTTTCGAGGATTTAAAAACAAAACAAGTATGTTAAGATGGCACCCCAGCGGTGCTGATCGAACACAACTTCCCTTTCAGCGATGATTTTGATATATAACTTATAACATACATAAATTAACATTATATACGAGGTTGAACGAAACCAAATCACATTCTAAGCGGTAGTAATACCTATATACTAAAACGTACACATATACATGGTTGAACGTATGGATAACACATAAACAGAGATGCGTGTAAAAAATGATGATTTTATTTTATTTTTAATTATATTTTCTACTGATATCCCGTAACTGATTTCGACTGCATAGTCATCTTTAGAGGGAGTTTTGAATGAATGGGGCTTGGTAGTATTGACTTCAATTTATAGTGTTTATTTTCCCCGGTTCTCTTCAGTTGATCTCTTGTGTTCCATCTGATTCCTTGTGTTTCATTAATCCGTGTGACTTCATCCTACAGATATCCGCCCGGGTTTGGCCCACCCTTTTCAATACACCTTTGTCACTGGGGTCAAAAGGGTTACTCCGGAGTGGGGGATATGGTATAGTGTTAGATTTTAGATTTTACACGGCTAAAGACGGAATAATAGTAGTTATATCAGTAGTAGGCAGAAGTTTGTACAGTGTCTGTATTCAGTATGGCGTCACGTGTGAATATCGCTACGTGAAACAGTCTCGACGCTGTTGTTGAGATTTTGTATATTTTCATCAGTATTTTGCGCTGAATAAGTATTCATTTGTATACACCCGTAAAAATGGCGGGGCTATTTATGTGTGAATCGATAGTGAGGGACACAAACCTAATTTATTTATCAAAGTAATGGATTCTAATTTCTGAGTGTTCTAATTTCAAGTTTTTCATGTCTCAACTTTTAAAGGGGGGTCGGACATGAAGTTTTGAAACAAAGGCTTTGGTATGGATAGATCATACAAATATATTACTAAGTATTTTTTCCATCGTGCTAAATTATTATTTATTGGCGATATCATTGCTAAAATTTAACGATTAATAATCGAGCATGTCGTATGAGTATTTTGATGAACTGAGAACTGGAGCAATTTTTTTCGACATTTCTTTTTAGTGATTTTGATTCATTAGGCCAGTGTTTGTAGTCCACATGTGGTTCCATCATGGCCTGTACTCAACGTTTCTCCACTTTTTTCTCCTTGTCAGAAAAGATATGGACCGACAATCTTTCCTATTCCATCATGGTTTAAGCAACCAACAACTACACATCATTTACACATATCTCATCGAATTACATCAATTTATGGCCAATTTCTCTTCGCATATAACCTTCTGACACAGTGGTCGCAACAGCTTACAATGACCGCGAGGGTCTGTTTTCTCCTAATGCATTCTGCTAGGGGCCGTTGATAAGCCCTACAGAATCTGTCCATAGCTGTTATATTTGTAGAGTGTTCGAATTCGTTTGGATCAAAATTCAAGCAGGTTGGCTTCCCAACATTGATTATAATATGATAGTGTCTCTGCTGAAGTCGTGGTTTGTTAATTTAAAGTACAGTTCTGCAGGTAATTATATATATATATATATATATATATATACACACACACACACACATATATATATATATATATATATATATATATATATATATATAAGGACATGTACCCGGTGAATGTAAACATTTCATGCCTCTCGCACTCTTCAGCAACCAACCGTTTGCTGCTTCCTTTCATATGGATAGCTCGATTTACTGTGTTGAATATTGAGCACTTTGATTAAACATCTACAACGGATAAAATCTGTTTTAATTTGCTTTTTGTTCGTTGGTTACAAATTGGGACAATATCTGCAGTATATATATATATATATATATATATATATATATATATATATATATATATATATATATATATATATATATTGAGCCTTTTATTTTTGGTTTGTTTGTTCATTTGTGCCTCTTCAATGAAAATTCAGGGCTTATCGGTCCAACATTCAGCATGGAGACCGAGAAGAATTCAACCTAACACAGAGAAGTCAGAGGTCATTCGAGGTCACCAGCGTAAATTTCTGCAATTTTAAACCAAGGAGGCTGAAATTTATCAAGATTACATGCTACATGACCTTGACTCCTGACGTCAGTTGAGGTAATCAGAGGTAATTTCTGGTCATTCTTGAACAATTTTCCAATTTTTCGGCCTCTATTTAGAACCTATGACTGAGATTAGGCATATCATATGCTATGCAGGATTGAACTTTGGGGTCTCCAAAGGTCATTTCTAGTCATTTTCAAGTTTAGGGAAATAATTCTGCACCTATGAAACTGATATTAGGTATAGGGGTAGATCTCTTCTTTGCAAAGGTCACACGCAATGCAATTTTGACGTCAAAAGTCATTTGATGTCATTTGGGGTTATTTTTGGTCACTTTAGCACATTTTTCAAGTTGTTAGCAACAATTTTCAACCTAAAAAACTGAAATTTAGCCTAGAAGTGGATTCGTTCACTGATTGGATCTCTCATCAAACTCTCTATTCTGGCATCCAAGGAGAGAAACATTTATGTAGTGTATCCCGTCCATTCCAGTCTGACTAAGCGACGATACCATTTGCTCATCTTGTACATTATACTTTTTCATATGTGTACATAGTGTACATTATATTTTCTCATTTACCGAGTCGTGTAAGGATATATATATATATATATATATATATATATATATATATATATATATATATATATATATATATATATATATATATATATATATATATATATAAGATAACTGACTCTATTGGTCCTGCTTGTTTATTTTTTTTTTTCAGAAAACATTTTTAGGAGTTGTAGATTGGGTTTCTATTTACATCTTATAATTCACCAAATATCCGTCCGGTTGTCCATTAAAGATTACACAATATGAACCCATTAAATTGTCTGTGGTCCATCCTGTGAACCCAAGGCAGATATTTTTGCAGGTTAGATTTTGAACATCCCCCCTCCAAAAATTTTTTTCCCGGGGGGGGGGTGTATGGGATTTGGATTGATCGATTCACAATAGAAAATCTGTATTGGAATGGACACAGTTTTCCAACAAAAAATTCATGGATACTTGGGATTAAGTATAAAAAATTGAATTAAAGAATCAGTTCTTCCAGCCTTCAAGTGAAAAGTTTACACGACTATATATATATATATATATATATATATATATATATATATATATATATATATATATATATATAGTCTAGAATGCTTTACTGCTATAAGCACTACACACATAAAAAAACCTTTTTCAAAATTTCTTTGTGTCACTTCACATATATAAATCGGTTCCTAATCAATTGTCTTCGTGATTATCACATTCTGTCGGATATAGATTGTCTATTTACTGAAATCTCATACATTTAATTTTGCAGCAATACTTTATTCATGCAAGTTTGGTTGAACACAATCGACGGGGAATGTCGTTTTAATTCATTTCAGTTGTCCTTGTTTTCTCACAAACTGATGCAGGAATTGACCCAATATTCATTCAGATCGCAAGTAGTGATAGGACAAATGGCTAAGGATTTTTTGTTGGCAGGTTTTATTGTGGTTGTTGATCTTATTCTCTCTCTTTTTTTTTCACAATTCCCACTCTCTGTACTTGCGATTAGGGGATCATAAATTGTTACTTCAATGGCCTTGAGAATGACAGTAGAATCAACCGAAAGCACTCGAGCAGAATTTACATTTAGTCAATTCCAACCTCTGTTTGACCTTAAAATTCGTTATTTTATGAAAAACAAGAAAAACTATTAAAAATTAGGACATTTCTTGTCGGTCGCGTCCAACAAAACTCATACACACACACATGCACACACACACACACACACACACACACACAAACACACACACACACACACACACACATATATATATATATATATATATATATATATATATATATATATATATATATATATATATACTGTTAAGAAAGTGATATATCATACGACAGAATGATTATGAATTGCGTTATATTATACTGAAACAGCCACCGGTAATGCAAAGGCCCAAATAACTGTTTTATCCCCGATTCTAATCTTGTTTATTCACGGTCTATATCTGCTTTGCTCAATTGTAAGAGCAACGTTATGTTGCAAGAATTACAGACAACCGATGGACATCACGACTCACAACTTGGATCCCCAAAGATCACATGCGCAACTGAGGTCGGTAGAATACAAGATGGAGACACGGACTAGACAAATTCCGAAAGTATTGGCTCCACGACGCCCATGATAGAGAGGTGTGACGAATCCTGGGAAGGTCTTTGTCCAACGACAGACGTTAAAAGATTGATGATGATGATCATGAGATGATAGAATGTATTTATGCATATAAGCAGAACGTAAGGGTTCAGTTTAGCATTATAGTTATATTGTCAATAGAACCCTCTCATGTCAAATTTGGATGAGCTGCACCAATGTTTAATAAGAAAGGGAACTCAGGGACAAACAATCAATTGTTTTTTTGTTTTTTTAAATAAATAATTAGATGATATGATATATATATATATATATATATATATATATATATATATATATATATATGTGTGTGTGTGTGTGTGTGTATCGTTTTATAATTACCTGTAAATAGACCTAATCTTGAAGTAACAAACAGATTGAGATAATTGTTTTATGTAGATAAATAATGGAAAAACAGAATATATATGTGTATATTGAACGGAAAGTAAGCGTTCAGTTTCGCATTATAGTTACACGAAACTTAATACCCGAATGGGGCGGGATAAATAGATGTTAAGAAGAAAAAAAAAGGAAAAATAGATGGAAATCAGATACATTAACACTCACTCACTCTCATACATCACCACTAAAAAACAGCCCCCCACCACCAAAAAAAAAACAAACAAATTATCTCAGAATATTCACATCATAACAATGTCATGGCCGATGTACATAAATCAAGTCTTCAGTTTCGCTTGATCATTGCATTGTAAATCTCCCCCCACCCACAAATACTCGATATTGTTGGAATTTAAAAAAATGCTTACATCTGATACCCATATTTTATCAATATCCATGGCAGAAATCAAGGCCGTGGGACTTTCCGTTCGCATAGTATCGAATTTCAGTTGAACCACTTCCTTTTTAAAAATTTTCCTCTTGCCCAATGCATGAAGTTGCCCTCGTTAGGTCCTAGATAGGCTGTATATGTGTGCACAATTCACTCATGATTCCCCCTTTCGCAAAGGAATCAGTATTGGCGTTCACTCTCGGATTTAGTCATCGTAAACAAGAAGAGGAAACTTGTCACGCAGTGTATGTTGCTGTTTCAGAAGATCACGGATTGAAGAGCCGAATGAAAATTAGGACCCTGCGATAGAATTGATAATATTGTGCTACATGAAAACATCGACAGTACCCATTATTATTGGAGAACTTGGAACAGTCTCGGAAATCTTTGAGAAGGGATTGGGAGAATTGGAAATTCGAGAAAGTATTCGAATCATCCAGACGATAGCGTAACTAGAATCAGCCAGAATGCCGAAAAAAGCGATGAGGTACTGAGGGGGGGGGGGCTAGCTGTCACTTAATCAACGGCGGAAGTCATTAGTTACAACTACTGTGAAAACGCAAATGGATAGATATGAATAGATTTCGATAGATAATTGATAGATACGAAGAGATTTTAACAGATGGAAAGATAGATGGATAGGTAGATTGATAGATAGATAGATAGATAGATATGAAGAGATTTAGATAGATAGATAGATAAATAGATAGATAGACAAATATGTGTATTATTATGAAGAGATTCAGATAGATAGATAGTTACGTGGATTAATATGAAGAGATTTAGATAGATAGATAGATAGATAGATAGATAGATAGATAGATAGATAGATAGATAGATAGAGAGAGAGAGAGAGAGAGAGAGAGAGAGAGATGAAGAGAAGCAGAGTGAAACAATGAAAGAAACAAGGTAACTTTAGAGAGGTTGGAAAAAGAAAGAAAGAGAGAAAGAGAGAGAGAGAGAAAGGAAGGAAGAAAGAAAGAAAGAAAGAAAGAAAGAGAGAAAGAAAAAGATAAGTGAACTGAATTATTTCCACGAAGGAACGCCTTTTGTTAATTTCGGAGGAGTGATTCAGATGGTATATGTAAAAAGGCAATAAAGATTCGCCACGAACGTGTCAATCGCCATGAACTACTTTTTCATTAATCGGTTGGTACCAAACAGGAAATACATAAAGGCCTTCAGAGAACAATGGAGGCACACCGGAAGCTAGCTGTTATCGGATCAGATTGGGGAGTAAGCAATAAAGATTGGCCTCAGGGATGCTCATTCGGAAGTAGTGCTGCGAAAGAGAAATCGGTGATTATTATTTACATTTCAATAAGGTTCTGAATTCGATGATGAACATATATAAATAAAGCTAATGTCTGACAATACTTGCCTAAAAGATCTTGAACGTCATACAAAGACTAGAATGGATGAAAGTTTGCATACAACGCACACACACACACACACACACACACATATATATATATATATAGTCATTCTGTTTGACCAAATGTGTCCATTTCCTGAATACATATCTGTCGCGTTGAAAGAGACGAAGAGATCGATTATAAACGAGATAAGAATTTGAGTTATTTGGCCTTTGCATTACCAGCAGCTGTTTAGCTCAATGGTAAGAGCATCGCTAAGCAGCTAATCTATCGGTGGTAGGTTCAATTCCTGCGGCAGTCCCATCTTCTTGTTTATTCTATTCACGTTGTCTAAATTGAGAGATATATTAACTGTGTAACGTCAGGAGATCATTTCAAATAAGTTTCTATATGATATAACGCAATTTATAATTCACACACGAACAAAGATATATATATATATATATATATATATATATATATATATATATATATATATATGGAGAGAGAGTAACTTTTAAGAATATACTTCTCAATGAGTATATTTTGAATGAATTAAATGACTTCGTCCTCGTGTCTATGATTATTCGACGTTTATCAAATGATAATTCAGATAATGAATTTCGAAATAGTTACGAAGAATAAGTTTTCTCTAAGGCTTGAATCATTATCATCTTAATTCTATCCACAACCACGAACATTTATTTTAGTGCGAAAGTAGTATATATATATATATATATATATATAAATATATATATATATATATATATATATATATATATATATATATATATATATATATATATATATATATGAGTGTGTGTGTGTGCACATCATAACAATCGTATTTACACAATATGTCGAACCTCAAACAGTTGCAGTGGTGTAATAAACAAATGACGGCTCATAAACCTAAGAAACTGCCGCAGACCAAAAAGAATGTGATAAAAAAAATTACAAAAAATCTTTAAACCAATAGGATTTTAGATGGGCATTAAAACTCAGCAAAAGAATTCTGATTTCCTCGATGTACTTTTCAACATCCGAAAAAGAACTTGTCAACCATTTGAAAAGAGAAAACAATGAAACAGTATACATTTAAATCTCTTCCAACCACCCTATCACCGTACAATTTCACCGATCCATCAGTCGCGGACTATCTGTCAATTCGCCAAACAAAACAGTCTTCATTCAGCAACATGAAAAGGCACTAGAGAACAGTGGATTTTTCTACATTAAGATTCGATCTATGTTGTTAAAAAAAAAAAAATTCACCATATAACAAAACTGTCAAAATGAATAAACGCTGCATATCCGTTAATCTGATCGATAAACACTTCACAACTAACTGAGCAAAATATCCCAAAGAAAACACATTAAAAGCTATCGTTACTCAGAGAACCCATCTCAAATTACACCTATGTATATAAAACATTGAAACAACCTACACAGGCGATCATTTAAGAACTAGAAATACAAACACAGCACAACACTATCAAAATATGTATGTGAAAGAAAGGAACAAAACTCACCAAAAAACAACATTGAAAACTGCGCCAGCTTAGAACATCAAAAAAAAAATGTATTCTTAGCCTTGAAGGAAAATTAACAATCATAACTTTCCCCGAACCATCCACACCAATCTTTTAAATTAAAGATCTGAACTCATATCAAATGTCGGCATGAAAATAAATTCGTATCACGTAGTACACCATGAGATAAAAGAAATTCTCAACCGAAAACCATTTCTTACAAAGCCAGCAATATATATATATATATATATAGTGATAGTGATAGTGATTTGACAACGTTGACAACGTACAAATGAAAGATTTGAGAACAAGTGTTTTACATCTCATTTTTTAATTATTATCATAAAGATAGGCTTGATGCATTTCGCTGAACTCTCGTCAGCGTCTACACGAAGCATTTAGCGATCTCACCGCGCTGGACTAAAGATAATGTGAGACTCTCTATGTGTTTGTGCGTTCCTTTGCTCCTTGCCATGCCGTGTTATCTACTCTCTTTAGAATTGGCATGAATACTTCCCTTCTAAAATGGATTTTGGTTAGGTTTTTTTTCGGGAAAAATTGACCTTTTGGGGGCCTCATTCTGACGGGTTTATTAATAACACCTAGATTCTCCTGAATCTAGGTATATCTAGATGTTCTTTTCTCTGTTTCGTCTGCGGTGTCACAATCAGGATTTATTCTGACCATATTTCTTCTCTTTCGCATGACTTCAAATTTCAATTATTCAATTATTGACTGCGCTTTAAAAAAATCTCTATTGTGTTTACTCCATTCAATTCAGTTTATTTATGTATTCATATCCCAGTTTTTCTAAATTTTTCACATACCCACCTTTTTTTAACTTTAAATAAATATTACCAACTTAATTCAATTTCATTTCTCTTTCGCTTCTTATTCCTTTTTAAATTATGTTAATCATTCATCTCATTTCTTAATTCTATTTTATTCACTCATTACTTGAAAAAAAAACATCACGTAACATTAATCCCATGTTATCCACATCGTTCGTATAGATTATACAAAGTCAACCATACTTCGTTCCAATTATACATTCATTCAATTATACTATTCCATATCCAACGCAATTTCTTTCCCTCGTCCCGTCTTTCCCTAAGATAGTAAATCTACAGTAAGACCCTGACACCGCTGCCTTACCCAACACTGACAACTTAACCAACGAACTCTACCTTTCATCATCCCTCACACCCACGCACACACCCGGAACCAATTTATCACTCGCTGGACCACACACCTGCCCACACCCATATCCCTTCTACATAGGAACAGTGAATGATTAAAACATGGCCATTGCTTCATGGGTTGGAAGCAAAAACAACCAGTTTTCTGATGATTGTAGCAGCAATCTCTCTCTCTCTCTCTTTCTCTCTCTCTCTTGATACATATATAAGATAAAATAAATTCTCAACCGAAAACCATTTCTTACAAAGCCAGCAATATATATATATATATATATATATATATATATATATATATATATATATATATATATATATATATATGTATATATATATATATATATATATATATATATAGTGATAGTGATTTGACAACGTATATATATAGAGAGAGAGGGAGGGAGGGAGAGACGGAGGAGGAGCGAAAGAGAGAGGCTATACATTGAGGTATTCAGATTTTTACGGTCAAGTTATCTTTCTTCTTATTCTGGTACCCTCCGAAGGTATTGAGGCTTTTGATATTATTCTAAGCAAATTACCAAATTATAAGAACATTATAACTTGAGAGGAGGCGGAGTTTCATCCAAACTGCCGTAGAGTCACGATGAAACAGCTCTATTGGTTTTAATTTCCCGACACCGTGCCATGGTAAGCAACTGAGGTTCCTGTGGAAACAAATTCCCTTATAGTTTTGTGTAAATGTTGAAACAAGCAGGGGATTTTCAGTTAACATTATCATATAAGTAGTTACTCGGTTCACATTGTAATATCGTTACTTTTTAGTTAATCTTTAATAAAGCTTTAAAGACTTTATGCAGGAAGAAAGATATATAGAGAGAATTATAGTAAACAAGTGTCTCTTGTTTTAATGTACGACAAAATAAATCCTGATTTCAGTTTTATTCGTTAATTCGCCAGTCTAACTTCTCTTATCGGCGGTACTAATATTGCTAGCAATTTGTCTTGGACACAATTCTTCAAAATAAATACACAAATAGAATTTTAAAAAAAACAACAGCTCAATGTAAAAGCGAAAATCAAAATTTGCCACAAAACTATTTCGATATTCTTTCCAACCGTAAATATTCTGGAGGACGATAAAGAATGAAAATAGTAACTGATATCAGATAACAAACATTAGAATAACATCGTGCAACGACTAGTGATAGCCATCGCATAATCGGAGCTTTGAAAAATAATCGAGAAGCAAAATTCGTTCTTCGGCGCCGGTCTCTCAAATTTTATTATCATTTTGATAAAATAGAACGAATTTCTATCAGCGCTAACCCATGGTTTTAAATTGGCTTCTTAAACCATCAAGAAATGTGTGCCTGAGTTGTATATGTGTGTGAGGGTAGACGTGCCGTCCCCAGTGGCTTCTTCCTCGTATATAGCGTTATGCTTAAAAAAAAAGTCCGTTGATATTCATGAATCTTATCCTTCTATCTTCCATTGATTCTAGATTATGCCCACGCACACACATACGTGCGTGTGCGTATTGCTGAGCTTGCACACACGTATACCTATTTGCAAACATCATCTCCCAACGATCTTATGTTTCTCACTATTTTTCTGTTCAAAATCGCAGGCTATATTGCATACACGCATCATCATCATCATCATCATCATCATCATCATCATCATCATCATCATCATCATCATCATCATCATCATCATCATCATCATCATCATCATCCCCTCCTCCTCCTCCTCCTCCTCCTCCTCCTCATCATCATCATCATCATCATCATCATCATCATCATCTGTCTTTCAACGTCCGTCGTTGGACATAGCACCTTCCCCAGGATTCGCCACACTTCTCTTTCATACGCATGCATAATTGCTTTGGTAGATCCATACTTTTCTGCTTATGCTTCCTAATTTATGCAACAGCCATTGTCGACGAGTCTTCAAAACAACCATCACGCCAACTGACCTCTATGAATAGCGTTTGTGACATTGCTTGCTATTTGTCTTGGACCAAACGATGTCAACAGAGCCAGTGGATTTAACGATTGTGCACAAGATAAGGGCATCGTCAGTGGGGCATCGCTGGAACTGATTGTAATGATAAATGAAAAAAGAGAGAACGAAGTAAAAAAAAAAAGTAGAGGAGGAGGAGAAGGAGTCAGAGGGTGAGAAAGTGAGCTAGAGAAGCTGATAGTCAGGTAAGAGGAAAAAAAGATGAAGAGGAAAAGGCAAGAGAATTGAAATAGGGAAAGAGACGATGCCTATGAACTATAATTTATAGCCTCAGGCTTTATGCATTTCGAAAGAACGAATTTATTTTGATGAAATACCGGATGCTCTTTTGTTGCCTTGCATTCGAGCTTAACAATACAGTATTGGACCATTTCTCCGGCAAGCTCGGTCGTTGAAGAGCGTTGATTTCTAGTTTTTTTCTGGATTTCTGAATCAAGGTTCAATATATACTTGAAATATAAAACAAATAATAAAAAAGGAGAACATTTATTAAACGAATACAAATTTGCTCTCTTTTAGAGCAGGGTCTGTTTGATCTTTTTTTACTACTACTACTACTACTACTACTACTACTACTACTACTACTACTACTATAATTATTATTATTATTATTATTATTATTATTATTATTATCTGATCTTTATCTAGATTCTTGAAATCTGCTTATATAATCAAATGTGACTTCTTGCGTTCCCTGTCCGTAACCATGGACTCATACATTTGAGGGTAATAGGTTCGTTGATAAAAATATCTCCTTCCCACAATTTCAAACAATTTACTTTCTCACAGGAATAAGTTTTTTTTTCTTTTTTAGTTTCTTTTCCAAAAAATTATTTAATAAAATTGAAATGCAATGTGTCTATGCTTTACGCCATTTCTTCGATTTTTCGAAAAAAAAAAAGGCGAAAAGGCAAAAGTAATGTCCACTTTGACAGTGAACCATCACACCCCAGTCCCCTGTACCTCCCACCGCTACAATCTCTGACGACTCAGCATGACATACCATCCTCCCTATTCTCAGGGTCTAGCAACGCTCAGTTTTTTTCCCATATAAATTAATAGTAATTGCTTCTTCTCATTACATCATTTCTCTTTAAGGAATGCTTTTATAGGACTGTTCTACTTTCGGATGGCACGGAAACCTAGGTAAAGATTTGCTATCGGTTCGTAAGTGCAATATCAAAGCGATTTTTGTCGTCTGGTTCTTGAAAACGAATCTTTCCTTTTCCTTCCAAAATGTCATCATTATTCTTATTTTCTGCACAATACCTAAGTCTTAATGGAAAATATGTAGATGCACGCTAATTTACGGAGAGAATTTGGTACTTTGGGAGACGGTTATTTACATATATATAAGTGGACAAACAGTGTCAGAGATAAAAAAAATTATTTAATGAATTATTATTGCTGGTTGCCAGCGAATGCTTTTTAGTTTTATTTATTCTTTTCACTTTTGTGATATCGAAAAAAATGTTTATCGTTACTTACAGCCCCAATCCTAAAACCAAACTAAACCCTAAAACTAACCCTAAATTATATCCTTTATAATTACATTTGTTGAAATAAAATGTACATTTTTATCTAATACGTTAATTGTTCGAGTTGTCTGCTTTCGTTCATTTCGTACGTTACTGGCAGAAGCAGCAGTAGTAGCAGACGGGGGAGGGTCGCTACAGCCGTAAAAACACTCAAACAAATGGACATATTATGATGATTTTTTGTAGTTGCTTCCCTCGATTTAATTTTTTCGTTGTTCCCCTTGTTTCACATTCAAATCAAATAATTGATTTTCACTTGAGAACCCCCTCCAACACCTTTGAAAAGAGAATTTGTCGACCAAAAATGTGTGCTGCGGGTAAATAAAATGTGCTGAATCGATTATAGTTTTATTTTTTGTCTAGAATGCGTAGTTCTCGATATACAAGAGTACATACATACATGCATATATACATACAAACATTACAATTTTGCATGTATAGATCATGGCGTAGAAACTTACGAATTCCTTCTGGAATCAATTATGTTTCTGAGCGGAAAACTTGGCATATTGATAATAACTAAACCTGGCGAGAATTGCAAGTTCTTTTTATCTCGACTTCTATCTATTTCTCTATTACTCATTTTTCTTATCTTCTTCGGTTATTATTATCACATTGGACGTATCATAACAACTTCTTCATCTTTTTCTTCATTTTTCTTTTTTTTCAACTTCTTTTCTTCTAGTTCTCTTCTCCTTCATCTTCTTTCCTCCTTCTCTTCTTCTACTTACTTTCTTCTTTCTTTCTTCTTCTTTTCTTCTCCTTCTTTTCTTTTTTCGTTTCTTTCAAGAATAAGAAGAAGAAGGAAAGAAGACTTCCTTTTCCTTTTCTTCTTCATCTTTTCTTCATTTTGCTGTTGTTTTTTCTCTTCTTTCTTTGTTTCGTCTTTTTTCATCTCCATCTTTTCATCTTCTTCCTTTTCTTTTTCTCCTTTCTCCTTCTCATTTCCTTCTCTCCTTCTTTTCTTCTTCTCGTTCTTTTTTCTTCTCATTCTTCTTTTTCTTTTTTATCTTCTCCTTTTCTTCTCTACATTTTTTCTTATTTTTCTTTTCCTTCATCTTCTCTTTCTTTTTTTCCCTCTCCATTTTTCTACTTTCTTTGCTTCTTGTCGTTCATTTTTCCTTCTTTTCTTGTTCCTTTTTCTCTTTAATCTTCTTCGTCTTTTCTTCTTTTTCATCTTTTTCTTTTATTTTCTTATCTTCTTGTCGTTCTTTTCTTCTTTCTGCATCTTTTTGTTCCTCTCTTCTTTTTCTCCTTCAGTTTCTTTTTTTTTCATTGTTTTTCTTCTTTTCTTCCTCCTCCTTCTCTTCTTCTTTTCTTCTTGTTCTTTTCCTTCTTCATATTTTTCTTTTCTTTCTCCATTCCTTCAGTTCTTCTTTTTTTCTTTTCAAGAATAAGAAGAAGAGGAAGTAGAAAAAGAAGGAAAAAAAGATTTCCTCTACTTCTTTTCTTCTCCATCTTTCTTTACATCTTTTTATTGTTTCTTCTTCTTTTCTTCTTCTTTCATTCTTATCTTTCTTCTCTCCCTCTTTTTCTTCTTCCCCCTCCCTTTGATCTTGCCTCCTTTTCTTCTTCACCTCCCTTTCTTTTCCCCCTCCCTCTCTTCTTCACCTTTCTTTCTTCTTCCCTCCTTCTCTTCTTCCCCTCCCTTCCTTCTTCCCTCCTTATCTTCTTTCCCTCCTTTTCTTCTTTCCTCCTTTTTTCTCTCCTCCTTCCTTTCTTTTCTCCCCCCCTTTCTTCTCCACCACCACCAGCACGAAAACAACTGTTCTAAAACTAGATAAATTTTAGAATCAACATTTTCAGTATTTTTCCAAAGCATTTCAAAATTCGTCCCTAGCTTCAATGCCTTCTTGGAAGAAAGTGAGTAAATCTGACACCGCCATTTTCACTTGCTATCTTGCAAATCTTTTTGCTGCCCAGTTTAGGATTCTTGTGGATATTGACACGTTTTATACAGACGAGACTAATTTACTGGGGAATGTGCTCCCAACGTTCTTTCAGATCAAAGCAATGTCTCCTCTTTTGTGACTTTTTCGTTTTTTAAAACTCTCCAAAACGTTCAACTTGCTTATAGTTTTTATTACCTTCTTCCTCAAACAGATATTCATTCACTGGTCGTAATAAATAGCACTTGTGTTCAGAATCCGTAGCTCTTGATAATATATAATATTACTGAGTATTTAACAGTTACCAAATCATACATAAACACTTTTATAATACATTACGCTTGTGATTAAAGTTAGGAATTGGTGTCCGATTAATCCACAGAGCCCCGAAATTTTATCAGCAGGGTGGATTAATCGACTTAATTACCTTTGAAAATGAATTTGATTTAATCTAGCGATCTGTCTAGTGGTTATAAGTTCCTCAACAGTCCCTGGGTATAATTATCAACTGGCTGAAATTTTCTGGCACATCAGCAACATTATGGGTCATCTGATAGCAGTATGGTTTTCTTTTGTTTTGTCAAAACAGAAGGATTGGTTTAACAAAACGATGAATTTCAGAGGCTGATCCATGAATATGGTACACAGTACTTTTTAATAAAACATCTAAACAAACCTAAGTCAATTGATTCTTCGTAGTATTCAGTATCAAATGATGGGAATAGTGACAGTGGAATTCGAGATCACTTTAGGGAAAATATATATTTAAACACACTTGGTCATAGATGTATAAATAAAAAGCATACTCATGCACGCATATATATATATATATATATATATATATATATATATATATATATATATATATATATATATATATATATATTGCATGAATATATAACTCAGCATATCTGGTCGTGTGTGTAGTGTGAATGTGTGTTAGGTTGAGAGAGAGATAGAACGAAATCGTGAGATTGTGTGTGTATCTTTGTATGAGTTCATATGTGATTACCAGCAACCATAGAACAATGTTTAGCGTGCAAACCATGCAAGTCATTGATAGTGAGGTGAATCCTCATTTGTTACTTTACAAGTGTGGCCTTGTTCCCGTGAGGCATTTGCTCTCCTCTTGATCAGACCTCACCGAGGATGAATAGATTTGAAATTCGGAACCTCAAAGAAGCCAGTATCAAGAAGTCACTATGAACGGCGATAGCTTGAAAAGAATCACAGTTTATGCACTTTCTATTCCCTTACCTAATAACCAACATTCAGATAAATCTTTTTGCCCAACCCCTGAATTTATCCCTCCTCCGCACGGATTACATAATTTTGCTCCTCCCTGGAAAAGTGGGTGTGGACGTCCAAGCTTGTACCACACTTGGCTTAGCATAGCCAATATCTAATTATACAGAATGCAAAAGTAAATAGAATAAAGAATAGGTAAAGATACACCCGTTGGCAATTGGACTCTTTTCTATTATAGCACTATCACATCTGAATGCCTTTTACTCTAGGAGTAATTGTTTGATTTCAGAAGTGGGCGTATTGCTAAAAGTACATTGAACTAGCATCAAATAGCATAGATATTGGGAACTCAACTTTTATCTGCGAACTGCGAGATCGTATAATTCATTAATGAAAGAAAGGAAAACACTGCATGTCCTTCAAGTCGACCTTGGCCACTAAAAAGATGTGATGAAATAAAAAAAAAACAAAAACAGTAGCAGATGAAGCAATGTACGTCCAAATTAACCCAGGAACCATCGGTATAATGCTTTCATCACATAGTATAATATGGAAAAGCAACCAGAAGGAAGCCACTTTCTGAACCTGTCAACATTAAACGGAGGAAGCAGTTGTCAACCGAGATAGTGATCAAACCTTTGCAGTTTGATCATACTGACATCTTTTCAGATGAATTTATTATTTGCCTAATTTTGAACACCCGAGGGGTAAGGATCTAAAGATTACCTTACCAAGAATTTCGTAGCCCACTATCAAACGTGGCAGATTTCCATTTATAGAGATGTTGGAGAACGCAAAGAATTGAGGAAAATACATCAAATCTACCTGAAGAGTTTTTGCCAATATTTCACTGATTTTTAAAAAGGCAAAAATGACACGTTTTTTTGTAGAAAATGTAGCTCGCTCCATCGTAAGCAAATAAGGAAAATAAACAACGAAATACCCTAGTCTAAACTGAGAAGTGTTGGTCCTAACGTTATTAAGCGACTATAATGGCGATGCCAGTCACCTGACATGAATCCTGTTGAACGATTCTGTACCATAACGAAAATATACAGAAAACCGTTTACAAAAGGTTTGCTTACTATTTTCAATTACTTTTTAGTCAATAACACTATTTCTAGTTGAGGTCAATTACACTTGTCTCTACAGACCAAAAACTCTCTAATGGATGCTGGGTGAAGTGTCCTTTTGATCTTCTATTAAAAAGCTAGAACATATTAAGTGTACACAAAGAAACTTCGTTGGTTGAACTATAGCTGTGTCTATCTTGTTTGTGTCTACATTTTCAATGAGACGTCAGCCAGCAATAATGAAGAGCATTTTCGCTTAATGTTTATGATTGTTACTTATCTCAATCTTCCTGTTCATTTACCCTTGAGAAAACAGGTTTTGTGGATAAAGAGTTGAGCGAGTCAGTATTTGTTTCAATCGTTCTGAATGTGAGAAAGAATATTTTGGTCTTTTCTTAGCCTATGTAATCCAACCAAAGCAGTCTGTTGTATTCCGACGCCTTTTCGATTAGTTGGTTTAATGTGTGTAGGTGGTCTATTGTCGAACAGTCATTTCTAAAGCATGCCAGTTCGCATGGTTGGTTTTCATCTAAAGTGTTTATTTTTATAAATCTATTTGTAATTATTTTCGGGAACAATTTTAAAATTTCAGGTAGTAAAGTGATAGGGCGGAAATTCTTTTCTTGTGTAGCAGGGTCACCAGTCGTACTGTTAAAGTACTCTTCATGCAGAGGTTTCAAACTTCTCCAGCCAACTCGGGTATCTGCCTCAGAGGGGTGACTCGGAACTGTGCTTCAATATGGACAGGCAGCTGTTCCTTAGGGTTACTCCACTGAAGGGGCAGTAAACTTCGGAATCTTCAAGCAACGGTACAAACAGGAAGGGGTTTTGCTGATAACAGTGGGATTTCGTTGGGGTTAGTTCCATTCACAATTTTCTCAAAACAAAATTTTCAACTGACAAATTCCTTAGTTAATAAGATCTTCTAAGGCTAATATTCCAGTAATTTTCTTGGCTTTTGAAACGTATTATTTCAAAGGTCTACAGCTTATGTATTTATTTTAACTATCTATTCATTCTTCTACTTACATATTTGTCAGCTTCTTATTACTTTGAATTTAGTATTACTATTTGAAATAACAGCAGTGTTATATCTCTGCGTAAGAGAATGATATTCTCACAGACAGTAGAGGGTTAGGTTGACCAATCAAAAACTCAAGAAAATATCATAAAAGTCTATGATTGAATTCTAGATTGAAACTTTACTAAATAAGCCCCAATCCCCACTAACCTAGAACCCTGGATCATCTTCTATGTCAATGTCAGGATCGGAGCTCTTCTCCGAGGGTGTAAATCAGACCTGAGCTTCAATCTATACAGGTTGCTATTCTTTTGGGTTTGTAGACCTCTACAATCAGCGCACAGTCGTAGTGTCTCGGATCTAAGCTTAAAGTTGCAGACAGCTGTGCTGTCACTGTTCTCCTTCAAATGAACAATAGATTCATTGCCAGCTCGCGCATATAGCAACCACGGCGTGTTCACGTCCTGTGATTTAAGTACCCTGGTCAGCTATGCACTCGGAATATTCTCACAAATGGGCGGCAGATCTCTATGGCCAGCTCGGGTATATATCACGGGAAAGTAACTCCTCTAAAATCTACGACTAGGGTACTTGCTCTTAGTATTCGTACCACCGATGCAGACCATAGCATGCAGAATCTTAGTTTAAAGATTGGGATCGGCCTCGCACAGATTGCACTTCTTAAAACTTCATCATACATGCTGGGGGTTATTCTACGTGCAGGCCCTGTCATCCAAGGTCCCAAAGCCGTCGGAAATCCTCCCAGAATATCCGTCCAATAGGCCAAGCCATTTGTATATTCATCCATGTATATATATATCAGTAGTCTGCTCAATCCAGGATAATCTAAATGACTTTAAAATGAAGAGCATCATATCTTCATAATCATAATTTCAATTACAATTATTGCTGGTCGATGTTGTTGATACAAGAATAGAAACATCTTAAGTAGACTTCATTATCGAAAGATGTGGTTACAGATAACAAACTCAGGCATGTGTAGACAAGAACACACACACTCACACACACACACACACACACACACACACACACTCAAACACACTCTCACACACACACAGTACTCATATCCTTCAGATATAAAAGAATTACCACACGCAGCCCCTCCCTCACGTCGGCTTCTGTTCTCTTTCATGTGTCTGAAATCTTCTCCCACATCCATTGTTCCTCACAAATTATGATATATTTAACTCTTCCTCCACCACATCCCCAACTCTCTTTTATGCACACCCATCTAAACTTGAAAGCGCATACACCCATTATTTTCTCTCTTCTACTCGCAAAAAAATATCAAACAGACAAAGAGACAAGAACATAAAAATTGTTATTCGTATTTATTTGCATGTTAACTTGAAAAGACCGCGTTCGTACACGCAAAGAATGAAAATTTGCATAGATCCCGCTGGGAAGGCATTCTCTATATTTCCTTTGTGTTAACCGTGTACGCCGTGATGGATCACAAAAAGGGTAAAGATCCCTAGTGACTGTTTTCTGGACAATTTTCAAATGTCAGCAGGTTGCGAAAGTTATTGATGAGAATACAATCCCTATTGGATTCTCCTTTTTCTTTTTTTTTTCTTTTTTAATCTCCGAGCATTGCTCTTCCTTCTGATCGTTCGCGATGGCAGACTGTCATTTCTTTAGTGTCATAGCTTGGCAGATATTATTAGCATTCGACCGGGTGGTCAAGATACATCGTATCAAGACTGGAGAGGAGACGTAGAGACGATGATACACCACAAGAGAGAGAGAGAGAGAGAGAGAGAGAGAGAGAGAGAGAGAGAGAGAGAGAGAGAGAGAGAGAGAGAGAGAGAGAGAGAGAATTGATAAAGAGAACCAAGGGGAATTCTTTTTTTCCTGAAAGTGATCTGAACGTTGCTGGATGAGGATGGTGCCGAGTTAAGCACAAGCAGTGTTAAGAAATAGTAGATGAAAGTAACAGACTGACAAATAGGCAGCGAGGTCTTCTGCAAGATAGACAAGAAGTTGATGTGAACAAGAGAGGTACAGGGACGCCGTTAGAGTGCGTAGAAGACATACCGAAATAGATAATTAGATTAATTACTAATAACGAGTAAAGGAGAGAGAGAAAGAGAGAGAGAGAGAGAGATTTGGAATTAATTTTCATCAAAATTCCTATTCTGTTGAATAGCAGAAGCAAGAGAGACGTGCAATTGGTGTACATCGTCGGGGAATAGAAAAAATGCGTACATGATAGAAACGAAACATAACATGAGGAGAAAACCCAACAAAAAGGATCGGTAGGGCACCAAGACTAGTTTTCAGAATGCACGACTGCTCCTCTACGACAGACTAGGTTAGTGTTTTAGTCAAAGTACGATCTTCTATTAGAAGGCTATAAGTAATGTGACTAATCTCTATAGAACATTTGAATGACCAAACGACTCAGCTCAACCAATCTTACAATTCAACAAAATCACGTCCCTCCGGCTGTGTGTACGTAGTCGCCAACAACTAAACCGGATTTGACCCTGGATAATGTTTCTAGCAAATTTCTACTTGAAAACCATCCCTCTCAATGTGTTTTAGGGGTTTAGATTTGGGGGAGCCGATTTAAAAGATTATTGATCATATCAAAAATGATCTCTTACCTTTAATGGCGTTATAAGAAAAAACAACATTTTGAAAAATCTATTCTAGAATAGAATATGACATAGGGTTTCGTTCTTTATAAAAGAAGAAGGTGAGATGTTTTTTTTAAACAAACCTTATATGTCGATGTTGATTGATTGTACATTAATACCTTGAATGGTGCTGTTTTGATTAGAGCGTGGTTTGATGTTGTACTGTTAAGGGACATTTTTCCAAATAATTTGGAGATCGGAGGTTATGTATACCAAACGAGGGGAAATTTTATTATTCCCTTTCAGGGGTCAAAATCGAAGGGGGACTTTAATTCTTCTCTTTTAGAGTCCGAAATCGATGGAATTTTTTTTTCTTTTCACTCTGAGGGAATTACTTCAAAACATTCAAGATCCAAACTCTAGAGAAAATGGCAATTGTACGAAGTTGACATTTGCCAGATATATTAATCAGCTCACAAGACAGTACAATGTCTTATTAGAAGTTGTTCCGGTCAGCAGTTCTCCAGAAATCTAATAGAAATAAATGAAAATCCGAAGATTATCTAAATCTCTGTATAAAACATCTAAATTGGCAACTTCGAAGAGAATTAACGACGGACGAAAAACTAGTTTGATAGTTCTATCCGGCTGCTTCACACACCCTAACGTCCAGCCCGTTCCAAACATGCACCCTTTGAACGAGAATTGCCTAAGTAATGTTAAATACAGAAATCAAGAAGTTTATCAAAATTTTGAGTTCTAAATCAAAGAGAAAAAAATTAGATCAATGAGAAATAATTTCAACGACAAGAAAAATAATTCAAAATCAAGTTCTAAAAATGTTTATTAAAGATATCATGCTATACTCGTGACTCTTTCAATTAACAATATCATCTAAAGATATAACGAAGTCAAATTTAGCCTGATGTTTGCTACAAATGGTCTTGATTCCAGGATCTAATTTAGTTAGTTAATTTGGTGGTAAGTCTCTGTTGTGATCTCTATCGGTTTCTTCTTTTTTGTTGTAAACCACTAACAAAACTATAACGACTTTCTACCAAATATGAAGAGGGTTATGGTATCAGTAGCTCTTTTACCCGACTAGTTGAATTAGGTTATATTGTAACTGTCTCATCACAAAGTCACAACCTGGTTTCCTATCACTATCCGTCTCAAGTAATTGATACTCTGTGTCCACCTCAGATAAGTCTACTACAGATGGATGGTTCAGCATACGTTGAAAATCTTCTTCTTCTAAATAAGAAAATCTATAATTTAACTCATGTAACAGTATTTTCGCTCTTCGCCAGAGGCATGGCAAGGTGGGGATCAAAAGAGAGCTGTCGCCCCGGATGCAGTTGTGAAGGAGCGCAACATTTCCTCTGGCTTATAATGCTTGTTGATTACTAATCATGCTCTCCCCAGTCGCTGAGAACCCTTGCCACGCCACTACTCTTCATACCTAAATTCAAAATTACTTCCAAACTGCACACACACACGTACACACACACACTCATAGACATCTTCGCGTGTAATGAAGTATATATTTATAAATATATATACATAACCTATCAAAGATATGGCGAGTAAAAATGAATTTTCAGTTTTCGGAATCGAAGCGTTAAAATGTTTCCTCTCATTCATACCTAAATTCAGAATTACCTCCAAAATGCACGTGCATACAAACACACACATCTTTGCGTATAGAGAAGTATATATATATATATATATATATATATATTAATTCTCCTCTATTCAGGGTTGAGCACTCTTTAAGTAAGGTAACCCATCCATTGTAAGCTTATGCTGTGCTCTTCCATAGGAATAGAGTACTCTGATGGATGGGTGATTTATGTGTAAATAAATATATCGCTTAAATTCAGCATTACTGACTGTCCAGTTTTGAAGCTCAGAGGTAGGATCTGACTCCAGATCTGAAGTGAAGGTTTCAATCCTGCCTCGCTGTACTGGATGGGTTAATGGAAAGTCTATAGCCACACTGAAGAGATGTAATACATCGAAACAGCCGTCTGTCGATGACACAATAATATATATATATATATATATATATATATATATATATATATATATATATATAACCTATCGAATATATAGCGAGTGAAAATAAACTTTCAGTTTTTGGAATCGAAGCGTTAAAATGTTTTCTCTCATTCACACCATTCAAAATTACCTCCAAAATGCACGCAAGCACCCACACACACACATCTTCGTGAAGTGTGTGTGTATATGTGTATATATATATATATATATATATGTAACCTATGGAAGATCTGGTGAGTAAAAAATAAAATTTCACTTCTTGGAATGGAAGCGTTAAAATATTCTCCCTCATTTCACAAAAAAGACTTTTTAAAGCAATTCATCCAAACATGAACAAACATGCACATAGATCTCGATAGAAATATTGTCCTGATTTTGTATAAATCCTGAAAGTGTTTCAGCCATTTCAATATGTTCATTATTCACTCAATCATTTCAGTCTTTCTTTCTGAAAGAAATGGTGAACTCATTTCAGAAGCCGTTGAGCGTGAGATGCATTCAGGTTGGATGGTCCATAAAATGTGACCTTCTGCTCGGCTGAGCAAAACAATGTAAATATCTATTTATGCCAATCCTCTTGTGTATATTTCTATCATTTTTACCCTTCTATTAAACAATTTGCCCTCCTTTTGCTCTCTCTCTCTCTCTCTCTATCTGTTTCTCTCTTTTTATCCAATATAAGATCTATCGACCAAACAATTTTGTTTGAATGCAAGAGAGATAGATCAAAATGTACAAAAGATTTGGGAAATAACGGTTATTGGATTTTGAACTTTGATACAAGTACGAATCATAGTCTTTCTTTCCTTGCCCACCGATTTAAGTAATTCATCAATGTGTTTTTTATTATGGCACATGTTTTATGTCTTCGTTCTGCTCGTGTACTCGAGCAAATCAAATCACAATCACAATTCAGTAATTGGAAGAATATTGCTCTAAAGGCTAGTAACGAATGACAAACGGTTGATGTTCATGGTCCCTTCCATTTTTGTTAGTTGTGCTTACTGTTTCGATGCATTTCTACAAGCGGTAAGTAATCATGTTCCTTTCAGAATTATCAGAGGATTTACCTCATTCGATTTCAAGGTTGGAGATTTATCTCTTTGCGAATTAATGGCTGCTATCAAGCACTGAAGAATCATAAAACCAGCACCAGATTTGGTTCCTGATCACTAAACTATCGATCAGAGAAATCTGTTTATATGTTTAAAATTAGCAAGCTATTTCTTCGTAGCACAAATAATCAATTGTCTGAAAGCATCAAATGTTTTTTTCTTTTTACTTTGACAGTTGCGTACTGTCATGGATAATTGAAATATTTTGGTCGAAATGTTGAGCAATGTTGTATTTGGCTTGTAGTACATGGAAAAACTAACAATCAAAAGGCATAAGTCAAAAGGTAAACATTAGTATTAAAAAGTATCATTTAAAAAATATTCTTTTATTCCTGTGGTATACGGCAGGAAATGAGAAATAAAATAATTGCAAAACATCTATTCATATCTATATATTTAAAAAAATACTAAATCAAATTACTTGATTAGTACAAATTCAGTCAAGATATTCATACACCACAGTGTTGTATTTTTCTGATGCTTTATGACCGAATGCGATTGAAACTTGCAACAATCTGTACTTCACTGTTGTCCTTTTGACTGATGCTTTTGGCATTGATGCCTTTTGGCTGGTAAGGGATCCTTGGTTAGCTGGCATGCATTATCACTGAGTAATAAGAATTATGACTGTAACTAACAACTGCCACTCGATCATCTGAAAGGGTTAGTTGGTAGTATCTTAAACAATGGGTTGACTTTAGCCATGTAATTCCAGTGAACTCTTAATAATTTGGTAATTAGACTCGGCTGAAAATCATAATTTCTTCTAATGGAAAGTTTTCCCATTTGTGCTTTCTTTTTAACTGAATCACGGTCTAATTCAACTTGAAAACATTACGTTAAGGTATTTATCCGGTTGCTAGAAGTGAATTTGAGCGGGATAACTTACAATGCCCTGATCTCACTTGGAAGATGTACTTAAGAAGTTTACGTCTCCATAAAAAGTAGGAATTTTCATTAAATAGATGCCAGGGTGATTTGAACAGTAAAGATGGAACTCTCTGGGGAAATATTTGAAAAAGAAAAAAAAAAAGAAACATTCAGTTTGAGCGGGAAATAATCATCAAATAAACTAAAAGGAAGGGTGAAAAGTAAGAAACAAATGACATTTCCGGAAATGGAAATGTGTATGCGCATGCGTATCCGTGTGTTTCTGTGTTTATGTATCTGTGTGCAGTGTGCGTGCGCGCGTGTGTGTGTGTCTGTGCGTGCGTGTGTGTTCGCGTGCGTGCGTGTGTGTGCGTGTATATGTGTGCGCGTATATTTTCTGGGTGTACACATCTGGCATTAGCTGGGATACCATTTGAACCAAAATGGTGGGCAGAGGTAAACATGGAGACGATTAAATCTCGGGTGTTCACAAGAAAAAGATTCAAATATGTTTGCCATCTGTCAACACTTGGTAATAGTTAAATGGAGGTCGGGTGTGAAAAGAAAAGTTTGTGTAGAATGAAAAATAAACATTACAGACAGGAGATTGAAAAAAAAAGGGGAAAACAAATTTCAAAAGTTCTTCTCCTAATTCAGATTGTGAAAAGGTAAATTTCAAACGGTGTTATGTTCGTGTATATGACTAAAGAAGGTATTGTTACGCTTTCTACCGACATAACGAGTTGGGCAACAACAACAACAACAACAACTACTACTACTACTACTACTACTAATAATAATAATAATTAAAAGAAGAAGAAGAAGAAGAAGAAGAAGAAGAAGAAGAAGAAGAAGAAGAAGAAGAAGAAGAAGAAGGAGGAGGAGGAGGAGGAGGAAGAGGAGAGGAGAATAAAACAGACTCGATCCCGTAAAAGATATACCATATCGAACTGTTGAACATCAAGACAGACATGCCCTCTCTGGAACAGCTAACATTTCGATAAAAATATACTCGGTCTTAGGCCTTTTGTCAAAGCTTGACAGCTAGCTCACTGACTGAAGAACCGGTATGTGTACAATACGAAATATATAATAATAATAATGATGATTATAATAATGAGACGGTTTTCATTGACTGAAATAGAATACATAAAATGTCTAAAATGTTTCTACCAAAATAATAATGATAGCAATCGTAACGGTAATAATATCAATGATTATGATGGATAGGAAACAGAAGAAAAACAAGAAAAAAAAGTGAAAAAAATGAAAAAAAAAACTGGGTAAAACAGAATAGGACAAATTACATGAAGATAAAACAAATGGCCTTTTACAAATTTCAGGAAAATGATCAAGAAAGGAGCGTTGAATGTGACAACTAATCCTGGAGGAAAGAAGACAAATTTGAAATTAGTTGAAAACTCGTGAGATGGAAAATAGCAAAGTAGTTAACGAAGGAAAAGAAAACAATAACAAATGGAAAGACATGAAGGATTGCAAACTTTCGGAAAACGTGTCTGGGTGAATATTTATTCGAAGTAAATATTGTATATTTTACAAGGAAATAGCTATGGAAGTGTACAGATTGTAGGAGTGTGAATAAGAGAAGTCGATCGCATGAAAAAGAAGGAATAGATCATGAAGAAGGAAAGAAAATGGAAAATATAAAAGAAAGAAAAACATGATGATAGAAAGAAGAAGAAGAAGAAGAAGAAGAAGAAGAAGAAGAAGAAGAAGAAGAAGAAGAAGAAGAAGAAGAAGAAGAAGAAGGGTGTGTAAAGAATTACGCATGGGAGGAAGAGGAGAGGCATGGATTTGGTGTTGGCAGTAATAAATACCTAAGGAATGGACGAGTTGTCAGGAAATCCATTTGTCAACAAGCCGGTCAGAAGAAACGTTATTTGCCAGAAAGGGAATTGCTCACAGCTTGATAAGACGGTAAAGTTATTAGAGTGTGTTGAAATATTTAGTCCTGCCACAAAGAAGACAATTTGTCTGTTTGGAGATTCGTGTGTATATGTAAACCTCTACCCCTATTTTTCCTTCTGGTATGTGTGTGTAGGTCCTCTCCTTTCAGTGTGCGTTTGTGTCGAAGAACAAGTATGTGTTCTTGTATATGCAACTTGGCACACTTGCGTGTATAAGAATCCATACGGATTGTGTGTATATGCGCGTGCGTGCATGAGTGCGTGCGTATGCACCTATGTGTATTTTGCTGTTAGCTTATGCGCATGTGTGAAGAAATCGTATGATGTCTATTAGCATATGTGTTTCCTTGACTCAATTTATGTATCAAAATCTGTATCTTTATGTGTATACGTAAGCATATTCAGGCCATAAGTATTATATCCTTGCATGTGTGTATCCATGCTCTTGTGTGTGTGTGTGTGTGTGTGTGTGTGCGCGCGCGTGTGTGTGTGTGTGTGTGCACACTTGCATATCTGAGTAAGTATGTGCTTTAGTATGATTGTGTGTATATGCTATCATATTCATGCAGCAGTTGTTGTGAGTGTACGGAGTATACTTTGTTTGCGAATGAGGGCGTATCTCTTTATGCCTTCATATCTATGTCCTATGATGTTCTTGTGTCCGTGTCATTCAAGTCTGTGTCAGTGGGTGTTCCTTTCTGTTATTCACCTGTGTTACTGTTGCTGGTGGGGGTCTTTTGAGCATGTGTCAAAAGGACAATACTAAATGTTTTGACTGAATTTGTAAATTAATTTAGTATCTCTTTTGTAAATTTAAGTGAATAAAACTTCTATTATGGTTTTTATCAAATTGCCTTATTAGCACAGATCCAGTTAATCTTTTCTAATGTCTTTTTGACTGATGTATTTTGACCGAATGCGATCGCAACTTCCAGTAGTCCATACTACAGTGTTGTTTTTGTTTGATACCTTTTGTCTTGATGCCTTTTGATCTGGTTTCCTTTTTCTACACCTTCAAACGCTGTGGGAAAAAGAGAAAAAAAGGAGAAAGAAAAGACAAAAAACTGCAATAACTCACGGTCTAATTCAACTTGAAAATAATTGAACAACCGTAGCGTTGAAATTTGAAGGTATTTATAAAGATTCCATCGAAGAATAAATATGATCAGAATAAATTCTACTCATGACATCACTGAAAACATCTAAAATAGAGAGAAAAAAAACATCTAGAAACATCTAGATTCTTGAGAATCTAGATATTATTTATAAACCAACCAAAATAAGCGCCCCTCCAAAATCCCCAAAACAATCTTTAGAAGTGGTGTACTGATCCCAATTTTCAGCTTTATAGACAAAACGGCATGGCCAGTAGTGCTAGAACACACAAACATATACTCACATATATGCATTAAAAAAAAAGCATAGAACCCTTTTCCATCTTTAATGGCTACGGGTGTTAAATGGATATATTGGTTAATGGACGTAAATAACGGTAAATAATTTGTCAGCCGAAAGCTAAATTTGATTATTATTTATAAACAAATAAACTTATTATCTTTTATGAGTTCACTGCAAACGCTGATCAATTAGAAACTTCGCCATTTTGGTTTTACTTGACTTTGTTCGGTAATTATTTCACTGTTGACAACTTATTTGAATATTAATTAATCTCATGCGATCACTGGCTATGTTTACACTATTTGAAAAGTTTCCAACGTGTTGAGGAGGATTTTTTTTTAATGAATTATAAAGTATAGATCTTTAAATTAATTTCAAAGTTCACTTTGAATTATTTTTCTCACGAATATATCATGGATTATCAAGAGTGAGTTTTCAAAAGACAAAAATAAGCTAAGAAGAGAATTCACATCAAAATTTGAATGTGCGTATTTGAATTTTGGAAATATTTTTAGAACCTAAAAAACGATTTTAATTCGACTAAAGACGTCGCAGAAAAACATAAAACAAATAGATGGTGATGGTGGTGGTGATGGTGTCTCCAATCTTGGTATATTCTTTAAATTGTTACTTGCAGATTAATGGCGGTACCAACTTGCATAAGTTCATCCATACTACATTGGTGTAACTTTCTTTTAAACGGTATTTACTGAAAGTGGATACGGAGAAGGTCTTCTCTGACTTTGATGAGATTCAGAAGTATTCTTTATAACGGATTGCTAAATCTTGATAGACTTTTACAGTGCAATTGTACAGTAACCAACTTGATCAGCTCGAATGGATGACACTTTTAAATAGTAATGATCTTCTGGACAAAAAGACAGACGACACCCATCCTCCTGTTGCGAATAACACACCACAAATAATCACGTAATTCTTCCACATAAGGCTTTTTCTTCACACATCTACTTCAGACTGTAAATTGTTCTTATCAGTGCTTCCACCAATTTCAAGATATCGGAAAAATCCTCAGATAATTATTGGAATCGAAATGTGACTCGTTCTTCTATGATTGTGGTTAGCACAATTACCTTAAAAGGTTACACAAGAGAACTAGAGAAAATATTTTCATCACTGAACATTGATGCGATAAATTAACAGGAATTAAAGATTTCATCGAGAAATGTTAAATATTTTTGCATCAACCGATTGATTTCGGAAATTTTCGTTTTATTCATAAAATCAAGTTTTAAGTCTTAGATATGTTTACTTACAATTAAAAAAACTTTTTACACATCCCGTTGGTTTTGCTGTTGATTTTCATTTATCCATGCATATAATGAGCATATATACAAATTTCTTCTCTGTTTGGGCTCAAATGAGATGCTCTGATTGGTCAATTTACCTTCCTAATATGACATAACAGTGAAAATTACTCCATAGAAATTCTCAAGACTTCATGTTAGATAACACATTCAAACAACTTGAGATGAGTTGAGAACTTGAAAAGATTATTAAAAACATATCACCAAAAAAAAAAAATAGCTTCAACACCCTTAGTGCCGATTCATTCATACATAAATAACCCCGTCATTTTTACGGGTACATGCTTGTTTGTGAGAAGATTCTCGTACATCTGATAGACCCAAAAAGATGAAGGTCGTCATATTGAACAATGCTGACGCTGGCAGCATTAAACTTACGTTCTATTGAGGGTTAAGGTAATGAATATTAATGCGACTACTATATTTTATATTTACATTGGACAATATAGGATATTGTCATTCCAACGCAAACAAACGCATGTCAGAGAAGGTATAAAGTTCACTTTTTCTTTGATTATTACGACCGTCGGTGAGGTAAGGGCGTCACTCCTGCCTTTACTCAGTTACCAGGTTTATCTCCGGACTTCTGATTGATGCGTACATTACTGTGTGATCGAGGATTTTTCTCTTTATTTTTTCTTTCACATATTCATCAGCATGAGAATCATAACCAGAAATGGAACTGTATTGTGGGTTGCTTTTATTCAGGGGAATGCTTTTTGTCCCCCCCCCCCATTTTGACTCTTTCCCTTATATCTATGAATATGTCCATGTATTACCGTAGCCAGCGAAGACAGCAAAGGGTTCTATCCTTTTAGTGTGTGTATTTATTTGTTGACTGAAGTGGGAGTGGACACTCGCTCAGGGGATTGGAGCACTGCAATCATAATGCTATTATATAAAAAAAAAAGGAAACCTGAAATACTTCAACAAATACAGACCGATAAGTCTACTCAACTGCCCCGACAAACTTTTTACCAAAATTATCACCAACCAAATAATGAAAATGCTTAACGAAAACCAACCACGGGAACAAGCTGACTTAAGAAGAAGCTACTCGACCAATGACCATCTCCATTCGATAACTTAACCAGAAGAAAAAGCAGCAGAATATAAAATGCCACTCACTGTAGCATTTATTAATTTCTAGTAGGCCTTCGATTCAATGGAAATATTCAAAGCCACTGATACTGCTACTTTACAAGGTGTTGACCTCGTATGTGTTAGAGTATTACAGCATATATACCGTCATAGCAGCGCCTCTATCTAGCTACACAATGACTCAGAACCCTTTCAGCCCCCAAAAGGGGTCATACAAGGTGACACCAGCTCAACCAAGTTCTTTACAGCGTGCCTCGAGATGATCTTCAGAAACCTAGATCGGAAAACAAAGGAATCAGAATAGACGGCGAATAGTTAAGTAACATCAGATTTACAGACGACATCGTCCTTTTTGCAGAGTACCTTTAGGAACTCCAATATTAGACGAACTGAATGAAGAAAACAATAAAGTTGGCCTTCACGTGAACTTCAGTAAAACAAAGGTCACGTACAGCAAACATGTTGAAGACTAACACACAACGATCACAATCGAAGACACAACGATGGAGAAAGTAGACCACTGTATATACCTGGGACAACGAATTTCCGTGAAATCTTCAAAAGGAAAAGATACCGTGAAGAATCACTTTAGGATGGCAATCATATTGTAGAGCAAGTTCAACCTTCAAGGACAAGAAAATTCAATTAGTCCTGAAAAGAAGGGTATAAAACCAATTCATTCTCGGGAAAGTCGCCTACGGAGCTGAAATGGAACTTAACCGAGAGACTACCCTCCCCAACTAACTGTGTAGCGTGCACGTGAAAGTATCATGCTAAAACACATTCGAAACATCATAGAATCCATCGGAAAACTTTAATGGCAGTCGGTTGGTCATGTTGCAAGAATGTAAGACAACCGCTGAATATCACAGCTCAGTACGTGGATCCTCATGCAAAACTGAGGCTGGCAGAATATAAGATGGTGTTACAAACTACACAAGTTCAGTGAGTATCGGCTCCATGACGGCAATGATAGAGAGGTCTGGCGAACCCTGGGGGAGGTCTGTGTCCAACGATGGACGCTAAAAGGTTTGTTTATGTATGAGTTTGTATGTTCCAGCTCTCCTGCCCATACCGTTTGTCTACAGACTTGAAGTCAGCATCAGTGCTTCACTAAACCCCACCTAAAAATATTTTTCTGACCTCTTAGAGACCTTATTTTCATGGGTCTATTGATATTATCAAAATTCTCCAAAATCCAGATGTTTGCAGGTGTTTTCTCTTAAACTCTTCTAGATGTTTTCCGATTGAAAACGCTAGTGGTATCATAAATCAAATTTATTCTGACCATATTTATTCTTCGATTGAATTTTTTTTACATGATTTCAAAATTTGACGCTACGATTGTTCATTTATTGACTGTGATGGCGACTACATCTATCTATATCTTAAAGAGAGACAAGCAGAAAGATTTAACTTAACGATAGATATATAGACAAAATGTGTGTGAGGTGTACACATGTATTTGTGTGAATGCATGGATATGTTGTATGTATGAATGTGACTATCTTTCCCTTTCTCTCTTCCTCTCTCTCTCTGTGCATATATATATATATATATATATATATATATATATATATATATATATATATATATATATATATACACACACTCTCTCACACACACACTCACACACACACACACACACACACACACACACACACACACTCACACACACACACATATATATGTGTGACGGTCGTGCATACATGTACTTTTCTAGAGCAGATATTTTGGTCGGGTAAGTTGAACGATTCTAGCAATGTGAATGAGTATTGGAAGATTTGTGACCACAGTTCGTGCGGTTAGGCATAGAAACTCAAGTGTCACTCGGTATCAATCTACGAGTTAATTGGAATTTTTCAGCCTACTTTTTCTTGAAATCCTTAAATAAATACAACCCAATATGAAAGGCTAACAAATGCCTGAGTGTTACGGGCGATAATCCGGGGCATTCAACCCGCTTGTGTGTTACCGAAAGATAAACAAGACCTAAAAGCTGCAGAGCCTTGAGCAGATGGTTTCTTCCTCAAAACCCTTTAGGCCCGTTATCCTCATAGCAGCCGAGAATTGGTATGCTACGATTATGGACAGAGAGATTCACAAACAGTAACTACCAAATACTTACCTGCCATTTATTGCTTAGTGGTTCATTGGTGAATTTTTAAAAATTGTTATCATAAATTTAAAAAAAGTCAATAAACTTGCAAAAGAAAAAAACATTCTCATATAAGCTGTTTTCCAATTCTTCTTAAGGAACAATATTACAGATCTCTTCTATAATATTGTAGGAAATGCAATAAGAAAAACTGACATGAAAAAAAGAATGTTTTAATGCAGTATCAAGCAAAGGAAGACTCGGGACTTCAAATGATTTATCTCCGATTTTTCGGAATTTCGATCTTTCGGTATATTGGACTTTCGACATTTCAACCATTCGGGATTCCAACATTCATTTTTATAACAATCAGCATAGTGTGTTCTGGGATTGAGCCAATTTGAGAAAAAAAAGAAATAATGATTACAGTTTACTAATTACAATTGAAAATCGCCCTTATTCTCGCGATTACTTTTGCAGCTAATGAACATCGTTGCTGATTCTTGATAGCGTGATTTGAGGGCTGGACTCTACGGAATAAAAGAGGAGAGGTCTGATTCTCTATTCTAGGTGTTGAATATCTGACTCGTTCCCATCCGTTTATTAGAGAGAAGATATTTGACATCGACGCAGTGTGCCCTTGAAAATCAACATCGCTTGTTCTTAGAAAAAATGAAGAACAGATAATCAATGACAGAGAGTTCAATCCCTTGAGGCAGATCTGGGAACATTTTCAATTCACACTTTTGAGAAGCGACTATTTTGGACAATGCAGGAGAATACTTCTTTCCTTGTTTCACTGTTACAATTTTCAATATATTCAACAAGAGACAATAATCATAGCCAATGTATCCAATTGTTGTTACTATTACTGAACGCAGAAATCAAAAGCTACCGACAACGGGAAGGGAAAAAGTTGAAGCAACCGAACTAAATAAAGCTATTCAAAAGAAACGAAAAGAAGACAAAACAGCAATCATCGAAACAATTCTCAAGAAAAGGTCGGGGTTTCAAGTTATTCACAAAACTCTCAATACAAGACGGAAACAATCAACTAATGTACTCGAACAAAATGGAAACCAAATAACCGAGAGGGATCCGATCGTCGAATTAACCAGAAACTCAAACAAGGAACACACACGAAACAACGAACGGGATGTGTAATACGCGAGCAATCAGTTCAAGGACTTCCCAAAAGTTACACCCTGGGATGTGAAACAAGCCATCAAACAAATAAAAAAAGTAAAGGCCCCCGGACCAGATAACATCGTCATCGACCTACTAAAAAAAAACTGGTAAAGTCATCACAAGGAGACTAGCCATTTTATTCAATTTCTGACTAAAACCAAGTAAAGTCACAGAAGATTGGAACACTGCAATATTGATGTTGTTACTTAAAAAATGAAACCCAGAAGACCTCAACAGCAGATCAATAAGTCTACTCGACTACATCTACAAACTTTTTACCAAAATTATCGCCAACCAAATCACCAAAACGTTTGACGAAAATCAACCACGGGAGTAAGCTGGCTCAAGAAGAAGCTACTCAATCATGGACCATCACCATCTGCTGACGACATCGTCTTTTTTGCACAAGACCTTCACGACATTCAACTAATGCTAGATATGAACTGAATGAAGGAAGCAAGAAATTTGGCCTTCACATGAACTTCTGCAAAACAAAGATCATGCGCAACAAACAAGTCGGAAATGAACGTACAACGATCAAAATTGAAAACGCTAAGTTGGACAAAGTAGACCAAAACATCTACCTACGCCAACTACTCTCCATGAAATCCTCAAAAGAAGAAGAAATAAAACAAAGAATCACTCGGTAGAGCAAGCTCAACCTTCAGGAACAAGAAAATCCAATTAGTCCTAAAAAGAGGAGTATACCACCAGTGCATCCTCCTGATAGTCACCTATGGAGCTGAAACATGGAACTTGATCAAGAAAGTGACCTACAAGCTAAGAATCATGCAACGTGAGAATCGTGCAATGAGAGAATCATGCTCAATATCACATGGAGAGACCACAAGATAGCACAGTATATCAGGGAAAAAACATGAGTCCGAGACATCATAGAAACATTAGGAAACTCAAATAGCAATGGGCTGATCATGTTGCAAGAATGGCAAACAACCGATGGACATCACAACTCACAACGTGGATCCCCAGATATTAAATGTGGAACCAAAGCCGACAGAATATGAGATGGCGAGACGAATTGAACAGGGTCAGAAAATATTGACTCTGCGACGTCCACGATAGAATCCTGGGGAAGGTCAATGTTCAACGACGAACTTTAAAAGACTAATAATGATGCAGTGTTACCTGGCGTTGTCCTGTCTAGTTTTTTTAAATTTTTAAATTTTTTTTAAAATTTTACATAGTATCTTTGTTTTTTCTTTTCCTTTATATTACTCTCTTTCTATTGCCTGCTGGAGAAAAAAACGTTATAAAAATTATAAGCTGATAAACTGCAAATAATCTCAGTGTATACATTCTTCAATCCAAAACAATTGCAAGAGAAATGCTGATTTGTATTTACAACATTATTTATTATTTTTGACCACAAAGCGATGCCTATGTCGCAATGCATGCCAAAAACTTGTAACTCGTTAATCCTACCGTAATGATCTTTGGGTCATTGTGAACACAGAGCGGTGTGAGGCGCCACAGGATCACTGCTGCAGCCGACCTTTGGTTACTCGTCTCTGGTCTTACCAATGACCTCGTTGAACCGGTCAGTCTCCGTTCACTAATCGACTTTCCTGCCCACGTTGTGTTCGAGATCCAGGGGAGAATTTGTGGGGGGTATTTCTAGGGAAACCCCAGTCCACAGGCAGGGCATGTTACCACACGTCAAACGGAAAAAGAAAAGTTTTTTTTTTTTTATAATGGCACCAGCATTTGTTTTGAAATGGATCATCATCATCATCATCATCATCATCATCATCATCATCATCATTTTAACGCCCGTCGTTGGGCATAGACCTTCCCCAGGATTCGCCACAATACTCTATCATGAGCGTCGCAGAGCCAGTATTTCCTGAATTTGAAATGTGTACAAAAAGTATTTATTCGACAGGCTTTACATTCGTTTTGTAACCTTTCCCGTGACCAATTATACACTTGGTCGGTCAGATGTAATTTCAACAGCGTTGTTTTAAAAAGTGCTGTTTGTGAAATGAGGGAAAATATTTAATGCCTCAATTCGAAAAGCTGAAATTTTATTTTTACCCATCACATCATCAATGGGCTATTATATACATATACTTCTTTGAACGCAAAGAGATTGTGTGTGTGTGTGTGTGTGTGTGCGTGCATATGTGTGTGTACGTGTGTGCCAGTGCGTGCGTGCATTAGTCAATTGGACCAATGACAACCAAGTTGGACCTGCCAAGGGACAGCAGGTTAGAGCCTTCAGTCTAGGGTTGTCAGTAAATATAGTTATTATGCTATCAATTTTTCAGGTTCTGCTACTAGGAACTTTGATTTCTCAGATCTTTTTTTACATCGCCTGGTGATGTGGTTTGGCTCACAGGCGCGACTGATAAGGTTCTGTGTCCATCACCAACTCTCTCTGACAGGGAATCTATCGACTAAAATTTTTAGGAAATAAAGTCAAGTGAAAAAAAAATAAATGGTTGATCAGAATAAGCTTTTTCTTATGAAGTCACAACGTTCTCACACGACCTCACAGCTGTTGGTCACAAAATAAGGGTATAGTTTTGGATAATTGCTACACTGTAAATCGAAATCCCTGCTAAAAACTCATTAGATGTATATATGTATGCATGTTCCAAGTTGTAGGCCACAATTTTGCACTTAAGAAGCTGAAATTCGGCATTGTGTACATGTTTTCAAGGCAAATGACATATAGGATACATTACTTTTCCCAGTGTATGTTGAATAAATCAAAGTGAGTATTTTTCCAAAGTTTAAGAAATCTTTTTTAATAACAAAAATAATGGTGCCAACTCCATAATTTATTTAATTTAGGAGGTGGCAACTCTGGTGAATTATTTCATTTATTGATTTAAATTTATTTTACAATTTGAAAAAAGAAGCGAATAACGGAATCAAGGTGATGTTTTTGTTGGTCGATTCGGATATTCAAGTCCTATAGAGGAATAATTCATTTAATAAATTATGGCAAGATACTAAGAAAATATTTAAGGAACCGTCTCTTTACTGGGTATGTTAGACTGCATCATATTTGATCGTGTAATTTACCGGAATCATATTCTTATAATTTGATTAATACTAAAATTCGTTGTATGATAAAGTTACATCTTTATGTATAATAGTCCGTATGAAAGAAAGTTTATTTTCTATTTCATATATTCCATATTATTATCTTACTTTAAAAATCATATATATATATATATATATATATGATCACGCTTACACACACACACACATACACACACACACACACACACATATATATATATATACATACAGACACGCACACACACACACACACATATATACATATATGTGTGTGTGTGTGTGTGTTCCCATTTTGCCGACAGTATGTCTATCATTAGAATAGAGAGTTTGTCCCCGACAGAATGGGATAATTACAAAGAGCGTTGTAAGCTCAATCGGCTGGGCAGAGTCACGTTTTGACTGCTTCCTGGTGCACGCAGGTTCGAGTCCTGCACGGTGCTCATTCACGCACTAAGCTGTCTGGTTTGCTACAGGGTTAATCTTTCTGGTGCTAGAAGAAATATATATCGTCTAATAAAGATCTCTCTGCAATTATCATATCCAATCGGACATAAACAGTCAAACCTAATGATTTACACACACACACACACACATATATATATATATATGGGCGGGGGAGATAGAAAGGAAAATAGAAAATTATTTTCTATATCTATATGATAAGAAGATCATGCAGAGAAAAAAAAACACTGCTCGATCCCAGAATCCCTAGATATTGACTTGGTTTCCGTATCAGTTTCATACATGAAAGTCATTTATATGGTTGAACGTTTTCATCAGCTCACATCATAGACGGAATGTTGGAAGATTTTCCTTGGCAAAGTGAGTGTATTTTGTTTGTATAATGTGTTAAGATGTGTGTTTGTTATTATTAACGGTTTTCCTGGGAAGATTAATTCTCCGAGAAATATTTCTTCGCAGAAATTGTTGAGGATGAATGTTTTGTAATCCACGGCTATGAATAGTTCGGGATGAATTGTATATGACTATGAATTGTTGGCTATGAACTGTTGAGGATAAATATTCCGTAACCCTACTTTATTCACCCATGTTTACATTACTGACTTTGATGGAATATCTCGCTGTAAAAAAACTTTTCGTTTTATATATAAGAGTTTCATATATCCGTAAAAATTGACGGGGTTATTCATGTATGGATCGTGAGGAACCTTAACTTATTTCAATGGGCGATTAATTTTCAATAATTAAGTATCTTGAATCCAAGTTTTAAAAAGTCAACCTAATCTGTTTTAGAGAATGGTCGGACATGAAGTCCTGAGACAAAATGTTATGTAAGAACCACTGATATCGTGCAGTATGAAAAAAGCCGTAAGAAACTTATTCTATTTAAAATATTATTTGTTTCATCTCAAATAAACTCACAGACTTACTTTTTTTTCTTTAATTTTAGTTTCAAATTGTATCTATGACGTATTCTCCATTATTAACAACAGCCAATCTCATTTTCCAACACTTTTATTGTTCTGTTTGCTGTGTTAATCCATTCCAGATGGGCCAATCCATTATAATTTAGGAGATATATGAGGAATCAAGCACAACAGACAACCGATTTTAGGATTAGGCATATTGATTTGCTTACAAGGCTTTATTTCTATTGATATTGGGACCATCCTCATCTTGGTTGTTTTTTATACAACGTTTCGGCCGATGCACTCTACAGCCTTCGTCAGGTATCATCTGGTATCATCTGGTAGGTGTGGAGAAGTAACGAACCGAACCCTTTATTTATCTGACGGGGGTATATTGACCGTACTCCCCTCTTAGCATTAGTAGTATTGTTATATTGTCTCACACTAGGATTGGTCCCAATATCAATAGAAATAATAATAATACCTCATCTCAAAATTTCAGAGATATACTTACAAGGCTTTATATGGATAGATGGACACACACTTATAAAAATAGCGGGTCATTTATGTATGGATCGACATGAAGCTGAGTGAAGAGGTCATTTATTTTTGATAATCTAAGTGTTCCAAATTTAAGGGTTTTTTTATGTCTCGACTTAACTAGGCTGTTTTGAGGGTTGGTCGGATATAAAGCCCCAAGACAAAATGTCTTGTAAGAAAAATACCACTGGTATTGTACGGTATAAAAAAAAAGTCGTAAGAAGGAACTTTTTTATTTCAATAGAAATATGAGTAATTTAAATTTGAAACAGGGACTAACACCAAACTTTGAAAAAGGCCAGAGATGGTCGAAAGTACCAAGAATACTCCAAAACAACACATACAGTATGAATTTAGGAAATTCATAAACTCCTTCCAACCAGGTATTAAAGATAACATCCGGAAATTGCAAAAACTAGAAGGTCGAATTGACAAGAAATGTTGATACTATTCAATGAAACATGTATAAAAGAAGGACTGATGGCTAAATACAATATCTATCTATCTATCTATATATATATATATATATATTATCTATATATATATACATATATATATATATATATATATATATTGAGTATGTTTGCATGTAGGAGTTGTCATTCCGTATGAAAGGACGTGTAAATCTGCTGCCAGTTAGTCTCAGAAAAAATTCTTGACAAGAAGTTCGGAAAAAAAAGGAGAAAAGCGGACAGTGGAAAGGAGAACTTCGAGGAGATAGAAATAGAGAGAGAGAGAGAGAGAGAGAGAGAGAGAGAGAGAGAGAGTACTAGGATTAGTATATTAACACAAGCAACCTGTTTCAGGGCATCAACACCATGTAATTTATGTACGAGAAAATTAACACATTGTGGAAAAATCGATGATTCAGTTGAGTCATTGCCAACAAAAGAGTATAACAACGATACAGGACCAGAATATATATATATATATATATATATATATATATATATATATATATATATATATATATAATGGCTGATGATGATACGTATATATGTGTGCGTGCGTGGGTTGGGAATTAACATAAGCCTAATAAATCAGAAAGAGGGAAATGCAAACGGTCCATCAACTTCCTGTGTCTTGTTACTGACTGCTGATGGGAGTAAAGATAGAGACGGAGGAAGCTAAAAATCTTTCACCAACATATCCCACCGCCGGTCATCTCGATGCTCGTTTTTCACTGCCTCCAAAAAAAAAAAAAAAGAAAAGAATTTAAAAACAATCCTCAACAAATATTCAATCCTCGAATGTAAAAATACTGTAACAGTAAGAAAGACCAATGGAATCAAGGTCGCTTTCTTTTGGGGTTAGTGCGTGGGTAAGCAGCGTCATGAAAACGGGGCCCCATGTAATAATTCACGCGGTACTGTTATCTTAGTCTTTCCAATGACTCAGACCTGAACTTGGGGGCGATGTCTGTAACAGATGAGCCTTAACACAGACGCAGCAGGGTGTACACTTTGTGTGCGTCTGATTACACGTGCGCGTACGAAAGAACCTTGCCACTTTCCTTCCAATTAAGCCACGTGTCAAACGACCTCCGGCCTCTTGCTTGTTATGTTAGTAGACAAGAACAAACCCACTTCCTATTTCATGTTCAGGATCAAACGTATCGGAAGTTCACTCGTAATTTGAAAATTTCATTGAAGAACATACTTTCTTTTGTTTCTGGAGATCATCCTTAGGAAATTCAGCGAGGCAGATGAGTACAGGTACTGCTAAATATTTACATATGCTGGGCAAGTACTTTGGATCATCTGGCAAAGGGATTAGTTTCTACATGAACATACCTGAGACAAATCTTAGTTCAGGTAAACTTATTATAGCCAATGTCCACAATAATGATTTCTGATAAACGAAACATGGAAAATTCAAATAAGAAAAACCAACAAGCAATGCTGCCTCACTACAATCGAAGAAATCTGTGAGTGTGTGTGTGTGTGTGTGTATGAACTAAGATAACTCGACAACTGGTCATTGTAAAAAGTTGAAACTCTTCAGATATACTAGTCAGCACACAAGGGAGCACGGTGTCAAATTTGAAGTTGTTTAGATCTACGGTTCTTGAGGAATCTAATAGAAATAAATATGCATCTAGAGCGCTAGCTTCACGTTGGCCATAAAACACGAAAGTAAAGGTTGCTCTGCCTCTTTTAGCGTCACTGCTGTAACACGTTTCTAAAATGAGCTCCCACAGGTAAAATATCGAAATTGCTTTCTTCATAGTTTCAATAAATTATCTCCCCTGACATCCGCTCTTTAGAATATATTTTGCATCGATCGCAACTTACTCTTAATTACTAACTACTTATGATGGTTATGCACAAGTATTTCATTCAAAGTTGATTTATATGACAATAATGCCAGGCTCCCCTACATACCATGAAGTCTGACCCTTTCAAAACATTACTCTTTGAAACAGGCAATACTCTGGTATAAATGTATCTAGACCAGGGCTTCTCAAACCTTTTGTTCTCACTCACGATCCCTTTTGACATGACGAAATTTTTCACGACTTCTCACTCACTGTTATACAAGCTGTAGGTACTAAGATTATCATAATCGGTGACTTGGGGCATTTCACCAAGCTTTATATAGTGAATTCTCCTGTAATACACTTCCAAAGGCTATGTTTTCATATCGCTAACTCTCTTTTGGATAAACACCGTGCGCTTCGATTTACACCACGTCAAAACAGCAGTTTGACCATCGTCGAAGAACTGAAATTATGTTCCTTATAAAGGGTCTTTGAGTTTTAGGAATAAAAAAGGGGCAAGATCAAGGCAGTAAGGTTGATGGGATGAAGTTTCCCAATGAAATTCTGGTAGGACAACTCTTGCTACCCTTGAAGAATGGGCAAGTACATAGTCATGATGGAAAAATTCTTGACGCAACTTACCTTGCCGTTTTCATAAAGTTTTCTATTTTCTAAAACTACTTCGTAATAAACCCCTGTGATCGTTGTGTGTTCTTCGAGAAAAGTCATTAAGATCACCATCTTGGAAAAAAAACAAAAAAACAGTCACCATCACCTTCTGAGCTGACCTCTCAGTCTCGAATTTGGCTGACTCGGGAAGCCACTGTTTTGATTAGATCTTACTCTAGGGATCGTTTTTGTAGATCCAAAACTCGTCCCAGTTACGATTTGTTCCATAAAATCGCCATAATTTCTATCTTGCTTAAATGACTCGTAGAAAGATCATCTCTCTTTCTGCACAACGCTTTTTGCACCCATTTTTGCACCCATTTTTGCACCTGGGACTGGCCTAAGAAATTTTTTTTCCAATTAGATCCACAGATTTCCATGTCGAAATTAGGCAGCTTACAAGTGCCTCCTTCTTTCCCCTATTTCAGCAGCGAGGAATTACTTTTGTACATCCATCCTCCACGTAAGATATGCATATTTATTTCTCTCGAACCGTGACATTCTGGATAGAGAGATACTAGTCAAAGTGACATTTCTATAGCCACCACCTACCGATCAAATCATATTCCCCTGATGCGCTATGACGTTTTTGAATGTCTTAGTGTCCATAATATCAGAAAAAGGAAAGAAATGGAAAACACAAAGCACTCACTTGTGTTGGGTTTTGTTGGTCCTTTTACCTTACTTTGGTTTTTGTTCTTTGTTACTGTTGTCCAAAGTTCAAATGACAAACTGTTGGTTTGTCGCTGATCACGGCGCCAAAAAATGTTCTGTACTGTATTGCATTACATCTTTCTTGGATCAAAAAAATTTTGTGGTGATCAAAATAAAGACTTGGATGTGGCATTTTTATGAAAATGATATAATTCTTTCTTTCATTTCTTTTTCTTCACCGGAAATATTGGGTTCTACGTTTGTAAATAAAGAATGACAGACAACTCTGTACATAGGTTGGTAGTTGGTATTTTGGGGTATCGAAAATATTTGAACTTCTGGAAGGCTTTCCCGGGTGACAGAAATGACAAGCAATTGCTAGCAGGTCTGGTTTTCGACAGCCTTGAAGTAAGAAAGTATAGATTATCCAATTCTAGGTATTTCATTGTTAGGCCAGTGAACAAGCATTTTCCCGAAGAGAAACCAATTGTTAGCTTCCTTTGAAGATTAATAAGCATACAGAAATCAATATTTGGGACAATGAAACTCATATATGCGTGCATTAACATATTAACACAAACACACACACGCGCATATATGCATTCGGTAGATGACAGCAGTGTAGTCATGTGCAGACACACCTGTATTCCTTTGCAGAGAAAGAGAGAGAAAAGAGAGGGTAGAGGATTTGGCACATCCAAAACCTACTTCACCGCTCATAGGCCTGCAATTTGCACTATCATGGTTGTCTTGAACTCGTAACTGTAAAAGTTTTCATTGCAGAAACATTATCATTTAGATATTAATATTCATTACACTACAAGAGCAAAATGTGACATGAAGATTGATCATGAAACGTTAGGGGTTGTCTGACAAACAGAGAAATAAATTGAGAAACAATAGAGCAGATATAGACAGTAAATGAACAAAATGAGAATTTTGAGTCGAAGCAGTTACTTGGGCCTCTGCATTACCGGTGGCTGTTTAACTTAATAGTAATTGTAACGCTATGTTGAAGCGGTTACCTAATCGGTCGCTGGGTTGATTCCTGAGGCGGCACCATTTTCTTCAATTGTTTATTCTATTTACGCTGTCTAGGCCAAGTGATACATCCACAAGGAGATCATCTCGAATAGAGTCTCAAGGTAAGATAACGCATTTATAATTATATATATATATATATATATATATATATATATATATATATATATATATGGAGATATGCAATACAAGATGTCTATGCATATGCCCAACATACACATATACACAAATACAAACACGTGAATACAGGCATTAATGATCAATTATTCATACATATGTGGATTCACTTGTTCATATATATATATATATATATACTATTCGCAGTGTATTCACTGTGCAAGGATAAACATGCTTATTCATTATTGAGCGCATTTACTTGAGTGTCCATTGTAAGCTGAGAGTCGACAATACTAGCTGTGGGCTAGCGGTTCTTATTATACGTACCTACATACAGGCCTACGGACTTATAAGGCTCCTTGGAAATGTTCAAATATTTGCGCACACACCAGCTACAAGTCTCTACATCACATCTGGCATTCCTTATTAGCACTTTTTCTTTTTTACACCAGAAAGTGAATGAATTTTTTTTCTTTCTTGTTTTCCTTTTATCTATCTGTTTATCTATCTATCTCACTGCTTCTCAACTGGCGCCATACCTAGAGTTTTACCTTTCGAAATCAGATTGAAAAAACTAAGATGAAAAGAGAGTGAAAGAATATATTGTTGTTTTTTTTACCTTGTTGTTGCTTTTTCATATAGATGCAAATTCCATATAATTGGGTTGGTACGTGATCACGCGAAATCTCCATCGTTTTTCTTTCTGAACCAAACACAAAACCATGAACACGCTATTTCTATTCCAGTTTCTTCCGCAAACTGACAAATTCATACATCAGTCAATCTCTCTCTCTCTCTCTCTCTCACACACACACACAAAACTGCCGCATTTCTGGAAGGTTTCAAGGTTCTATAGATTGAAAGCAAATGAAATTTGAAAAAATATATGCTTTCAATTAATTCCTTAGCGATAAAAGTCGTCTTTTTTTAATATGAGCACAAACGCTGACCCATTTTTCTTTAGCTGAAAAATGCGTGCTGTTGGTAAATCTTAAGATTTCTACTAAGCCCTTATTTTTCCCCTGTGATGCGTAGTTTTCAACTTATAATAGCACCAACACGCACGCATACTCCACTACTTTATAATATATATATATATATATATATATATATATATATATATATATATATATATATGTATATATATATATATATATATATATATATATATATATATATATATATATATATATATATGTCCTTTGTTTGTTCCGTGCCTCTTTCATACAAAAACTACACGATCTATCGACTTAATATTCGGTACAAGAGGTCAACTTCTCACTTGAGCTTTTTTCATTTTCGTGGTACTCTCTGGTTCTGAACTTTGAAAACAAATGATTTTTAGATTACAATTTTTTCAACAATTCTTATTACGAATGACACAAAGACTTCTTACAATGGAATTGATTCCTGAACAAGTTGCGGCATTTTTTCATCAATATAACAATAATAAGTATTAGTATTAGCAAAAACACGTGTAAGCCCGAATACACACGCAAAACCGTTATCATTCTCGGAGTTCGGCTCTTCCTCTTTTTTTTTCACGTCGATTTTTAAACATGCAAAAACGCTGTAACAGGTGAATGTACGAACTGAATCTAAATCTTCTCAAGTAAATAGTTCTTTTAGATTTGTTTTAAATGACATTTCGATTTAACAAATAAGTGAAAATAACACATTTTAAAACATCAAACATGCGTCACAGATTTTTGGCCATAGAATTAATTGATCAAAGAATCCAGTAAAAATTCAAAATTAATCAAAGAAATTCAATTCAGAACCAGTATTAAAATATTTTTCTAAAGAAAGCGTCATCTTACTTATATTGGATGAAAATCAAAATGAATTTCACTTTTTAAGGTTAATTTATGATTACTTGGGTTCTTATTTATAGATTTTATCTTTCCAGATATTAAAAAAAAAAAAGTAGCTTTGTCTGGTTCAGGGTCGGCGATGCTAATGCTAATATAATTCAATCTACTGTTTACTGTCATCTTTGCTTCTTGTTGATAAAGACCAGATTATATTGATTGAGCTGACCAAAAATAATACCTGCTCTGGACGAAATTCCTCATAAACAGTGGCAGGTCTAAATTTTATGCATTGTGAGATCCAAATGGAAAATATACTTTCACAAATAAATTTGTGAAAAAAAATCATTTGAAAAATCAAAACAATTCAAGTAATTCGTGATCCACCATTTTGTACTTACATTTAAGCCGTAACTTTCTTTTCACACAAAAAAGCTTGAGATGCAAATAATATTCAACGTAAAGAAACATAACATCAGAAATATAAATACATTCTTACGAATGAGACAAAGACTTATTATATCAAAATCATTTTTTTCTAAAAGTCACGTATCGCTTTGGCGTCAAATAGGTTTGCAGGTAAACATATTGTCTTATCAGATTAAACATATAAGAGTACATTTTGATTTTCAAGTTGAATTTATGATTAGTTGGGATAATTTGAATCTCTCAATTATAAAATTTTATGATTTTCTACAGACTTCGGTCAAAATTCTGTCATTCATATTTATCAATGAATATGTGGAAATAAAAAAGTTTAATTTGCGGATGAAAATTACGTGCCTCCAATCCATGATACCTTAATTACCTCCGGGATTTTGTCAGTTTTGAGGAACATCACATTAATGGAGTTTAGAGAGGGGTGGCTCTATTTATTATGTAACTGTAAAGTTAAACTGGGCCTCTTATTCCCGTCCGTCTCACTGAAGGATTGTCCCAAAGTATGCAGCTTGTAAAATACCGTATTTAATTTCTGCGTAAGTTCCTTATTGTGACCACTTTCTTTTTCACCGTCCACGGGTTCAATTCATTATAAAGGCTGCTCCCACAACTTCTTTGCCAAAGTCAAAATATTCTACCGAGATGATTCCAAAGCTCTTCTTGATTTTCAACCACCGTTCAGTGCTTCGTGCTTCTTTACTGTCACCCATGAGCGTGAGCAACTGCTTCTTTTCGAATTCGAAGTTTTCATTTTCCCTTTTTTTTCCACTTGGTATTTTCAGGAAGTAACCACAAGTTTCAAGAACCCACTTTTCGAATGTAACCGTCAAGTTCATTGTATACCACCCCCGTTATAGCGCGGTGCATTTTTATCAAAGTTTGCGTTAGAACACGGATGGATAGAAAAGCCCCAAATATTTTACTAGATCGTCAGATGAAGCTGAAAAATGACCTACATTTGGCTCGAAATCAGATCTACCTCCAATATAGATGCATTAATCGTGGAATGGTGAGAGAGCAGTGTTAGGTTTCTGAGTCCTAAATACACACTTTATGATGGGAGAAGACTGTATTGCATTTGATTAGAAGAAATATCACCCCCCTCTCACTATCAAAAATATCTTCTTCCCCAGAGGTAACTCATGTATTATGGATTAAAGGCAATAACAATTTTCCATCCATTTTGATTCTGCAAATTAGACTGATTCCAAACTTAAACAATATTTGCCCGGACAACACCATGTATCTCAGCAAGTGTATACACACACACACACACACACACACACACACACACACACACACACACACACACACATATATATATATATATATATATATATATATATATATATTTATGTATATGTATGTATGTATCTCTCTATATACATATATATGTTTGTGTGTGTGTGCATGTGTGTGTGCATACGTACTCAAGTTTAAAGGGAGTGGGAGTCGTAAGATACGCCAAATAGTGGGAAATGTGTGCTTGTCTTGAAAACTACCCCCTATATATATATATATATATATATATATATATATATATATATATATATATATATGTATATATATATATAAATAAGGGGAATGTAAAGCGTGAAAAAGCAACCACAAAAGGATCGATAGATTCTTTATTTCCTGAAATGTCTCACCACACACGGGAAACGTTGGGTATTTGACAGATGAACAGCTCCACAAAGAAGACTTTCCAAGAATATATGGTAAAATATAACTCGCAATATATAACATTCTCGCAAGCAAAGACAGATACATAATTTAGTACATACATAAATGTTAGACATGTAATCAGATAGACGGTCAGACTGAAGTAAAAACAGCGAAAAGAATGTATAAAGAAAAGTTTGCAAGAACAAGTAACAGATGAAAGAAGCCAATAAATTTAAAAGCCAGGAAAGGCAGTTATGTGAACAAGACGAAAATACCGAAAACTACAAGCGAGAGAATAAATAAATATAATGATATATGATGAAGAATCAATAAAAGAACATGAGAAATATTCCGTAAGAATAATGAAAGGCAGATGCTTGGAGAAAGAGGAGGGAGAGGAAAGAAAACTGATGTCTTGCCACTGGAATAAACATAGGAGGGCGAAAGAAATTAACCAAAAAAAAAAAAATTGACTTCATAAAAACGAAACTCATGTGAGAGAGAAGAAAGATAACTATAAAAAAGAAAGTATTTCCAAATCAAGGTTTATTGTCGGAAGAAAACTATAGAAATAAAAGAATACTAGAAATAGAACAAGAGGAAAGAGACGAAAACTAAAAAGTACTCAGAGAGCGCATACCTCCCCCGATTCCATTATTAGGGGTAATTATCAGAGTAAGTGTGCATGGATCCGCCACAAATCACTTCTTCCCGTAGAACATTGCTTACCCTTCACAAAATGTCAACAAAATTCATTGAGACATTCCGGAGATATTGTGTGGACAAACATGAAATTCTTTTATTAGGATCCTCCCCCAAATACTTCTTTGGTAGAACATAGCTCATCCTCCACAACATTTCATCGAAATCCATTGAGACATCCAGGTGATATCGTGTGGAAAAACATACAAATTTGTCGATATTATGTAGCGTGTACAAATTACTACGACGTGGAGGAGGTAATTATCCATGGATCCAAGTAAAAGTTGAATCACTGGTTTTGTAGCCAATTATCTTCTGTGCTATAAAATTTTGTTGAAATTCATTGGGAACTTCTGGAGATATCGTATCAACAGTCACGAGCGTATAAGCAAATGTATGATAACAAAAACATAAAAATATCTCTATAACGAAAAAAAAAAAATTCCTAAAATCTAACCAACCCAACCTTACCCCAGTGCCCACCCTTCTAGAATATTCCGTAAAAATTCAATGGGCACTTTTGGAGATATCGTGTGGACAGACAGACAGGTGGACTGACAGACGGACACGACCGAAGACGTATACTTCTCCAACTTTCATTGGCAGAGGTTAATCAAATGACAAATAAACAAACGAAAACAGGATGAGATTTTGGGGGGGGGGCGCTTGGAGTGGGGGGGATAATGAGGAAAAAAGGGAGGAAAGAGAAGGAAAAGGAAATAGTTTGAACGAATGAGATAGAAAAAAGGATAAATTGGGAATCAAACAACAGTGAGAGAAAGAGAAAGAGAAAGAGAAGAAGAAAGAAAGAAAGATAGAGAGAAAGCATGAAAGAAAGAAAGAAAGAAAGAAAGAGAGAGAAGAAAAGAAAAGGAAAAGAAAGAAAATAGAACGTAGATGATGGGAGAGATAGGTGAAGAAAAAAAGGCGCACTCGCCTCTAATTAATTTTATTCCACGAACGGAGGCGCGTGTTTACAAGGCAGGGGATGGTACGGAGAGACTTCGGTTGCACACAAAATTTTTGAGGGGTAATAAATGAAAGAACAGTCTGAGGAAATATAGGAAATTAATGGCATGTATACATGCACACGTACCTGTGGATATATTAAGAGTGGTGGGGGGGGAGGAAGACTGAAAATTTAACAACACGTGATAATAAATGTTATTGGAGCAGCATACTTACTAAATAAACATTTACTCATCAGTTCGGGCACATGTTTAACCATGAGTGTAATATAGGATTGAACTCTCTACTATTAGCCTTTGAGATCAACGTGGTAATCATTAAACTACGTTTTGCCTTTTAGTTTTTATGGAAGAAAAAAAAAGTCAGATTCTGGATTCAATTTTTCTTATCTGATCCTCTCGAAAAAAAGAATATTTAAGCAATAGAATATTTCTCATACTAATTCCACGTTGCGAAATTTCATTGGGCCAAAAACGTTTGTTTCTTGATGGAGGTATGAAAATGTATTGTATTACTTGAAAATTAATCTTTACATTGAATAAAAGTTATCCATATCAAGACATTTGGTAAACTAGCAGAGAGAAGTTTGAATATGCAGATGATCTTTCAACTCCACGTCAACTTGATTAACAAGCCTGGCTGCTGCAGGGTCAAAATCCCCCCCCCCCAAGTTCTGTTCCGATCGAATATGATTACTGCAACTTTTGTTTTATATATAGATAATAAAATTCGCAGGTATACAAGACTTGTCTGTTTAACCTAGTTCGTAAGAGAGCCGCCTTCCAATCACATGATCGTGATTTTAAATTACAGTAGGGAAATAGTAATATCAAATAAAGGTCGAGTTAAACATGATATGATAGACAAACAGTACAGAATTTAATCCCCTAAATTCTGTGAGGATTGTTCTTGTTGGTGTTTTGTTACGGGTGAAAGTCAACTGCAACTTGGATTGGACTTTGATAAATCATGTAAATAACAGCTTATGACATGGAGACACATACATCTATATCTAGATGACATCACTGACCTATCTGCTTCTGTACCGTGTGTACAAAATTATGAGTCAAATTTACCGATAAAAATCGGTGGTTCAAAGTTCTGATAATCCTAGAATCACCCTTTATCCAAAACCAAATTCCAGGTCCCAAAAGCTTCAGAATAATCCCAAATCTATTAAATCTGCGATTGAAAAATCTCCAATGGCAACCCTTGCTTAGCGAGGAAAGGATTGTTGAGCAGTACCGCAAATAAAGTTTGGAATGAACTGTCACACGTGTCCCTGTGAGGTCTGGCATGATGGTTTGGTTCGGTCAGTATATTTGTTACCATTTTTCTTTCATTTCACCGCCATTTTTGCTGCTTTTCCTCAGTGATGAACAACGACTGAGATAATAGACCTCGTTGGATTGTAGCCTTAAAAATGGCTGTTTAATAGGTGGACCGAAGACAATGAGATCAGTAGTCCGATCAACTCATGGAATATGATTTTTCAATTAGACAAATTCAGAAAATACTGGCTCTGCGACGCCCATGATAGAGAAATGTGGCGGATCCTGGGGAAGGTCTATGTCCAACGACGGACGTTAAAAGACTGATGATGATGATGATGATGATGATGATGATGATGATGATGATGATGATGATGATGATGAGTTAGGCCCTATGCATTGTCAATAAAATTATATCAAAAAGTAAACGTGTTGTGTAAATTAAATGCCATTTCATCATTAGGCCACGGACTTATCGATGATCCTTCGTATACATTAGTGAGAGGTTAGAAACGAGAATAAAAGAAGCTAATTCTCTATCTGTTTAAGAGAGTGGCTTCATTTAGTGCCGTTTGTTCAAGAGTGATATATCACTGAGCTAGCTGGGACTCCCGGTAAATAAAATAACTTCCTGTACACCCCGTGCGGGCGTACGCATGGTTACTCTTGGGTCAATTTTAGCATTATTTTTCCGCTTAGCCCATTCACCTCTCTCACTTGCGTTGTGTGAGAAGAAATGTATTAACGAAGATGGTTTCTACAGTGTTGTCAATTTCAACGTTTTCATTTGCCTAGGTCACGTCAGGATTCCCTGTTCGTACGATATAAGACTGATATTTTACTAATCCAAAAATGAAAAGTAGATGTTTTTTTAATATGATAAAACGAAATTTGTTAATTGCTAGGATTTTTATATTTAGGCATTATGACACCTGCCGTCAACAATCTAACGTGTCCAGTTTAGCATTATACGCACAGTGTAAATTACGGACATACTCGTGTAACCACGGGTACAATTTGGAATAAATATTGGCTTTATTCCAAGCCATAATTGCCTAAATAAAAACAATTTCAGTCAGAAAGATTTTTTTGCATCATAAGTACATTGTAAATCTAATCCTCACTTTAGAAACATTTCACTCATACTATGTAGTTATATATTTGCCTTTTAAAAATTATATTCTAATCCATGCCTAAATACTGTTATAAAAAAGATGATGAACGTTTAAGAAAGTTTAACCCTAACCCTAAAACTAATCCCTAATTCACCACAACTAGCAAAGATTTAAAACAGTGAAAGAAATGTTGGGGGGGGGGGTTGAAAGCAACGCTCTTGGAATAAATGAACGGAAGGACGAGACTGATAGGTAACGGCAAGTGATGTTCGAGGAAGAGTTGGAAGTAGCGTTGAGTGACAAAAGGGTATTTTATACGTCTTGGGTTAACAGGAAAGAGAAGAAGGGTAATGTTATCTTTCCCATCCACCTCTTTCTCACGAGCGGATACACACATACACTCCCCCCCCCTTGATACAGACATTTTTTTATCCATTCTCGAATTTCACTTAGGTCGCTGACACGTAACTGAAAAAAATGACCTTTACCATTAACTTCATAAAACGATATATTATGAAATACGTAAGTGTATTTTTTTTTTATGTAGAGATAAATGAAAAATGTAATATTGATCCTAGTCGTTTGAAATCAAATTAATGCAAATTACCAAATCTCGCACTTTTCTAGTTGAGTCAAGAAGTGTGTATATAATAAGGTCTTATCAACTCACATTATTTTAGTGTTGCAATTGAGTTAAATCGGAAAAAAAGCAGGAGCGTTATTTTTGTTATTAGCTGAGATATACTAACACAAAGTGACTGACAATCAAATTTATGTACATAAAAAAAATATCTTGATGGTAGTTAACGTCGAGAATGATACGGCGTATTATTGAAATGTTGACCCAACACATCGTGTGGAAACTGAAAAACTCGACTTCGGGTTAACTATGAATGCGAACAGTTGAAGAAGCCAAGCATTTAGCAGTAGTTACTTCTCTTCCTGATCGGGGTCATTTAATCACTGAACAGTTCGTTCACGTCCAAGTACGCGAAAGAGTGACTATGAGACGTACTTTTGTGATCGGAAAAACAGAGAGTATGGATGACATTAGATCAAATGTGGAAGATAAAAAGTGAGAGCAGGAAACATAATATAATTGACAAGATAAAGGTTCGAATCTGAACTTTTGAGGGAATGTAGAAGTATTTCGAATGTGAACAGATTGAGTTAATAGAAAATGTCGGTAGTTCATCTGAAATTTCGCTATCTAATCTACGCCAATAGGAGTTGGCTAGTTTTCACTTGAAAAAGCGTTCAAAAACAAGGAAAATTCTAAAAAGCGTTTACATGCTGTGAAGGTATCGTCGTCGTCGTCATCATCATCATCATCGTCAGTCTTTTAACGTCCGTCGTTGGACCTTCCCCAGGATCCACCACAGTTCTCTATCATGGGCGTCGCAGAGCCAGTATTTCCTGAATTTGTCTTGTTCATCCCTTCATCTTTTTTTTTGTCGGCCTCGATTTCGCATGTGGTCTCGGGGGATCCATGTTGTGAGTCATGATATCCATCGGTTGTCTTTCATTCTCGCAACATGACCAGCCCATTGCCATTCAAGTTTTCTAATAGATTCTATGTTGTTTCGGGCTCCCGTTTTCTTCCTGATATACTGTGCTCTCTTGTAGTCTCTCCATGTGAGGTTGAGCATGATTCCCTCAAGCACATACTGCATACTTCTCAGTTTGTGGGTTTGTCTCTTGGTTAGGGCCCATGTTTCAGCTCCATAAGTGGTCCAACATTGTACAGGGGAAATATTCAGAGAAAAATTTAGCTAGAAATTGTGTTAGGCTACGAACTTATTGATTTTCCCTCGTTTAAGGGCTTATTCTCGTTTCTTTTCTCAGAAAAGATAGTCAGCACCTTGAATGAATTAGGTAGCTTCTACAGAATAAGGCATTAATGCCCGTGTCTTACTTTCTTGAATCACCCACATAATTCTCCTTCATGAGAGAAAGAATAAATTTGATCATCAATCAATATATACATATATATATATATATATATATACAAAAAGCATTGCTGTAAAAGAGAAAGCAAGCGATCCTTATTGGGAATCTTTAGTCTACATAATTAATCACAGCCAACGTTTTGACCCGAGGCAACATTTCAGATAAAATGCAATTATACGCCATAATGTTGCACTGCGGTCTCACAGTGCATTCACGTCGTACGTATTGTACAAAATGGCTGCTTAACGTGCATTCATGTACGCACCATAATTGTCTTCAGATGATTTGCCGATCAAGTTACTGGACAAAAACGAGTAGTAAAATGCCAAAGATGTTGAAAAGGACGAAGAATGAAAATTGAGCTGATGGTGAATAGACAGTCATACCATTTGAGTTCATTTTAACTTCGTATGAATTGAGCAACGACAGAAATGCTCTGGAAGAAAAATTACTGTAAAGAGCAATCGTGCATTGAAAATATATTACCAAGAAAAACTCAGCAATGTGCCCTTTTCCTTACTTAGGAAATCTGACGTGTCAATGCAATTTGAACATTTACTCGAATCACATATCTGACTGAAACTAGTGAGCAATTCAAAGCCCGAAAAATGAGAAGGATTGATTTTATAAGTGTGTATGTGTGTGTGTGTGTGGGGGGATATACGAATAAATCTTCCCAGGACTTTACCAGATTCTCGAAGTGATCTAGGAGAGTGGTCCACATCGACGCAGACCGGTACCAGGTCGTAAAGCATGTGCTATCAAACCGCGAGGAAATAATACGGTTTGGACATAATGAGTAAGCGCTTCAAGAGGCTAAGAGGTTACGGCCAAATCACGATGAATACGCCGATTTTCGTGAGTTTAGCAACGTTGATCCTGGTCAGTACCTAGTTGGGTAACCATTGGAGAATTGTTAGTGTCATGTGAACACAAAGAGAAATCACAGAAAATTCTAATAGAAAATGAACGTTACAACTTCGAGCAAAAAGAAATTTCTGATATATTCGCCCCTCTCCCTTGCATTTGATGCCAATATGAAAAGGTTGTTTAGGGACCCAACCCTAAAACAAACAACATAAATCTGGCCATGGGAAAAGCATAGAGAAGTGAGATAATCACCGCGCGTTGTTGAAGATCATGGAAAGGCTGGGTTCCACTGGGAATTGAATTCGCTTGAATTGAAAAAGCAAGTCTGTTGGAATAAAGATGACCCTGGGAATAAACACATTGTCTTTTCTGCTTATCCCAGTTTGGATAGTGGCCTCGATGACATAAGGAAGAAGCTGCTTGAAAAGCTAGACGAGTTCCATTGCACAACTCAGGAGGATCAAAATTTCTCAGAATCATGATGGACGTTCCAACATTCAGGTAAAGCCTGTTTGGGGGGAACACCAAAGAGGTGAAAATTTTGTGTATATGCGTGCGTATGTTTTTTTGCTATTACAATATTACCCCGTAAAAGACAACTGCTTCTCGCGTGGAAAAGTGTGTCTTTAAAACAAAAAACAACAAAAAACTCTTGAAACTTGATAAGAATTAACCAATTAGTGAGAAATCTTTTAGCCATTAGCTAGAAGAAAGATTGAAATTCAAATAGAGGAATTTTTTGTTCCCAATATTTAGAACCAAAGATTGGCTAGAGAATGTCTCTTACTGACTTAGAATGAATCCCAAAGTTAGCCAGTTTGAGAAGTTGATGTTTTTATTGATTCTCCATGCAAAACATTAGATCGATTGACCTGGTAGTTTTAGCAGTGTTAAAAGGTTATATATATAAATTCTGTTCACTCACGCAGCTTATACATAGAGAGAAAGTGAAAAGGAGAGAGAGAGAGAGGGGGGGGGAGAGAGAGATCCTACATCTTGTATTGACAAGGAAGGAGATTATGTCAAAAAATAAATACTTGTGTAAAATAAATGTTCTCTTTCATCATTAGGCTCCGGTCTTCTTGATGTACTTATGCGGGCGTGCACGTTTACGGGCGTGTATATATGTGTGTGTGTCTAAGTGTGTGTGTGTGTGTGTGTGTGCACGCATGTTTGTGACCTTGAAATTATCCGTCTTTATGATTGTTTGCAACTGGCGACTGTTGATTCATCAAAATAAATATCAAGAATGGAATTGCGGACATTTAAATTTTACAAACGAAAGACAAAAATAATTGGAAGATAATTCACACCTTCATAAAAGTAATTGAATAAGTACGATAACACACTTAAAGAAAAGACCCAAAGAAGAAATATTTCTACCGTTACAATACGATGCGTATTATACATACTTTATTATCAAATTTTCAAAACATCAATCAATTTCCCTTTGTGTTGTAATATGTTTAAATCAAACATTCCTTGATGTTGATATTGATAAAACGGTAATATCAAATTGACAACGACATCCACCGACGGCGTTTCAGTCATTTACTCATCGATTTATTTCGAAAAAAAACTAAAACAAAATAACTCGATGATTTTGTTGGGTTAATTTCCCTCAACCTGAAATGCAATGACTGCCAGATTCTATCCGGAAAAAGTCATTTCAGTGTAAGTGTTTATACTTGAAATCTACTTGATATTGATTACGAAACACATGAACGGAACAAATGTCATGAAACTGCGATCAAAAGCAATACTATATCCTCTTCTCTTAAGCAGAGTCAAATTTAGTGTTGATAACTTTATATGATCGTAATGAATATTATCGTCTGTACCACAGTTAATTTTGTAGGAATCGGGTGAATTCGTGTGGAATCAACAGTTCTGAGATTCATAGTACATTGCTTTGTATTATTGTCGTAGCCAGTCCTAGAATGATGTCAATAGTTATCGATTTTGTTCGTATTGAAATCAGTCTTTAACTCTGCAAATATTCCAACATCGTTACCAACAACTGCAAAACTTGGATTCTATTAGATGTCGCTGTGTTCGCTTGCCTTGCTTGTTTTATTGTGTTGTGTATTGGAGGACTTAACGTCGGGAAACTTTCATGCTGAATTCTGGCACATTGTTTTCGCAAGATTCTCTGCCGTTCCTTTCCCCACGAATTGCGCTCAAATCTGCAAACCAAAAGCGATGATCAGATTGCCGTCATTATTAATTACTTCTGCAATGCAAGCATTTATCGGCACGTCTCGGATTGCACCATGGATTAGAAATTTCGTTGGGAGTTCTCATGTTATTTTCTTAACAATAGACAGATGTTTTCGAAAAAAAAAGGTATTTAATATCATATTAATCATCATACCATCTGCAGTTGTGGGGTCAGTACTGCAACCGACATTACTTCCGAATAGAACGAATGGTAGTAGAACACTGCTTCTGCTGCTTCTTGCACTATTATATCTGTTACTACTATTACTGTAATACCACCAAAGCGTTGCTAAAACACTGATATACTGACGTACCAACAGGAACATGTAATTATTGTCGCATTTTTATAGTCAAAACTATTATACCACAATTAGAGTCACACTATTAGTGATAATAGCATTAATTTCTTATACTCCAAATGAGTTTTTTGAAAACACCAGCTAACGTTGATTCATCTGAAAATTTTACCCCAACTTTCGTCAAAGAACATAGTTGCATATTTTACATAGGAAAGGAGTGTGTTTGATTTTAGCATGTAGTTAAGGATAGGGCAGAGAACCGAACCGTAAAGATAAATCTGGAAGTAAATCCTTAGGATCTGTGGATGACGCTAGTCGTAAGTCAGTCATTATTTATTTGACCTGAAATCGTTGGCAAGAAAAACTTGAGCTTCGTCACCTTTGCCCATAAGAATTAAAATGGATGATCTTAGAAAGCGAAACATCATAAATCTCTTTAAGTCTTCTCGAAGCCGTTATCTCAATAAGTAGTCGTCGTCATGCCTCAGAGTGAGCCTTTCTTAGTGTCTAATATATCGTTTTTTTTTTCTGGATAGTTAATCATCTTCTAAGTTTCTTTCCTGGCAGTTATCTTCATAATCCTATTGCCCCTGGCAGAAAAACTACCAAACTAGTTACAGTACGAGATAAGTGCTCAATTAAGTATAATCTTCAGATTATATTTTATGATATTTCAATGTATAGTAGATTCGTTCTCTTTGTTTGGGGGGTGGTCAGCTTTGTTAAATCATGCCAAATAGTTTGGCCATATGATTCGGAATCGTCAGCCAAAACAGTCAACAGAGGTTTCTCTCAATTTTTAAGCTGGTGTAGCTGGCTAGCAATGTATCACGTGCACAGGTTTCACC